>JARQOD010000001.1:963673047-963729906 GCA_033576555.1 Oophaga sylvatica
TTTCTTTTATGTTTTTGAGGTCTTCATTATGAAGCATAAAAGCATAAAATACCCTAAGTATAGTAAAAAGATCAATGACAGCTTATTGCTGAAAGTGCTGAGCCGAAAACAGATTATTTTCTTATTATATCTCTCAACTTCTTGGAAACATGACATTTTAATAAATACAAACATCTCATGAATCATGCGCTGTCTCCCTCCCTGACCTTTTCTTCTTTCATTTGCTGTCACATATTTTAGCGTTCTGGTTTTAAAATTTGATTTTATAAACCACACTAATGCTTGCCCTCTTTCATAAGGTGCCCATTAATTTCCTTTCACCTCTGTAACCCACATTTCTTTAAAGAATTGTAGCAGCATCTGTGCAGACATCCCCTCATTATTTTGTGGTTCACTGTGCAAAACACTGATCTTAATGTCTGCTCCTCACATTGCAGCATTTATCTAATTGATAATGCATGTTATAGGTAGACATCTCCCGACAGCCCATTTGTTATTGTTGAGATTGACAGTGTATCCTGCAGAGGATTTTCTGAAATGTTCGGTATAACCCATCACTGTTCTATTAACAGAGAAGATAAATGCATCTCTATGTAAGAGCATACTTTGTTTCAAAGGCAGTAGGGAAGATAGATAATAGATAGATAAGATAATAGATAGATAAATACATAAATGGTTAAATATATAGGTAGATAAATAGATGAGAAAAAAAGAATGAAAAAAGAAAGGGAGAAAGGAAGAAAAGAAAGACAGAAAGGGAGAAAAATAATAAAGAGAAAAAGAAGAAAGAAGATAGTAAAATCAAAGAAGCAGAAAGAAAGAAAGAGAAAAAGGAATTGGAAGGAAGGAATAGTGCACGGTGTGTGTTGTGTGAAAGCATTGCAGTTTTTAATTGCGCATCCATGAACAAACTTTCCACAAGCCATTTGGTATGCAAAACCTTTAGGAACCTTGGCCTTAAGTCTTTAAGCCTTATACTTAGTCCCTGGATTGTATCCATGAAGTTGCTATCGGCAAGTAGAGTAAGCTTCCAGAGAGAAGGGTTATGAAGCTAGGTTGCTAAAAAGAGGTCAAAGTAAAGGACAATATCCCTATATCCTGATCCTGCTGGCTTATGTTGTGCGCCACGAGCTAACATTTTTAATGATACCATTTTGGGGTAGATGATGTACGATTTTTTGATCTCATGTTATAGCATTTTATTGCAATGTTGCAGCTGCCAAAAAAAAAGTAATTCTGGAGTTTCAATTTTTTTTCTCAAGAGTCAAGGCACCTTTTATCGATCAGATTATTTAGTTTATATTTTGATAGAGCGGCCATTTCTAAAAGCACCAATATCAAATATGTCAAGTTTTTATTTTTTTGATTTGTTTTATTTTGAATGGGTCAAAAGATGGGTGATTTGAACTTTTGTGGGTTTTTTAAAATTGTTAAACTTTTTTATATTTTTTACTTGTTTCAATAGTCCCCATGGGAGATTTGAAACTGCGATCATCTGGTCGTCATGTTTTCCTATGAACACTGGCCACGCACCAGCATTCATAAGAGATTTACAATGACAAGACCGAGGGTCTTCTGCAAATCCCGGCTGTCATGACAACTCATCGTCGTCCCGCGATTACATAGCGGGGCACTGTTGGGCATGTCTTGTGACGTGCTTCAGTCGGGCACGTGTTAAATGCCGCAGTCAGAGATTGACAGATGCATTTAACTGGTTGACAGCTTCAGATGGATCTCTGATCCACCCATGGATGTTAAAGGCACATGACTGCTAATCACATCTAATTAGATTTAAATCACATTTATTTAGATTTTCCCAAAATTAATTGGAAACTAGCAAATCCTGCAAAATGGTGTTCAGCCGTCATTTTTCTAAATTCTGAGGTCTGACGTCCCTTCTCGGATCTCCCAATACCACTCCCTATCCAGTTCCCAAACGGTTCCTTGTCCTTTAATAGTTTTCCTACGGGTCTTCCATTGACAAAGCCACTACCATGTGTGCACTCTTCAGAAAGGCTATTTTTTCTACTGTCAAGAACTCCCTCTTGATTGCTGGGATGTAAAATCAAAAATGTATGTGTTGTTATATATTTGCATTCAGTACAGTTTTTTATGTTACGGTAGACTTTATTGGGGGAAACAAACTTAGTGTGAGCATAAGAATTTGGTGGGCGATAAAATGTCAAGCTACAGATCTAAGAAGATACAGTTAAAACCAGACATTTACATACACTATATAAAAATACAGATATGCATGTTTTTGTCAATATCTTTCATGAAATCAGAATAAACCTTTACCGTTTTAGGTCAGTTAGGATTACCATAATTATTAATATTTGCCAAATGCCAGAATAATGAGAGAGAATGTTTTAAGGCATTTTTAATACTGCGAAGTCAAAAGTTAACATACACTAAGATTACTATGCCTTTAAACAATTCTGGACTGCCCATATGATGATGTCATGTGTTTGGAAGCTTTTTGGCAACATCTGAGTTAATTAGAGACACACCTGTGGATATATTTTAATGCACACCTGAAACACTGCTTCTTTGTGTAGCATCATGGGAAAGTCTCAAGAAATCAGCCAAGATATCACGAAGAGAAGTGTGGACTTGCACAAGTCTGACTCTTCCTTGGGTAGAATTTCAAGATACCTGAAGGTGCCTCGTTCATATGAACAAACAATTATGTGCAAGTACAAACAAGATGGGAATGCCCAGCCATCATACCGCTGGTGATGATGGCGGAAGCAGGTAAGATTGTGTCAATATCCTCGGTGAAATGAGAACTGTGTCAACATGGGCTGAAACGCCACTCTGCCAAGAAGAAGCCATTACTCCAATAGAAACATAAAAATACAGATTAATGCTTGCAAATGCACACAGGAACAAAGACCTTAAATTTTGTAGACATGTCCTGTGGTCTGATGAAACTACAATTGAACTTTTTGAGATAATGACCATAGTTATGTTTGGAGGAAAAAGGGAGAAGCTTGGAAGCCTAAGAACACCAACACAACTGTGAAACACGGGGGTGGCAGCATCATGTTGTGGGGCTATTTTGCTGCAGGAGGGACTGGTGCACTTCACAAAATAGATGGCATAATGAGAAAAGAAGATTATGTGGCAATACTGAAGTGACATCTCAAGACATCAGCTGTTATGTTTCGGTAGCTGAGGAGTGCAGGTAAAAAAGGCAATAGACCAGAGCAGTTGGAATCTGAGATTGCAGTACCCTGACTAACCACAACAACTAGAGGCAGCCGTGGAGCATTCCTACGTTGGTCCTAGACGCCTTGTCACAGCCTGAGAAACTAACTACACCTAAAGATAGATATAGGAAAGCTATCTGCCCCGGAGCAGAACCCCAAAGATAATAGAAAGCCCCCAAACATGTAATGGCGGTTAGACAAGAAGAAATACTGACACAGACAGAAAATAGTATGAGCAAACGCTGGGGCCCAAACTAACTAAATAGAAAAGGATAGGAAGGGTACTTACTGCAATCCCAGAAAACCCTGAAAAGCACCAACTCTACTAATTTCAAAAACGCCTGAGATCACACGACCTCTTCCACCTAAATTAGTTCTCTGGTGTAACAAAATCAAAACAGCAGCCACTGAAAAAACTGGAAAAAGCAAAAGTACAAACATCAGTGGCTGAACAAAACTGAGAGGGCAAAAGCCCCCGAGGGGACCCAGAAGGCCCCCACAGAAGTGCAGGACAAAATGCAAAAATATAGCACAAACACAAAAGAAGAAAATGTCTTATCTGTTAGCAGGAGATGCAGACACGACACAGCAGGCTACAAGGGAAACTGGAATAAAGGATTCAGACCAGAACAATTGATCACCGGCAACCCTGATGGGAAGGTGACTCCCTTATATAAGACCAGTCAGTAACACCTGATTCCCAGTCCTCACAATCTTCACTGGACAGACTAGCACCGCTTGTAACCACCAGAGGGAGCCTCTGCTCAGAACTCATCTCAAACCCATTCACAACAGTACCCCCCCCTTGAGGAGGGGTCACCGAACCCTCATTTGAGCAACCAGGTCGGTCAGGATGAGTTCTATGATACGCACGGATAAGTCTCCTAGCATGGATGTCCGAAGCAAACACCCAAGAATTGTCTTCCTGACCATAACCTCTCCATTTAACCAAATACTGGAGTTTCCGTCTAGAAAAACGAGAATCTAATATTTTCTCAACCACATACTCCAGATTGCCCTCAACCAAAACAGGGTCAGGAGGCACAGCAGCAGGAACCACTGGCTCAACAAACCTCTTCAACAAGGACTTGTGGAACACGTTATGGATCTTAAATGTCCCTGGAAGAAGCAAACGAAAAGAAACAGGATTAATAATCTCCATGATCTTATAAGGTCCAATGAACCTAGGCTTACATTTAGGAGATGCTACTCTCATAGGAATATTCTTTGAGGACAACCAGACCAAGTCCCCCACTTTAAACAGAGGACCTTCAGTCCTATGCCGGTTAGCAAACCGCTGGGCCCTCTCCTGAGAGAGGGACAACCTCTCCACTACCTGGTCCCAAATCAGTTGCATACGCTCCACAACAGAGTCAACACCTGGACAGACAGAAGCCTCCATCTGTCCTGAAGAAAATCGAGGGTGAAACCCAGAATTACAGAAAAACGGAGACATCAAAGTAGCAGAGCTACCCTATTATTAAGAGCAAACTCAGCCAAAGGCAAAAAAGAGACCCAGTCATCCTGATCAGCAGACACAAAGCATCTTAGATAAGTCTCCAATGTCTGGTTTGTTCTCTCAGTTTGACCATTGGTCTGAGGATGAAATGCCGAGGAGAAAGACAATTGAACACCCAGTTTAGAACAAAAAGTCCTCCAAAATCTGGAAACAAACTGGACTCCTCTGTCAGACACAATGTTCTCAGGAATGCCGTGTAAACGAACCACGTGCTGAAGGAACAACGCACCAATTCAGAGGAGGAAGGCAACTTAGGTAATGGCACAAGATGTATCATCTTGGAAAACCTATCACAAATTACCCAGATGGTGGTCATCCTCTGAGAAACAGGAAGGTCGGAAATGAAATCCATAGAGATATGGGTCCATGGTCTCTTGGGCACAGGCAATGGCATCAACAAACCACTAGAGCGAGAGCAAGGCTTGGAGCGAGAGCAAGTCCCGCAGGACTGCACAAATTCCCTGACATCACGAGACAAGGTAGGCCACCAAAAGGACCGACTAACCAAGTCTCTGGTACCAAAAATTCCGGGATGCCCAGCCAACGCGGAACAATGAATCTCAGACATCACACTCTTTTTCCACTGGTCCGGGACAAACAATTTTCCAACAGGGCAGCACTCGGGCCTATCCTCCTGACACCCCTCCAGAGCAAGTCTCAAATTGGGCGAGATGGCGAAAAGAACTACACCCTCTTTCAAAATAACAGAAGGATCAGATAACTCAGGAGAGTCCGCAAGGAAACTCCTCGAGAGGGCATCCGCCTTAACATTCTTAGTGCCAGGAAGAAAGGAAACCACAAAATTAAAACGTGTGAAAAACAAGGCCCACCTGGCCTGTCTAGGATTGAGTCGCTTGGCAGATTCCAGATAGACCAGATTCTTATGGTCCGTAAGGACCACCACCTGATGTTTGGCTCCCTCCAGCCAATGTCTCCACTCTTCAAAAGCCCACTTCATGGCCAATAACTCCCGATTACCCACGTCATAATTACGTTCAGTAGGAGAAAATTTTCGAGAGAAAAAGGCACAAGGGTTACTTTTAGAGGTCTCTGGATCTTTTTGGGACAAAACGGCACCTGCCCCAATTTCAGAGGCATCAACCTCCACCTGAAATGGCAGAGAAACATCAGGCTGCCGTAGAACAGGAGCAGAAGTGAATCTCTGCTTAAGTTCCTGAAATGCAGAGACTGCCTCAGGAGGCCAATTCACCACATCAGAACCCTTTCTGGTCAAATCAGTTAATGGTTTAACAATAACCGAGAAATTACCAATAAATTTACGATAAAAATTGGCAAAACCCAAAAATCTCTGAAGAGCCTTTAATGAAGTAGGTTGGACCCAATCACAGATGGCCTGAACCTTGACGGGTCCATTTCAATAACAGATGGGGACAAAATGAATCCCAGAAATGAGATCCTCTGTACGCCAAAAAGACACTTTGATCCCTTCACATACAGAGCATTCTCTCTCAAAATCTGGAATACAGTTCGAACATGTTTCACATGAGAGTCCCAGTCATTAGAAAAAATCAAGATATCATCCAAATAAACAATCAGAAATTTGTCCACAAAATCCCTGAAATGTCATTCATGAAGGACTGGAAGACGGAAGGAGCATTAGTGAGCCCAAAGGGCATCACCAGGTACTCAAAATGCCCTTCAGGGGTATTGAATGCCGTCTTCCATTCATCCCCGTGCTTAATGCGAATAAGGTTATACGCCCCCCTGAGGTCAAGCTTGGTAAACCAAGTAGCGTTTTTCACCCTGGAAAACAGGTCAGAAATCAAGGGTAACGGGTATTGATATTTCACAGTAATATTGTTCAAGAGACGATAATCAATACACGGCCTTAATGAACCATCCTTTTTGGCCACAAAGAAAAAATCGGCACCTAAGGGTGAAGAGGATGGTCTGATATGACCCTTCTCCAATGATTCCTTGATATAAGACCGCATAGCGTCATGTTCAGGTACAGACAAGTTAAAAAGGCGACCTTTAGGGAATTTACTACCCGGCACTAATTCAATAGCGCAGTCATAGCTCCTATGGGGAGGCAAGGATGCAGATTTACTTTCGCTAAACACATCAGAAAAATCAATCAAAAAGTCAGGAACATCCTGAGCCTGGGGGGAGGCAGAAAAAACAGGAGTGTTGTATTAACACATTGGCAGCCCCAACTGGTTACAGACACAGATTTCCAATCTAAAACAGGATTATGAGACTGTAACCAAGGTTAAACCTAGTACATAATGTCATGCAGATTATACAGAACCAAAAATTTGCAGCACTCCTGGTGATCAGGTTCAACCCTCATTATCACCTGAGTAGAAAACTGGGGTTTATTCTCAGCCAAAGGGGTAGAATCGATCCCCAGTAGGGGAATAGACTTCTGTAGGGGTATCAAGGGAAATCCACAACGTTTAGCAAAATCATAATCCATCAGGTTAATAGCTGCTCCAGAATCAACGAAAGCCTGAGCAGAAAATGAGGACAGAGAGCATATCAGAGTGACAGTTAATAAAAACTTAGTCTGAACACTACCCAAGACAACTGAGCGTGCAAAACGTCTTCCCCGCTTAGGGCAGACTGAAATAGCATGAGAGGCATCACCACAGTAGAAACATAACCCATTGCGCTTTCGAAACTCATGACGCTGTGCCCCAGACACCACTCTATCACACTGCATGGGTTCAGAAGCTGGTTCACAAGGCAACACCATTCCACGCATACTTCTCCGCTCACGCAAACGTCTGTCAATTTGAATCGCTAATGACATAGAATCATTGAGACCAGAGGGGACAGGGAATCCCACCATAACATCCTTTACATTATCTGACAGACCCTTCCGGAAAAGGGCTGAAAAGCGTCGTCATTCCATTTGGTCAGGACTGCCCACCTACGGAATCTCTGACAGTATAACTCAGCGTCATCAAGCCCCTGATTTAATGCCAACAAGGCTTTCTCAGCTTGATCAGTGACATTAGGCTCATCGTACAATAACCCCAAGGCCTGAAAAAATGCATCAACATCACTCAAAACAGGATCCCCAGGTGTCAGGGAAAAAGCCCAATCCTGAGGATCGCCGCGCAGGAGAGAGATGACAATTTGAACCTGCTGCGCTGCGTTCCCTGAGGACTTAGATTTTAAGGCAAAAAACAATTTACAATTATTTTTGAAATTCTGAAACTTAGCTCGATCCCCTAAAAACAAATCTGGCATGGGAATCCTAGGTTCCGCAACAGGCAACCCAGCAAGATAGATAGCAATACTCCGAACCTCAGTGGCAAGCTGATCCACACGGCCAGACAACTGTGCAAACTCCATTGAGAGAAAAGATCCTCCCCAGCACCCAGAGATACAGAGGGAAAAAAAAAAAATGCAACAAACAGAAAAATATCTCTGACAACTCTGACAATATTTTTTCCCTTCTGTGAGTACCATACAATTTTCAATTTTTAGGCCGGTGATACTGTTATGTTTCGGTAGCTGAGGAGTGCAGGTAAAAAAGGCAATAGACCAGAGCAGTTGGAATCTATGAGATTGCAGTACCCTGACTAACCACAACAACTAGAGGCAGCCGTGGAGCGTTCCTACGTTGGTCCTAGACGCCTCGTCACAGCCTGAGAAACTAACTACACCTAAAGATAGATATAGGAAAGCTATCTGCCCCGGAGCAGAACCCCAAAGATAATAGAAAGCCCCCAAACATGTAATGGGGTTAGACAAGAAGAAATACGACACAGACAGAAAATAGTATGAGCAAACGCTGGGGCCCAAACTAACTAAATAGAAAAGGATAGGAAGGGTACTTACTACAATCCCAGAAAACCCTGAAAAGCACCAACTCTACTAATTTCAAAAACCCTGAGATCACACGACCTCTTCCACCTAAATTAGTTCTCTGGTGTAACAAAATCAAAACAGCAGCCACTGAAAAAACTGGAAAAAGCAAAAGTACAAACATCAGTGGCTGAACAAAACTGAGAGGGCAAAAGCCCCTGAGGGGACCCGAAGGCCCCACAGAAGTGCAGGACAAAATGCAAAAATATAGCACAAACACAAAGAAGAAAATGTCTTATCTGTTAGCAGGAGATGCAGACACGACACAGCAGGCTACAAGGGAAACTGGAATAAAGGATTCAGACCAGAACAATTGATCACCGGCAACCCTGATGGGAAGGTGACTCCCTTATATAAGACCAGTCAGTAACACCTGATTCCCAGTCCTCACAATCTTCACTGGACAGACTAGCACCGCTTGTAACCACCAGAGGGAGCCTCTGCTCAGAACTCATCTCAAACCCATTCACAACAATCAGCAGGAAGTTAAAGCTTGGGCTGAAATGGGTCTTCCAGATGGACAATGACCCTAAGCATACTGCCAAAATGGTAACAAAGTGACTTGAGGATAACAAAGTCAATGTTTTGGAGTGGCCATCACAAAGCCCTGATCTCAATCCTGTTGAAAGTTTATGGGCAAAGCTGAAAAGGCCGGTGCGAGCAAGGCGACCTACACCTGGGTCTGTTACACCAGTGTTGTCAGGAGGAATGGGCCCAAATTCTGACCAATTATTGTGAGAAGCTTATGGAAGGCTATCCCAAAGGTTTGACCCAACTGATTCAGTTTAAGGGCAATGGTACCAAATACTAATGAAATGCATGTAAACTTTTCACTTTGCAATAAGTAATAAAAATGCATTAAAACTTTTTCTCTATCTCATTATTCTGGCATTTGACAAATATTAATAATTATGGTAATCCTAACTGACCTAAAACGGGAAAGGTTTATTTTGATTTCTTGTCAGATATTGAGAAAACGTGCAGATGTGTCTTTTTATATAGTGTACTTCTGGTTTCAACTGTAGATATGACCTTTAGTGTACTTTTTTACACCAAGGTTTATTTTTATGTCCAATAGGATCTAAGATTTCCACTTAACTAATTTTCCACTTAATCCCCCACCCCCATGATCCACATGGGGATACATTGCTATTTATTGTACTGCCACTGTTTGTCTAAAGAAATAGGATGTAATTTATGTTAGAGGTGGAGAGGTCTATTTTGTTAAAACCAAAACATTAGCGAGTCAATAAATTACTGACATTTGCACCAAATCCCTTGTGATTCACATCTTATGTCCTGCTCAAGATCACAAAGACACATGTAAGAAATCATTTACAGGATAATGGGCTATTATGTTGCATTGTCATGTAAAATTTATCTGTGTGCATTTGACACCGGCTTTGTCCCTTTCACCAATATTCACATTTATATAATGGCTGTTACCAAGTCAATTACCACTGAAGCTAAATTAGAATATTTAAAGATCGGCTGTAAAAGGTCAGAAATATAATGCAGAATAGACTTTACACAATAGTCCAATGTCTTGACAAGAATACAATTATAGGTTTCAAACATATTACATTTTCATACAACTGTGAAATTATAATTTCTATATTAGGGTAGCGTAGAGAAAACGGCGGTGTTGTCCGGCTCTGGCAACGATGTCACGGTGAAATAGATGTTAAAGAAACAGATTTACTATAAATACAATGCGTTTCAGAAATGGATCAATGCCTTTTTAAGGTATAATGAAGACAGAGTTGATCCAACTCCGAACGTGTTGTTTTTAAAATAAATCCATTTCTTCAATATCTGTTCAACTGTGACATTGTTGGCAGCACCCGGACACCATCCACCGCCGTTTTCGCTAAGCTACCCTGATATCTCTCTCTCCACCCACTGGGAGTGAGTCCAGCATATGGAGTGGCAGCTGTCCATTGCTTGTTCTCAATATATCAATATATACTGGAGTTGTGCCGCACACAACACACTCGGGTGAGTGGTTCACCTCCCCAATCACCTAGCGCTTTTACTCAGGGAGCGCTCTTTTTCTCTTTTTTAATTTCTATATTGAGAACGTATACAACAATGTGCAATTTATGTTAGAACAGAAATTACTGTTACAGATATTACAACAACTAGGTACTAAGGTCTCAATGAGATCTACTATCCTCACAGTTCTTCCTGTGGTCATACATGTGTCACGAGGGCTTCGGAGGTGACAGGCTATCATCCTGTGTCAGGCCTCAGATGGTCTGAGCGCCGGTCAATACAAACTGCTTCCTGAACCATCTGCCTTTAGGACCATGTGTCGACCCCTCCTGCTCAGAGAAGTTTGGATCTATTTAGTTAGTGGCTCAGCTGTGACCCAGTGCGGGTAATAGCTTCATTTCCACTTGTGCTTGCTAGAGTGTTGGACCTTTCAGAGCGCTCCAGTTTGTTGTCTGGAATCCCTCATCTGGTATCCGTATCTGGCGATTCAGCTAAGTGTTCCCTGTTTGTCTCACCTTACCGTCTTTAGTTTAGCGGAGACTGCCTAGCATGCATGACCCTCCCATTCCCTATTCAGTACTTAGGCCTCAGAGAGATTCAGGGCCTGAGGTTCTGGCTCGGCGATTGGTGAGGAACCATTATAGGGACTCAGTAGGAGTTCTGGGAGAGATTAGATCTAGCCTAGGGGTCTCCAAATCCCTTCCCTAGTGTCTGGGCCCCCTTCCCCATTTCCCTTTATGTTACACTTGGTTTTCCCACACTGTGCGTGACAACATGGTACTAGAAGAAAACATTAATGGCTCAATTATAAAAAATAAATATTATAATAAGAAAAGAAACAGTACAAAGTTTGGTATGTAATGATTTTCCCAACATTTTAGGAATTTTTTTAGGATTAAAAATGTAAGATTTAGAACTTCTTTTAGCTACAGATCTCTATTCGTGCTAATAATTGAGGGTCTTCTAGAGGGTTGTCCTGAAAGATGTTTCCACTATACTGTTACACATTTTGCCAAAAATGACTAAAGCTAAAATTAGATATTAGAATAAAAAAATTTGACAGTGAAGGTGATCAATGAGTGGAACAGGCTGCCATGAGAGATGGTGAGTTCTACGTCAATTGAAGTCTTCAAACAGAGGCTGGACAGACATCTGTCTGAGATGGTTTGGTGAATCCTGCATTGAGCAGGGGGTTGGACATGATGATCCACGGAGGTCCCTTCCAACTGTAACATTCTATGATTCTATGGTAATGCCCATTAAGACCTCCATATAGCTTTTTCTGCTGATTTTCATGTTGTTTTGAACATGACATAGGGACCAAAAATAGGAAGACTGTTTAGACGGGGGAAGGGAGAAAGCAAACACACTGAGGCATGCACTAGCTTACAGCCAAACCATCATTGGAGGTGGAAGAACTGAGGGGTACAGAACCTTACTGGAGAATAAGGACTTATGGAGGCATGGTTAAGGGTACAGTATCTTGGTTGTGTGAGCGGAAGCTTGGTTAAAGGGATGGAATCTTGGTCATGTGAGCGGAGGCCTGGTTAAAGAGACCAAATCTCAGCTGAGTGTGCAGAGCAGGACAAGAGCTGTCTCTTAAGAATTGGGAACAGATCAGTGACAGAATGAACTGTCTGTGGCTTACAGCGTGAGACTTGTGGCCTAGCAGAAGCACGTAGTATGGCTCTTGTTAGGACCTGAAGCAGTAACCGCCATCGGAAGGTAAAGAGGTCAGGAGAAACATGGATTCAGTTTGGATTCTGACGGTTAATGGGTCGATGTATCTTTTGTATTATTGTTCAGTGTATAATACTGCCAAAGCTCGTAAATTAATTTATGTCTCATATGCCAGATTATGAATTCTGAGAGACAGTGGTTAATTGCAATAGGGCAAGTGAGGGATATATAGTCAATGACTAGCCTATCAGTGTCTCACTTCTTAGTAAGGTAATTCCAGGTTTGTTATTTTATAGGGCAGTGGTTAGAGTAATAGGGACAGACTTAGGTACAGTCGGTAACCATTGTGTCAAGCGAGGCAGCAAGAATTGTATTGGTTCTCATTGTCATCAATTTACGAATTGCTATCTTATTGATTCTGCACCTTGTCATGCTAAACTTGTATATATGGGAAAACCAAAGAAATCAGCCAGACTATAAGCTGGAATATGTGCAAAGTGTAAGAGCATGTTCACATTATGGCAATTTCACAGACCAAACCACGAAAAAAAATCAAAAAAGTCAAAATAAGCATTTACCTTATAGCATGTACATCAGTAAATAGTAATAGAAGATAACATAGGGTACTTAGTTAGTGCTACTTTGATAAAAAAAAATAAAACATAAAAGCCATCCCATCATGGCAAGGTGTACCCATCGGGATGGTCCTAACCTGTCTCTAGAATTAAAACCTTGCCTTGTGTCTATCGACATCATTATGAGTTAGGGCAGAGCAGGACAGGACCCCGACTGAGACACCCAACCATGGGAAGCTATGCAGATTAAATACATAGCACAAAAAGGGCAGATACACCTCTGTTTGTACAAAGTGCAAGAGATTGCAGCAGAATCAAAGAAATGAACCGGACTATAAGCTGGTATACATGCAAAGTGTAAGAGCATGTTTACACTGTGGCTATTTCATAGACAAAACCCAAGAAAAAATAAAAAAACAAAACAAAATGAGCATATACCCTGCAGCAAATAGATTAGTAAATATTAGTAGTATATGTGTTAGGGGTCAAGTTCCCGCTTCTGCACAAGGGGAATCTCGAACCATCCCCGCTGTGGTCTCCCATCCGTCTCCGGCTGCAGTGGACTCTGCTCAGCAGACACGTCGGTCCCAGCATCTTGCCCAGTCTAATACTGTGCAGAGGATTACTGCTGCCACTCCAGGTTCTGCTATTGTAGCCAGTACTATTCAGCGGCGAGCAGACGTCTTCTGGACTAAGTCCTGCGTTTCCCCTTCTGAGCATGCCCAGGGTAAGATCTCTCATTGGAGATCGGGGGTCACATGCTCTGGTACTGCAGCGACTCCCATTGGTCCTCTAGGAAGGTCCTGAAGCTGCTCTAGGTCTGGGGGCAGTTTCCCATTGGTCCTTCCGGGAAGGTCCTGAGGATTGCGGCAGCTATAAAAGGTGCGCATGACCGCACGGCCATGCGCTAGTATTAATCCTGTTATGTGCTTTGCACTAGTGTGGTCGTATGCATGTGTTTAGGGACTCGGCTGGAATAAGCCCCTAGAATACCGGCACCTCCAGTGAGGAGTTTGCTGTGTGCATTGCTGACCACATTATTACGGACTGCTATCTGCTCAGCAGTTACCTCTGTGATCCTGTGTGCTTGACAGGACACAGCATTTATGTTGCGACTCCGTGAAGTAACAGAGTTCGCTTATACCGCCATATTGTGCCATACAGTGTCTATACCAGCGACTCTGTGAAGTAACAGAGTTCGCTTATTCCGCCATATAGCGCCATTTGCTAGCAGCAGGTTTCATCTGCACGGTGGACCCCAGGCTGCGAACGCACCTTTAATTTATATTTATTTGGTACATTTGGCCAACCGTAACAATATGTAAATAACGTATGGTAGTTAGTTAACGCTATTTTGATTAAAATAAGCAACAAAAACATCCCACCACGACAAGGTGTACCCATCGGAACATGCGACTGCTAAGCTAATCTGTCTCTAGAATTAAAAACTTATCATTTGTCAAACAATGTCAATGTGAATAAAACTTGTATATAGTTAATAAATAATAACTTGTTTTACTGTACCAGAGTCTGCACTCTCTGTGCCGCTGCATTCTCACACCTGATTTCACTCAGGCTATGTGCACACGTTGCGGATTCTGCTGCGGATCCGCAGCGGATTTTCCGCTGCAGATCCGCAGCAGAACTGCAAGTGATGTACAGTAGCATTAGATTCAATGTTAAACAAAAAACGCAGTGCACATGCTGCGGATTTTTCTGCGCGGAATTGGGTGCGGATTTAAATCCGCAGCATGTCACTTCTTTTGTGCAGTTCCGCAGCGTTGTCAGACCTGCTCTAAATAGAAATCCGCAGGTCTGAAAACGCAGGGGAAATCTGCACAAAAACCGCGGCAAATCCGCAGTAAATCCGCAGTAAATCCGCAGGTAAAACCCAGGTCATTTTACCTGCGGATTTACCAAAATCTGCGCAAAAAATTCCGCAGCACAATCCGCACCGTCTGCACTTAGCCTTAGGTTTTCTCCTGTAACTCCATCTTATCCCCTCTTGACCCACACAGCCCCATTTTGCCATTCACACACAGATGCTTAGAATATACTTTGCCTGCCTATAATTTATTCTGTCCCCACTGATTGGTGCAGGGGGTGGTGCATGTTCTAGAAAATTTGTACAGTCATGATATGGTGCTGTTGTCAGGAAATGGACATGCTGTCCTCATTTCCCTCTGGAAGAAACAAATTTCTTTTTGTAATATGTTAAGTGATGCAATGTGATCTGTGATGTATAATGTGAATTGTGATATGCGTTAAAGATGTTAGTAATATTGATAGTGTGTGTCGTTTGACAATAGAGATAGTGAAAGTTAATGTCTGGGACTAGCCCATACTGGGACGGCCTAAGTTGAAGGGGAAGTGGCAATTTCTTGGTAGCGAGTCAGTTGGAGCCCAGTGTCATAGAGTAAGGACTTGAGGTCCAATGTGAGGAGTGCTGCATTCTGAGAGTCAAAAGTGAGTGGAGACCAAAGAAAAGGGATAGCGAGATCCAGAGCAAAAGTGACTGAGACACAGAGTGATATGCCGAAGATGGGTCTATAATTAGGATGCCTAACAGCAAGGCCTAGAGTTTATTACTCTTCAAGGTCATGGGACTAAATAGGACAGAGTACATGAGACGAGTAAAGTGTTCCGCACAGGAGTTGCAGAGAGTCAGCACTACTGGCCATACTGGTACCTTAAGGGGAAAGAAGACGCGGAACTATGGGGTGAATAAATGACTCTTGCTATGCAGGACTGCGATGTTGAGATGGGTTATGGTGAAGTAGTGAGGAACAATGACTAAAGAGAACCAATAGAGAAAATACAGAGGGAAGGTGAAGATAGAGAACAGTAGAGAAAAGGAGAAAGGAAACTGTGTGGAAAATGCTTCAAGTTGTAACAAAAATGTTCATAAGACTTTGTGCCCGCTATCTCTTGTACATACTCCCTACCAAGTTCCCATTTAGTAAAAAGTTTATTTTTTCCCTCATTGAACTGTGAAACATCCGGTCCTGGAAAAACCAGCAACACCGATTACATGCAGCCTGCACTGGCGTAGCGCCCTCACTCCACAAGTCCATAAACCCAGCCAGGTCCCCCACTTTCATGTATTGTGCCGGAGAGCAACAGACAAGTACCCCAAACACGGCTACCGCCCAGCACTGACTGTAATAGAGAACTGTGCATAACAGAAATAGGTTTTCTGTCACATGCATGTCTGAGACTGTGATGTATGTTGACTTATGAATCACCCATTATCAGAGAAAGATGAGTCACAGCCCAGGACAGGACTGGATCTCACATGACATCACAGGAAGTTGAAACCCTCTCGACCACAGCATTCCATGATGGAAAGTGCAAATGGTGCTTGTAGGCAGCAACAGCAATGAAAGGTATTTGAGCAAGAGCCCATCTCTGGCAGATGTAGCACATAGAAGGACTGTTGTAGTGAAAAAGACCTTTAAGGGTTAGACTGACATACCAGTAAGCCATAAAATCAAAGATTATTCAGTGGGCTTTGGCTCTGATACAATAATGGGTCTTATGTACAATAAGGCCCGTCGATGACCAACAAATAATCTTTTAGATTTCCTTGACAGGATGCCCTGTAAATGCAATAATTACAAACAGAAGAATGTGATAAAATTAAAACCAAACATTCTTTCTAGAGACAGAGCCCCGGGGTTTTCCTCAACTTCCTCCCTCAGCACGTAGACATGAGGTAAAAAGCAGTAAAAATAGAATGTAAGTCACTAAAAAAAAAACATTTTACCTACTATGATTTTTTGAGAATCAACTGGTAAGTTTCCAGCAAATTTGTGGGTCTTCCTCCAATACAGTAATTGAAATATGCTTCTATATTAGGCTACGGTTACATGTTTGTATTCTCCATATTCGAGAAAAATGCTCCAATAATGCTAATCTGACTCTGATAAGATTTTCATAAGAGTTTGATCAGAGTTTGATCAGAGTTTGATCAGAGTTGAATCCATTTTTCTTGGATGTGTAGACTAAAAAGAAAGTTTTTCTATCATCTCTATTCTGTCAGGCCATCAAACTCGGACAGCACTCAGTTTTCTTCTGTCGGTCCAATTTTTTTTAATGACCAATGGACTTCAATGGCCGAGTGCAATATGATTATTGGAGGCAAATCGTGGACTCTGTGACTTTGTAAGGTTCTGTGTACATGTTCCTGAAACTCAGTTTGTTCGTCAGCCATTTTTCTTTCTGTCTTGCTGCAGCTATCTTGCCCTCAGTCAATATGGAGTTTCCAGCTTGCATGTTCCCGCCCTGATTCTCTCCTTTTGCTTCTTAAGCAGCCACAGCTGAGCAATCAGTGCTTCAGAACTAGCCTGCAGTGAACCTGTGCCCTGACTCCTGAAGCCTTGGACCTTGTACTCCAGCTATTCCTACTGAGGAACTCTGAAGCACTTGTGGACTCTGAACCCTGCTCTTTGAAAGACCCACGTTTGCATGGACTTACGGTAACAGAGAAGAAGATCCTGAACCTGTTGTGGAGAGTGATTGCTGAGCTTAGATTACTCTGGCCTGCTGTGTCTCCTGCTTCTGTGTCTGCAAACTGTGTGACTATTTTTGCCAACTTGTATGAAGTAATACAAGACTTTCTATATCAAACCTGTGTCTCATGTATTTTCATCGCACCCAAGCACAAGACGCTATATGAACTGTACTATACACATTACAAGATTCTGAAGCCAAACGTTAGTGTCTGCTGGGTCTGGAAAGGCTGTGTCTGCTGTAACTGTGGATATCGGATGTCCGTTGTACTTTCTGTGATGACAGTGGTTGTGACTTCTCACAACCATTCCAGGTGAGCAATTCCCTTAAGTTTTTTTTTCTGCAGTGTTACCACAGGTAAACACTATTGTTTTTTTTTTTTCTTTCTCTTTTTTGTCTGTTGTAACTGTGGATATCAGATGTCCGGTTGAACTTTCTGTGATGACAGTGGTTGTGACTTCTCACAACCATTCCAGGTGAGCAGTTCCCTTAATTTTTTTTTCTCTCTGCAGTGTTACCACAGGTAAACACTATTGTTTTTTTTTTTTCTTCTCCTCTCCTTCCAGTACTCCTGTTTTAAAAGATCTGGAAAATGGAGGCCCGCATAAAGGAACTTTGCGGAGTGACTGATAATATCCTTGCAGATTTGCAGAATATAAAGACCCGTTTTGCAAGCCTACAGGACCTCACTAATCACAATTTGCAAGTGTTTGGACAGACTGCCCAGGATTTGCGAGCCAGGATTGAGGCTCTAGAGGAGCGAGTCCAGGCTCCTGCCGTAGCCCCGAGTTCTGGGATTCCCAAGTTGCCCCCTTTTCGTTTTGGCGGTGAACGTGAGAAATTCAGGGGATTTATTAATCAATGCAATCTTTTTTTTTCTGCACATGCTTCACAATTTCCCACTGAACGATCTAAGGTGCTTACTATAATTATGTTGCTTACCAACAAGGCTTTGATGTGGGCAAACCCTCTGATTGAGACGGAGGATGATTGTTTGAATCACCTTGATGCTTTTATTTCAGCCATGGGGCAGGTGTTTGATGACCCCAATCGAGGTGCAACAGCTGAAGCAGCCATGTTAGCTTTGCGCCAAGGTAAGCACTCGGTAGCTGAATATGCCTTGGATTTCAGGAGATGGGCCCTTGATACCACCTGGGACAGTTCCGCCAAAAAATCTATTTTTCGAAAGGGTTATCTCCACTGATTAAGGATGAAGTTGCTCGTGCCGACCCTCCCACTGTGTTAGGTGACTTTATTAACTACTGCATCCGTATTGATACTCGTCTGACTGAACGCAGGCAAGAGAGATGGTTCGAAAGCAATCGCACTAACCTTTTCCTACCTTCCTCTCCAGCTAAGGAACCTTTGAGTAGGATTACACGGGAACCTGAACCTGAACCCATGCAGGTAGACTCTTTACAACGACGGGTTAGTGATGCACGCAAGGAACATCGTTTTAAGGAGAATCTATGTTTCTATTGTGGTAAGTCAGGGCACTTCATTATAAACTGCCCCAGCCGTTCTCGTAAGACTACTGCAGCACTCATTCACTGTGAGTGTTGCGAGAGGGGATCTGTCAGGTCCGAGCCTCAGGCTCCAGAGAGATCTGCAGCAACAGATCTTGATTTCTCGGACTTAAACTCCGTTACCTCTGAGGACGTTGACTGTGTAAACGCTGCCATTTTTCAAGTTTCCTCAGCGGTGTCCCAGCTGAGTTGTAAGAAAAACAATTCTCATTGCTTTCTTTCCATCAAACTCTGGGTTGACTCAGCTTGGGTGTCTAGCTCTGCTATGATCTACTCAGGGGCAAGTGGAAATTTTATGGATGTCTCCTTTGCTCTGAAACAGGGGATACGTTCAGTGAAGAAGGCTACTCCAGTACAGATGGAAACTGTGGATGGCTCCCTGCTGACCTCTGGACCAGTGGATCAGGAAACAGAGCCTTTGAGGGTTCTCATGGGTAAAGATCATCAAGAGAAACTGTCCTTTATGCTTATCTCTTCTCCCCACTTTCCCATTATTCTAGGGCTACCATGGCTGCAGGCTCAGAATCCTACCATTAACTGGGAGACCAAGGAATTACACTTTCCAGAGAAACAGATGAGTCCAAAAGTTTCAGCTTGCTCTGTTCCTAAAGGAATCATGTCAGTCCCTGAACTACCAGCTGTATACCAGGACTATGTGGATTTATGTGACAAGAAGAACGCTGACCAGCTTCTTCCTCACCGTCCATATGATTGTCCAATTGAATTATTGCCTGGAGCAGAGATACCTTTTGGTAAGATCTACCCCCTGGCGGGGCCCGAGCTAAAGGCTTTAAAGGATTACATAGACGAAAATCTATCCAAGGGCTTCATACGCCCCTCTTCATCTCCTGCAGGTGCACCCATCTTCTTTGTAAAGAAGAAAGATGGATCTCTGAGACCCTGCGTAGATTATAGGGAACTCAATAAGGTTACTATTAGAAACCGTTATCCATTGCCTTTAATCCCTGAGTTATTGGAGAGAGTGCGACATGCCAAAATTTTCTCTAAACTAGATCTTCGTGGGGCCTATAACTTAGTCCGTATTAGACCTGGGGATGAATGGAAGACTGCATTCAGGTCACGCTATGGACACTTTGAATATCTAGTTATGCCTTTTGGTCTGAGTACCGCCCCAGCCACTTTCCAACACTTGGTGAATGACATCTTCAGGGATCTCCTAGATACATTCGTGGTGATTTATTTGGATGATATTCTAATTTTTTCTAACTCCACAGAGGAACATCATGGACATGTGAGAATGGTCTTGGAACGTCTAAGACAAAATCATCTTTACATCAAACTTGAAAAGTGTGAATTCCATAGGACCGAAATTCAATTTCTGGGGTATGTACTGTCTACACAAGGAATTAGTATGGATGGAAGCAAAACCCAAGCCATCAAGGATTGGCCAAGTCCTAGAAATGTGAAGGAGGTACAGCGCTTCATCGGGTTTGCCAACTTCTATAGACGTTTCATTAGGAATTTCTCTGAGGTAGTGTCACCTATCACCCAACTTACCCAGAAAAAGTCTAGGTTCTCCTGGACTCCCCAAGCCCAGGAAGCATTTTCCCGTCTAAAAGATAAATTTACCACTGCACCTATCCTAGTACATCCCAACCCCGAGCTTGCCTTCATAATAGAGGTGGATGCTTCAGACTGTGCCGTTGGAGCTATACTCTCTCAGAGAACAGGTGAGAAGAATGTCTTGCATCCCTGTGCCTTCTTTTCCCAGCAGTTGTCTTCGGCTGAGAGGAACTACGATGTGGGCAATAGAGAGTTGTTGGCCATTATTGCCGCCTTCAAAGAATGGAGACACCTTCTTCAGGGAGCTGCACAGCAAATAGTCGTCCTGACAGACCATCGTAACCTTGAATTTATCAGGTCGGCTAAGTGCCTGACTCCTCGCCAGGCTCGCTGGAATCTTTTCTTAAACCAATTTAATTTTATCATTTCTTATAGACCAGGATCGCGCAATGGAAAGGCTGATGCACTCTCTAGGATTTACTCAGCAGAGACACGTCCAATTACTCCTCCTAAGACTATTCTTCCTGACTCTAGATTCCTAGGAGTAATTCATAATCAAGACCTACTTAAGGACATCAAGGAAGCATACCATGCGGATTCCTTTTTGGCACAACCCCCAAGGGAGTAAGTCTTGTCTTTAAGAATGGTGTGTGGATTCAGGGACAACGCCTGTATATTCCTGAAACAGTCAGATTGAGAGTATTGCAACTCATTCACGATTCCAAGATAGCTGGGCATAGAGGAATTCTAAAGACACAGGAATTCCTTTCTCGTTTCTTTTGGTGGCCCACTTGCAGGAAGATGTTGTAAACTATGTCACTTCATGTGAAGTCTGTGCAAGATGCAAAACACCTCGCTCCTCACCAACTGGTCTGTTACAGCCTCTTCCCACCCCGTCCCGCCCGTGGGGATCCATTTCTATGGACTTCATTGTGGAGTTACCAACCTCTCAAGGGAAGAACACCATTCTAGTGGTGGTTGACTGTCTAACAAAGGCAGCTCATTTTATCCCTTGTGTCGGCTTACCCACTGCAAAACAGACATCAGATTTGATGATTAAAGATGTGTTTCGCTTACATGGAGTACCGGATGAGGTTATTTCGGATCGAGGGGTGCAATTCACTTCTAGGTTTTGGCAAAATTTCTGTGCAGCATTGGACATTAAAGTAAACCTTTCTTCTGCTTTTCATCCCCAGACTAATGGACAGACCGAACGAACCAATCAAACCCTGGAGCAGTATCTCCGCTGCTTTATCTGCCACCTACAGGATGATTGGGTGGATCTACTTCCATTAGCTGAGTTCTCTTGTAACAACTCTCAGAGTGCGTCCACTAAGCTGTCTCCTTTTTACTCTAATCTAGGTTATCATCCTAACATTCTACCACGATTTCCCATAGAAACGCCTTTACCAGCAGTGGCTGAAAGAATCACGTCTTTACAGAAGAATATGGATCTTCTAAAGGAGAATCTGGAATCGGCTCAGGAAAGGTACAAGAAAGCAGCAGATAAATTTCGTAAACCTGCACCAGCTTTCAAGGTAGGAGACTTGGTCTGGCTGTCAACCAGAAATCTTAAGTTAAGATTCCATCGTCTAAGTTGGGACATAAGTACATTGGACCCTATAAAATCAGTAAAATTATAAGTGCCGTTGCTTGTCGTCTTCAACTGCCCAGAACTATGAGAATCCACCCTGTCTTTCATGTATCCCTACTAAAGGCTGCGACACCCAATACGTTTCCTGGACGTTCTTCTCCTTGCCCTGACCCAGTGCTAGTCGATGGTTAGGAAGAATTTGTGGTGGAAAGGATTTTAGATTCCAGGTTGTATAGAAATCAGTTACAATATCTGATTAAATGGCAGGGCTACCCAGTGGAGGACAACTCATGGGAACCAGTCAATAACGTTAATGCTCCTCGCTTGCTCCGTCAGTTTCATCAGAGGTACCCACACAAGCCTGGTCTGAGGTCATCCGGAGGTTGTCCCTAAGGGGGAGTAATGTAAGGTTCTGTGTACATGTTCCTGAAACTCAGTTTGTTCGTCAGCCATTTTCTTTCTGTCTTGCTGCAGCTATCTTGCCCTCAGTCAATATGGAGTTTCCAGCTTGCATGTTCCCGCCCTGATTCTCTCCTTTTGCTTCTTAAGCAGCCACAGCTGAGCAATCAGTGCTTCAGAACTAGCCTGCAGTGAACCTGTGCCCTGACTCCTGAAGCCTTGGACCTTGTACTCCAGCTATTCCTACTGAGGAACTCTGAAGCACTTGTGGACTCTGAACCCTGCTCTTTGAAAGACCCACGTTTGCATGGACTTACGGTAACAGAGAAGAAGATCCTGAACCTGTTGTGGAGAGTGATTGCTGAGCTTAGATTACTCTGGCCTGCTGTGTCTCCTGCTTCTGTGTCTGCAAACTGTGTGACTATTTTTGCCAACTTGTATGAAGTAATACAAGACTTTCTATATCAAACCTGTGTCTCATGTATTTTCATCGCACCCAAGCACAAGACGCTATATGAACTGTACTATACACATTACAGACTTTTTTTCTTGTACCACTCGGTTCGAGGAAAAAAAATCACACATGTGCAGGGCCTCATTTAATAACGTTGCTTCTAGTATGATCCAATGATTTGTCAGATAGCACAAGGACCGATACTATGATGGTGAACTATGATTGAGTTGCATCAGTAAGAGGGAAAAGGTAATGCACCAGTAACATTTTCTGTTCTTTGTTGTTATTTTTTTATTTTTGCACAGGCGACCACCAAGTCTTAAGTTATAATGTAACGCTGTGGTTATCTTCCTGAGAAACCTGAGGCCAGTTGAAAAAGTATCTGAATAGAATGTCAACAATAGGCAGCTCTAAACATATCTTTGTATTTTTGTGGCATGTTTTAGAATTGGTTTTAATATATATATATTTATATTGATTTGTAGATCCAAAATTGAAGCTCATATTGAATAAAAGTTAAGTTTATTGAGTCAATTTGATGCAAATTGAATTCAATATAATTTTTCCAAAATCCACAGGTCATGGTGAATTCAAACAATGTGCGAGAATTGTTCAAAAATAGCCACAAGTTGTGTAATAGTATCAGTCTGGCAGGACTGAATGGCCTTTCCCAAATTACCTTTCAGCTGCATGGCATCTCTCTTTCCCCGTGGTGCTGAACTCTCTCTACATCCCCAGTCTCATTTTCGCTGTTGCTCAACTCTCTCCTCAATGTCATGTTCGCTGTTGCTCAATAAAAGGGAGCTCTGCCTCTTTTCCCAGTGCATTTTTCTACAAGATGCAAGCTTAAAGAACCGTGCCCTAGTTGGAGGAATACAGATTAGCTTCATTGACCATCACTGAGCCCTCAAAGATGTTGGGATAATCAGGTCACCTAGCCACGTACCTCAATAGACTGTCAGCTTCCTAAGCTTGTCGTTACCTCCTTTCTGTGGGTGCCCACCAAAAGTGAGGGGACCAGTGGTGGGAGTAGTTGGCCATGGAAGCCTCAAAGTTGTAGTTGCTCTAATCCCAGTGAATAAGTGATGTGAAGAAAACAGATTATATCTTAATTACCCAGATGACTATTTTTAACAAACCAAGAAGAATATGCTGTTATCTATACTTTTGCTTGTGTTAGCCTGTGAGAGTGACTTGTAAGTGACTATTTCATAAAACTTATGCCCCCGCCACACTAAGCGAGATTGCTAGCAAGATCGCTGAAGCAACAGCGATCTAGCCAGCGATCTCGCTATGTGTGACACGCAGCGATGACCGGCCCCCCTGCTGGGTATCTTTGATCATCGTCGAATGGCCTGGACCATTTTTTCATCGTTGGTGTCCCGCTGGCCAGCGCGCATCTCTGCGTGTGACAGCGGGAGACCAACGATCAGCGAGCTACCAGCGCAGTACACCAGAAGCTGGGAGCTGGTATCCAGGGTACACATCGGGTAACTAAGCGCCACGCAGCACTTAGTTACGAGATGTTTACCCTGGATACCAGTTCCCAGTGCGGTACGCAGAAGCTGGGAGCTGGTATCCAGGGTACACATCGTGTAACTAAGCACCGCGCAGCACTTAGTTACCCGATGTTTAGCCTGGATACCAGCGTGCTCGCTGGTCCTGATAGCTGGTGAGTCTGCCCATGTGACAGCTCACCAGCGATCAGCTAACGATGTCCCAGCAATCTCATCCACGTCGGCTCATTGATGGGATCGCTGGGACATTGAAGAGTGTTATGTTACGGTAGCTGAGGAGTGCAGGTAAAAAAGGCAATACACCAGAGCAGTTGGAATCTATGGGATTGCAGTACCCTGACTAACCACCACAACTAGAGGCAGCCGTGGAGCGTTCCTACGTTGGTCCTAGACGCCTCGTCACAGCCTGAGAAACTAACTACACCTAAAGATAGAAATAGGAAAGCTATCTGCCCCGTAGCAGAACCCCAAAGATAATAGAAAGCCCCCAAACATGTAATGGCAGTTAGACAAGAGGAAATACTGACACAGAAAGAAAATAGTATGAGCAAACGCTGGGGCCCAAACTATCTAAATAGAAAAGGACAGGAAGGGTACTTACTGCAATCCCAGAAAACCCTGAAAAACACCAACTCTACTAATTTCAAAATCACCTGAGATCACACGACCTCTACCACCTAAATTAGTTCTCTGGTGTAACAAAAACAGCAGCCACTGAAAAAACTGGAAAAAGCAAAAGTACAAAACACAGTGGCTGAACTAAACTGAGAGGGCAAAAGCCCCCGGAGGGGACCCAGAAGGCCCCCACAGAAGTGCAGGACCAAATGCAAAAATATAGCAAAAACACAAAATAAGAAATTGTCTTATCTGATAGCAGGAGATGCAGACACGACACAGCAGGCTACAAGGGAAACTGAAAGAAGGATTCAGACCAGAACAATTGATCACCGGCAACCCTGATGGGAAAATGATTCCCTTAAATAAGACCAATCAGTAACACCTGATTCCCAGTCCTCACAATCCTCACTAGTACCGCTTGTAACCACCAGAGGGAGCCTCTGCTCAGAACTCATCTCAAACCCATTCACAACAGAAGAGTGTGCCGGGGCCCTTAAGGTACTGCCACACTAAACAATCCCGCTAGCGATCACGATAACGACGCATACTAATGCGATCGCTAGCGGGATTGTTTCTATATCGCTAAGTGCGGCCACATTTAGCGATATAGTTAACGGCGCTATCGCCGTTAGCGATCTTCTTAACGACTTTAGCGGTACAAAAGTACCGCTAAATCGCTAAGAAAAGGTGCCACACTAGCGATAATACTTACCCAGCGGGAGCGCCGACGAGAAAATAGGGTCCGGAACGATTCCAGCGACGAGCGAGATCACAGCAGGAAGCTCGTCGCTGGCAGCTGCCGCACTGAACAACATCGCTAGCGGATCGCTAAATAGTGACGTTTTTTAGCGATCCCGTTAGCGATATTGTTCAGTGTGGCATACCCTATAGTGTGTGCTTATCTTTGAGGGCTGGTGATGTTTGTTGATATGCTAATTAGGCATTGTGTTATGGAGTCAGGTTGCTGACTTCAAAAGCAGAGAGGGAAAACTATACAAATAAATTAAATAATCAAGTAATGCTACTTAATCTCCGTCCTCACCATTGTACCTCTTATCTTGATGCTGAACTGAAGGACACTTGTTAAATCTAAAAATAGGTTACATGCCTCAGTATAAAGAGATCAGAGACAGAGTGACTGCGTGAGTGAGACAGCCAGAGATTCTGCCAAGACCTATACATCCAAAGGACCAGAGACAGGACAGCAGCCAATATCATAGCTCCATCACGAGGGACACAGATCTATTTTTCTACAGAAAACAACCTTGGTGTTTTTGGCTAAGGTTGGAATACTACAGATCTGCTCCATTGACCATCTCTGAAACATGGATACATTTGGAGAAAGCCTGGATTGGGATCGGTTGCCTGGCTCCATGGTGATGTTCGGATTAGCCAGGTTGTGACTCTTGTGTCAACTGGCCTTGTACCTTGTATGGACTCAATGGACTGTCATCTTCCTACGCATGTCGTTACCTCCTCTCTAAGTGTGTACTACAGGTGGAGGAGCAGACCCTGGAAGCTCTGACGTAACATATGCCATTATCCCGGCGGGTCAGTGGAAGGATGAAACTCTGTAATTTTCACCATTTTGAGTAATGTGCTGGACTGTTCTATGTGTTATCTGCCTGTTTTGTGGTTCAATAAACATTGCCACACTGTTTTACCCTCATCCTGTGTTGTCTGAGTAGCATTATGCCCATATTAAAGGGAGAGTGGGCATTCGGCGGGACGATCTCTGCTCCATGTGGTTTCAGCTAGCGGAGCAGGGTGCCCTCTGACCCCCAGTGTCTTCACAGGTGAAACTGTAATTTGCACCATTTTGTGCATTTGCTGGGACTTTTCTATTGGTTATTGTCTGTTGGTGGTTTAATAAATTATTGACATACTGTTTTGCCCTCACCCTGAGTTGTACGAGTAGTATTCTGCCCGTGGGAAAGGAGTGCGGGCATTCAGTGGGATGAGCCCTGATCCATGTGGTCTTTCCAAAGAAAGCCAGGCCAGCGGAACAGAGCTCCCACTGACCCTTGTATCTCTACAGGAGGCATTTACCATAGTCACTCGCTGGCCCTTTAAGAGTAGGGGAGGGTGCGCATTAGGCGCACCACCAGGAGACAGTGCGGCATACACAGAGGAAGAATGAGGATCACTAGGGAGCTGCTGTTGCCAGGGCGGTGAATACATCAGCATCCAAGCATAGAGGGAGGTGGTGAACCATGCAAAAGCACCAGCCACAGACGTAATACTTTCTTCAAGGGGTGCATTTTCTAGTTCCGTCTGAAAGTTCTGAATGTGGTGGATAATCAGACATATTGGAGCACAGAATTCCAGAGGATGGGGGAGATACATGAGAGAAGTACTGGAGGCAGTTGCGTGAGAAACATATAAGAGTGCAGAAGAGAAAGAGGTCTTGAGAGGACCACAGATTACATGTTGGAAGATATTGGGATCCATCAACAACTGACTTTTTATTAATTCTATTGATGATAAATAATAATGTGACTTCCACACAGGGACAAAAGTAGCCAATTTGGGCTGTTTTTATGTGCATTTATTTATTTTTTAATACATGGTGAAGTAGGACATTGGGGCTATGAACTTTTTGTCTCTATTGAAGAGTTTTTAAGACATGACCTGCCTTTAAAATAATATCAATGACTAGCTTTCTTTTAGTTCCTCTGAAATATTCATGAAGAAAACAGTTAAAACCTTCTAAACTATCAATGAATAACAATTCAGGCACTAAATACTAAAAAGCCCAGTCATCATCTTCCGAAAAATGCATTCAGCTCGTGCTTCACTGTAATGCAAGGCAATATGAACTCAATTCTAAATGGAGATGGTGAAGTTCATTAGGATTTTTATACTGTCACTAGACTGAATCGTTATAGCCGGCAACATTGTAATTCTTTAGTGCTTCATTTACTTATTGCTTATTAATATAAGAAACTATTATAATTTAATGTTCAAAAGGGCATTCAGTAAGTATTGTGTAATGAGTTTAGGGCTATAACAATGCAGAATGCCCTTCTAGCGTATCTGTTCCAACATTAAGTTGCTACACTTCATGAATTTTACTTCAGAACAATCTCTTTTGATGTCAGAGATCCATTCGACGTATCCACATGGCTTATCAAGCATTACGATTGTATCTAAATATTTGGTGAAATTACTCTTAATCTTTTGAACATATAGTTTTTTCGGATGAACGCACCAGGCAATTATTTTAGTCTGAAAAAGTTATTATCATTTTTTTTTATTTTATTTTTTAAGAACCTGAACGTTCCAAAAATATATAAACGGCCTTTGTCTTTCATTTGATAGTTTTTCATTGATGTTCATTCGCTGTTAATATGAAATTTCAGAATAAATTATAATTACTGAAAGCGTTATTATCGTTAACGTGTTGTGAATACAGATCGGCAGAGGCCATGGGTATTTGCAAAATTGCTTGTTTGGTTGATTATTATAACAGCGTAAAGTATTTGGTAAATGAAATTGTAGTTTGCGGAAGGTCATTGTGTTTGGTCTGAGCGGTCTGCAAAAAATGGATTTAATACGGAGGGAAATTGTAGACCTTGTAAGAACCTGAGGATTATGGTGCAGTAAGGAAGGTTTCATCTCAACATTATATCATATAAAAACTTGTAAAAAATAAAATATCCCATACCTTTTCCAAAAAGCTACCCCAATATTTGGTTAACTAGATATTCTTGTGTACTTGTCATTGAAATATCTCTCGACGTTTTGGACTCTGTTATGATTTGGTAGCTGAGGAGAGCAGGCAAAAAAGGCAATACACCAGAGAGGTTGGAATCTACTGGATTGCAGTACCCTGACTAACCACCACAACTAAAGGCAGCCGTGGAGCGTACCTACGTTGGTCCTAGACGCCTCGTCACAGCCTGAGAAGCTAACTACACCTAAAGATAGAAAGAGGAAAACTATCTGCCCCGAGCAGATCCCCAAAGAACATAGGAAGCCCCCAAACATGTAATGGCGGTTAGACAAGAGGAAATACAGACACAGACAGAAAATAGTATGAACAAACGTTGGGGCCCAATCTTCCTAGAAAGAAAAGGATAGGAAGGACACTTACTGCAATCCAAAAAACCCTAAAAAAATACCAACTCACTAATTGCAAAAACACCTGAGATCACACGACCTCTACCACCTAAATTAGTTCTCTGGTGTAACAAAACTAAGCAGCAGCCACTGAAAAAACTGGAAAAGGCAAATGAACAAATAACAGTGGCTCAGATAAACTGAGAGGAGCACAAGCTCCCGGAGGGGACCTGGCTGACCTCCACAGAAGTGCAGGACAAAATGCAAAAAGCAAGCACAAAAATAACAGCAGAAAATATCTTATCTGTTAGAAGAAGATGCAGGCAAGACACAGCAAGCTTCCAAGTGAACCAGGAACTAAAGTTGAGACAAGAACAATTGATCACCTGCAACCCTGATGGGAGGGAACCTCCCTTATATAAGACTAGTCTGTAACACCTGATTGCCAATCTTCACAATCTTCATTGAATAGTTCAGTACTGTTTGTAACCACCAGAGGGAGCTTCTGCTCAGAATTCATTTCTAACACATTCACAACAGGACTCCTGGCAAATATTGCAAAAGAATAAACCCCCAGATACGGTGCAAAAGACTGCCCGATAAATGAGCGCAGATTCATCAATATATTAAACATTACAATGCTTTATTGTCAAAATGATTCAATATTAATATACAAAATAGTTCATTATCACAAATATAGGTGCAAAGATAAAAATGGGGACAGAAATGAGCTTCCTCACAAAGTATATAAAGGCTATGTAAACAGGGGTTATCAACCACCACACAATATAAGAAACTGACACTTGAATCAAGAGTCAATAAGGTGATAACAAATGAGTTGAATATATTGGAGGTCTGTCTTCAATGTGTCTGCTGGAAGCCAAGATTCACTATGATGTTGGATCAACAAAATATCAATATGAGGCTATGCACACTGAAAGACTGCCATGAAGGTAACAGATTGGTGGCTGATGCCTTTACCTGAGTATATGCCGTGACGTTGGTATGGTAGGAGCTCCTGTCCCACTGCCCCGACGCGCGCGTTTCGCCCAGCGTTTCGAAGAAGCTGGGCGAAACGCGCGCGTCGGGGCAGTGGGACAGGAGCTCCTACCATACCAACGTCACGGCATATACTCAGGTAAAGGCATCAGCCACCAATCTGTTACCTTCATGGCAGTCTTTCAGTGTGCATAGCCTCATATTGATATTTTGTTGATCCAACATCATAGTGAATCTTGGCTTCCAGCAGACACATTGAAGACAGACCTCCAATATATTCAACTCATTTGTTATCACCTTATTGACTCTTGATTCAAGTGTCAGTTTCTTATATTGTGTGGTGGTTGATAACCCCTGTTTACATAGCCTTTATATACTTTGTGAGGAAGCTCATTTCTGTCCCCATTTTTATCTTTGCACCTATATTTGTGATAATGAACTATTTTGTATATTAATATTGAATCATTTTGACAATAAAGCATTGTAATGTTTAATATATTGATGAATCTGCGCTCATTTATCGGGCAGTCTTTTGCACCGTATCTGGGGGTTTATTAATATGGTTGAGAGCAGAGTTTATAAACATAGGCAAATTTTTGATATATAAATATTGCAAAAGGAAAAGGTGACAAAAAGTAATTCTACCACTCTGAGGTTTAATTTAGCTTTTACAACATTTGTTTTGCCATAAAAATGATCTGGCAACATGAATATATAGGTCAGTACATTTACAGTCATGGCCAAAAGTTTTGAGAATGACACAAATATTAATTTTTACAAAGTCTACTGCTTCACTTTTTCTAATGCCAATTTTCATATACTCCAGAATGTTATAAAGAGTGATCAGCTTAACAGCAATTACTTGCAGAGTCAATATTTGGCTAGAAAATGAACTTTATCCCCCAAAACACATTTCAACATCATTGCAGCCCTGCCTTAAAAGGACCAGCTAACCTCTTTTCAGTGATTGCTCCATTAACACAGGTGTGGGTGTTGATGAGGACATGGCTGGAGATCAATCTGTCATGAATAAGTAAGAATGACACCACTGGACACTTTAAAAGGAGGCTGGTGCTTGGCATCATTGTTTCTCTTCTGTTAACCATGGTTATCTCTAAAGAAACATGTGCAGTCATCATTGCAATGCACAAAAATGGCCTAGCAGGGAAGAGTATCGCAGCTAGAAAGATTGCACCTCAGTTAACAATCTATCGCATCATCAAGAACTTCAAGGAGAGAGGTTCCATTGTTGCCAAAAAGGCTCCAGGGCGCCCAAGAAAGACCAGCAAGCGCCAGGACCGTCTCTTAAAAGTGGTCAGGTAGCTTGGTCAGGAATGGCAGCAGGCAGGTGTGAGTGCATCTGCACGCACTGTGAAGCGGAGACTCTTGGAGCAAGGCCTGGTCTCAAGGAGGGCAGCAAAGAAGCCACTTCTCTCCAGAAAAAACATCATGGACAGACTGATATTCTGCAAAAGGTACAGGCAGTGGACTGCTGAGGACTGGGGTAAAGTTATTTTCTCTGATGAAACCCCTTTTCAATTGTTTGGGACATCAGGAAAACGCCTCATTCGGAGAAGACAAGGTGAGCGCTACCACCAGTCTTGTCTCATGCCAACTGTTAAGCATCCTGAAACCATTCATGTGTGGGTTGCTTCTCAGCCAAGGGAATCGGTTCTCTCACAGTCTTGCCTAAAAACACAGCCATGAATAAAGAATGGTACCAGAATGTCCTCCAAGAGCAACTTCTCCCAACCCTCCAAGAGCAGTTTGGCGATCAACAATGCCTTTTCCAGCATGATGGAGCACCTTGCCATAAAGCAAAGGTGATAACTAAATGGCTCAGGGAACAAAACATAGAGATTTTGGGTCCATGGCCTGGAGACTCCCCAGATCTTAATCCCATTGAGAACTTGTGGTCAATCATCAAGAGACGGGTGGACAAACAAAAACCTAAAAATTCTGACAAAATGAAAGCATTTATTGTGCAAGAATGGACTGCTATCAGTCAGGATTTGGACCAGAAGTTGATTGAGAGCATGCCAGGGAGAATTGCAGAGGTCCTGAAGAAGAAGGGTCAACACTGCAAATATTGACTTGCTGCAGTACCTCATTCTAACTGTCAATATAAGCTTTTGTTACTCATATGTTTGTAATTATTATATTTCTGTCTGTGATAAAAACATCTGTCAAACACACATAAAAACCAGAGGGCAGCAGATCATGTGAAAATATAATATTTGTGTCATTCTCAAAACTTTTGGCCATGACTGTACAGTCAACCCGAACTTGTATAGATTTTTTTATATTATTTTAATAATATTACTATAAAATATAAATATTTATTATTAATAAATAAGTATATTTTATGTATTATTTTATAGCTTTAGTGGTTAAAACATTTTTTTTAAGTTTGCAAAACTATGGTAACAATTTTTTTGTTTTCAATGGCAAGCTGTTGTTTCTATTGCTATCATTTTGGGGCATTTTTGTATCAACTTTTAATACATTTTTTGAGAGGGTTGAGGCACCCAACGAAAGGACCATCCTGGCCAATTTTTTGGTTGTACTGAGTTTACAGGTTATTTTATATTTCGATACATCAAAAGTTTGCATAAGCAGTAATATCAAAAAAAGCTTTATTTTTAATAATTTTTTTTTTTTTGTATTTTTTTTATTTCTTTTGTACATTTTTTAGTCCCCCTAGGGCACTTGAACCTAAAACCATTTGATCGCTTGTACTACATATTGCAATACATTAGTATTGAATTTTGAATTTAATGAGCGAGATGACCACAGATGAGTTTGGGAAAAAAAACAAGATTTTTCTATACTTTGTTGGGAGTTGTTTGGTCTTTATGTGTCAATATGAGCTAATGACTTAGCTAATTTTGGTATTAATGACCAGTAAAATTGATTAGTTGTTTTGATTTTTTAACATCACTGTCACTTTACTGAAGTGATTCACCACCACCTCTTGGACATTTGTGACATATCCGTCAATCAATTTGGTTACTGCCAGAGGTTTCCACAGGTAGTGGTTTAGATGGGTTCCTGAGGAACATGTTTCTTGGGTATCAGGGGGAGGATGTGCAAAATAATCCCTTCAAGTGTGACCAAAGTATGCAGATATGCGGCTACTATCAAAATTATTCAATCCCAATTTCAAATTAAGTTTATAACCAAAAGTTTAACCTGTACAATAGATCAGTGAACTAAGAACAATATAAATAGTTCAAGAAAACTAATATAACAAGTGGTTTTTCCAAATTCAGCACAAAATCCCACTTTTACTGACTACGACAGTCTCAGAATTATTCACCCTTTTACGACAAGCACATTTACTTCTTAGTAATGAACTTTTGGCTGCTGTTAATGGCTGAGAAAATGTGATGCATCGCCCGACAACAGCTTCTGACAATATTGCTGAAAAATCTTAGCCAATCCTTCAGGGGCACTGGCCTTCAGCTCAGTAATATTTTTGAGTTGTCAAGAGAGTGGTCCATAAAGTTAAAAGAAGAAATCGTATTATACAAAAAAAGGGATGCCTACAGTGAAGCATGGTGGTAGCTCATTGATACCTATACTGAAGCATGGTGGTAGCTCATTGATACAAATATTGAAGCATGGTTTTTGTTCAGTGAAGACTAAAGTGAAACATAACAACCACTCACTGATAACTACAATGAAGCCTGACTGTGGCTCACTGATGCTGCTTTGCTTTGTATTCAATCAACTATCAGGAAATCATGGCCCTGATTCATCAAAGTAATTTTGATAGATTTTAAGTAAATTGTTTTGAAAAGTTACAAAATTTTTGTACAATCTAGAGTTTAGCACATTTTTTTGGTGTTTTCATGCCCAGTTTCTCTGCGTTATATCAAGATGGACAGAACTGGGGTTGACTGAGGGTGCATCAGGAATGTTGAGAAAATCGCTGGTCATGATGAATCGGGCCCATGTCTTTTGTGATTAAGCTAAAGCTTGGGCATCATTGGAGCTTCCAACAGGACAATGATCCAGAGTACGCCTCTAAGTGTACAAAGGTATGTTCTCAAAGGAAGTCCTGTAAGATTCTGGAGTGGCCATCACAGTCACCTCTTTGATGGGATTAGAAGATGTCAGTTGCAGCTTGTAAATCAAGAATATTAGTAAACTGAAAGCCATTGTCTATGAGAAAAGGGCTAAGCTTCTTCAGGAAAGTGTCTGAAGTGGATGTCTGGCTAGTCATCATGTTTGCAGCAGGTCATAACAGCCAAAAAGGTTCTACAAAGTATGAAAGACACTTGTCATCAAGGGGGTGAGTAACTCTGAGGCTGTAGTAGCCTGTAAAAGTATATTTTTATTGGGAATTTGGAGAAACCACCTCTTATATTAGCTGTGTTGAGCTACTTACATTGTTCTTGTTAGTTTGGTTTATGATAAAGTTTGTGAATCCCCTTCTACATTTACTGCTTCTACTCTATCCCCATTTGTAATAAACCAAATTTACAATGTAGTTGAATAAATGTGATTGGAGCAAAATCACTAGCTCGAAATGAATAGGAAACCTTTCGAGATATGCTTTCTCAAGAATCTGGGTATCAAAGATAAAATTTTAACAAAGAAAAGTTTCTACAAAGAATCCTTCGCGGGAAGCTCACTGTGTATATTAAAAGTATCTCCTGCAAGATAAATATCTCATTTTATTATGAAGATCATGGTCTATTCTTAATGATGCCAACGTGAGAATTTTCTGCACACGATCTTGAATCCCGGGACAGACCATTATCTTTATTCAATCTGAATGCCGGTGTCGTCTAGCCTGCTGTGATTGCCATTACCATGAAACCATTCCTCACCAGCCACCACCAATGCCAAGGTTAACAGCAAATAAATTGTGTTTCTTTTTCTGATTGCAATGACCCTTTTTCTGCAGAAGAAGATAGAGCAAGTCATTCTTTTCATAATGTCTCTAATAAAGGCATGATGTTTTCACCTTTATTTCCAATCCTATGGGGCATCTGAGGATTTATTCAAAACCAAGCGGCCCCTAAAATAATCATTATCTCCCGTATAATAGATAGCATTATACTTGATGCACTTTCACTTGCAGCTATGTCTGTCAAAAGCCCAATTTTCCAGCCTCGGAGCTCATATGGCTCTTTCTTACTCACAGTGACCCAAAATGGAAACGATTTTTCTTTTCATTACGAGCTGTCAGTTTTTCATCTTGGCAGAATGATGATAGACTTTCATTCATCTTCTATATTACCTTACTGGAGACTTCTGACACTGTGTGACACAATGCAAAATGCAAGACGTTCCGAGGCACATGCTGACTCTCTGAAAAAGCCGGGGCGCCGGATCTTATCCACGAGGCTACAAATATTTGCTGAAAAATGCTAATGAGATTCCAGATGTAAAGATAATGTGTCTCCTCATCTGAAATAGACCAGATATGTTACAGGATAGTTGTAAAAAAAAGCTTTAGTAAGATGTTGCTTTCATTTTTCTTCTTTTTGATGTGGTTTCTAAATATAGTAAACATTATAGAATATGTTTATTGCCAACATATGTGATAGTTTGGAGGACTTATCTATCCAGTGCCATGAACTATATATATATATATATATATATATATATTGTGAGGCAGTGACCGGGATCGTTTACGAGGGACGTTATATTTCCCCCAGAATGTGTACAGAGACCTATTAAAGCCATTGGAGTGCATTGCAGTCACACACACAGCTGCGGCTGCAATGCAGGAATGAAGGTGAGCAATGACCTAGTCAGACTACCTGGCTAAGGCAGATTAAGTAAAATCTGGCAGGGCCTTCATTTCTTGGAGGAGGTCACAGGAGGCAGTGGGACGGCCTCCTCCCTCCAACCCGGGTTTTCCAGTGGCTTTTGCCACAGGTCTTTAAAACTCCTGCACTAAGGAGTTAGTGTGTTCTATGTTGGGACCCTGCAAGGAGCATAGCAGGAAAGCTCCACAGGACTGTGTGTAGCTGAACCCACGCCTGGGACGGCTCTGCACCTGCCAGGCTCTGTTCGGCCCGGCGCGGCCGTTGTCCCCGGCAACCAGTGTTTATGGACTGATGTTACCCCGGCTGCGTACCGGAGGACTTTTCCTGTTTTACCCGTGAGTTGCTGAATAAAAGCTGTTTACTTTGGACTTGCTTGGGTCACTGCCTCAGTTACTGCACTGGGTGAACACCGCCGTCTTACAATTGGTTGGAGAATGCGGGCATTGTGACTGAGGTATACCCCCACCGGCAGCTTCATGACCACAATCCGGCCGGCCACTTTTCAGCCTCACCCCGTGGACAAAATGGAGGAGCTGGTAAAGCAGCTGGTAATTACACAACAGCAGCAGCTGCAGTCTCAGCGACAACAGCAGGAGCGGGAGCAACGGCACAATGAGCAACAGCAGCTATTGTACCAGCAGCAGCAAAAAACAAACGAACTGTTGCTGCAACAGATTTCTGCACTGCGGGAGACCTCGACGGCACCAGCTCCTGAACGTCGCGAGGCCCGAGACAGGGTTCGCTCAGCATTGAGGAAGATGGGACCGGAGGACGACGTGGAAGCTTTCATGACAGTTTATGAGCGCACAGCGGAGCGGGAAAACCTACCCGCCGACCAGTGGGCAGAAGTAGTAGCTCCGTTTCTGGTCAGCGATGCACAAAAGGCCTACTTCGATCTCAGTCGGGAGGACGCCCAGGACTACCAGAGACTAAAAGGTGAGATCCTTGCCCGACTGGGGGTTAATACATACGTGAGGGCTCAGCGTGTATTTTCATGGGCCTATGTGGAGACACGACCCGCGCGGGTCTCAGGCTTATGACCTCCTGCAGCTGGTAAAGAAGTGGCTCCAGCCAGAGACTTTGTCTCCAGCCCAGATGGTGGAGAGGGTGGTGGTTGACCGGCTGGTAAGGACTCTGCTGGCTGCTATCCAACGTTGGGTGGGGCAAGGCGACCCCGGCACACTCGACCAGGTAGTCAGTTTGATCGAGCGCTACTCGGCCACTCAAGACTATTCGAGACTCCGCCCCCTCTCGGCTGTCACGCCGATCCCTGCCAACCCAGGAATCGGGAAAGGGGTCGCTTCCCTCTGCTGGGGACAGTCAGCACCGTACCCGTGCTGAAGGGGAACCCCGGAGTAAGAGTGGCAGGAGACCGGTTCCCTCCCAAACTGTCATAAGACCTAACAGTACCTCCACCCTTAGGTGCTGGCGGTGTCAGGGACCGGGACATGTGATGGCTAATTGTCCCCTGACTACGGAACCCATGGACTGCGGATATAGCCGCCGGGTCTCAATGTATGCCCAGACCATCTGCACAGCAACCCTCGACCCCCAGGACAGTGAACTCCAACTATGCCAGGTACTGGTTAATGGGTACCCTACGGAGGCTCTCCTGGACTCAGGGAGCCTCGTGACTCTGGTACATGGGTCACTGGTGGCAGGAGACAACCCCAGCAGACGGCAGGTCGGGGTTGTATGTATCCATGGGGACCTCCGAGAGTATCCAACTACAGAGGTAGTTTTGTCCACGCCATGTGGAGACATAAATCATGTGGTGGGAGTGGTAAAAAATCTTCCCTATGGGTCTGTGTTGGGAAGAGACTTGCCCCTGTTCTGGACTCTGTGGAAAAACAAAATCCATTCTCCCCTGGTAAAATGTATTACAGATGCTGTACCCGACGAACCTGCCATAGGGGTGTCCCATATAGGGATAGAGTGTGACCCCGATAGGTTTCCCTTAGAGGTGCTTGCAGGAGAGGTGGAGGAGACCGCATCGATTCCCGAGCTGGAAGTGTCCAGGGCCACGTTTGGGACAGCTCAGCTACAAGATCCCACCCTGACTCAGGCGCGGGAAAGGGTGCTAGAGGTAAACGGTGTAGACCAACAGCCCAATGCAGATACGGTATTTCCACGCATGGTAGTCAGTGATGAGTTGCTTTATAGGATAGATAAAATCAGGGACGAGGTTGTGGAACAGTTGGTAGCACCTCAGTCGTATCGTAGGGTGATTCTAGATTTGGCACACTCACACTTGCTGGGGGCCACTTAGGGGAAAAAAAAACTCTAGAACATATCTTGCAACGGTTCTTTTGACCAGGAGTTTACGCGGAGGTCAAAAGGTACTGCGAATCCTGCCCCGAATGTCAGTTGACCTCACCCACTGCAAGTTTCCGTAGTCCATTGGTACCCCTGCCAATAATAGAGGTACCTTTTGAACGGATTGCAATGGATTTGGTAGGGCCCATTGTAAAATCCGCCCGTGGCCACCAACACATACTGGTGGTCGTCGACTATGCCACCCGGTACCCGGAGGCTATACCACTACGCCACACCTCGGCAAAACTTATTGCCCGAGAACTGTTTGCCATGTTCTGTCGCCTGGGACTACCTAAGGAGATCCTGACGGATCAGGGGACCCCCTTTATGTCCAAGGTGACAAGAGAACTGTGCAAACTGCTAAAAATTAAACAATAGCGCACCTCGGTGTACCACCCTCAAACCGACGGGTTAGTAGAACGGTTCAATAGAACCCTCAAGTCCATGTTAAAAAAGGTGATTTCTAAGGATGGAAGGGATTGGGACATGTTGCTACCCTATTTGATGTTCGCTGTCCGTGAGGTACCCCAGGCTTCCACAGGGTTCTCTCCCTTTGAGTTATTGTACGGCAGACACCCTAGGGGTCTGTTGGACGTAGCCAAAGAGACATGGGAACAAGAGCCGACTCCACATAAGAGTATAATTGAACACGTGGCTAGTATGCAGGACCGGATCGCGGCGGTCATGCCCATCGTGAAAGAACATCTGTTAGATGCCCAGGCAACCCAGAGGCGCACATATAATAAAAGAGCCAGAGTCAGGTCTTTTAACAAGGGCGATCGGGTATTAGTACTGGTACCCACAGCCGAGAGTAAGCTCATGGCCAAGTGCCAAGGGCCATATGAGATTCGAGAAAAGGTGGGGGAGGTAAATTACCGGGTGTATCAGCCCGGAGGGAGGAAACCTGAGCAGATTTACCATGTAAACCTGCTAAAGCCTTGGAAAGATCGAGAGTGTTTAGTTACAGACATCACCCCGGGCATATCACCAGAGAGTTCTCTACCTTCAGCCAGGGAAGCATCCAAGGGGGAGGTCAGGATAAGTGATGCCCTCACTAAACAGCAGCGACGGGAGGCTCGCTCCCTGGTGCAAAACAATACCGACGTGTTCTCAGAGCTACCAGGTAGGACTACAGTGATCCAACATGACATTGTCACCGAACCTGGGGTAAGGGTGCGAATAAGACCGTACCGGGTGCCCGAAGCCCGGAGGCAAGCCATTTCGGCTGAGGTAAAACAAATGCTTCAGTTAGGCGTCATAGAGGAATCACGGAGTGAGTGGGCTAGCCCCATTGTACTGATTCCAAAGCCAGACGGATCATTACGCTTCTGTAATGATTTCCGGAAATTGAATGAAGTGTCAAAGTTCGACCTTTATCCAATGCCCCGGGTGGACGAGCTGATTGAGAGACTGGGGCAGGCCCAGTACTTTACCACGCTCGATCTCACCAAGGGTTATTGGCAGGTACCTCTTACAGATTCGGCGAAGGAAAAGACCTCCTTCGTAACTCCAGAGGGTCTATTTCACTATGTGGTCTTACCTTTTGGGTTACATGGGGCCCCGGCTACATTTCAGAGATTGATGGACATAGTGCTCAAGCCTCATCAGGAATACGCGTCCGCGTATTTAGATGATATCATCATATTTAGCACCGACTGGCAAACGCACCTAACACACGTACAAGCGGTGCTGGATTCTCTCAGAGCCGCGGGGTTAACGGCAAACCCCAAAAAATGTGCGATAGGGCTGGAGGAAGCTCAATATTTGGGGTATGTGATAGGCCGAGGAGCTATCAAGTCCCAAATCAGTAAAATTGAGGCCATAAAAAACTGGCCTAAACCATCGAGTACAAAACAGGTGAGGGCGTTCCTTGGCATCCTTGGGTATTACCACCGGTTTATACCTAATTTTGCCGGGCGAACGGCGGCCCTAACCGATCTCTTGAAAGGAAAGAAAACGGTAATGGTTCGGTGGAACCCTCAGGCAGAAGAAGCCTTTCAGTCCATGAAGTTGGCCCTGTGTGGACAGCCGGTCCTCATCAGCCCCAACTTCAATGAAACCTTCATTGTACAGACAGATGCCTCGGAGGTAGGACTAGGGGCGGTGTTGTCACAAAAAGTGAATGGTGAAGAGCACCCGGTCACCTACTTGAGTAGAAAACTTGTCCCGGCAGAGAAAAACTATAGCGTAGTAGAGAAGGAGTGTTTGGCTATTAAGTGGGCCTTGGAATCACTACGTTATTATTTACTCGGGCGTCAGTTCCGCTTGGTGACGGACCACTCACCCTTGGTATGGATGAGGAATGCAAAGGAGAGGAATGCGCGAGTCACCAGGTGGTTCCTGTCACTGCAACATTTCAGTTTCTCTGTAGAACATCGCCCTGGGAAGTTGCAAGCAAACGCGGATGCCCTGTCCCGGGCACCCTGTATGGTGGCAAATGTTCAACCCCACAAGTTTGAACAGAGGGGGGGAATATGTGAGGCAGTGACCGGAATCGTTTACGAGGGACGTTATATTTCCCCCAGAATGTGTACAGAGACCTATTAAAGCCATTGGAGTGCATTGCAGTCACACACACAGCTGCGGCTGCAATGCAGGAATGAAGGTGAGCAATGACCTAGTCAGACTACCTGGCTAAGGCAGATTAAGTAAAATCCGGCAGGGCCTTCATTTCTTGGAGGAGGTCACAGGAGGCAGTGGGGCGGCCTCCTCCCTCCAACCCGGGTTTTCCAGTGGCTTTTGCCACAGGTCTTTAAAACTCCTGCACTAAGGAGTTAGTGTGTTCTATGTTGGGACCCTGCAAGGAGCATAGCAGGAAAGCTCCACAGGACTGTGTGTAGCTGAACCCACGCCTGGGACGGCTCTGCACCTGCCAGGCTCTGTTCGGCCCGGCGCGGCCGTTGTCCCCGGCAACCAGTGTTTATGGACTGATGTTACCCCGGCTGCGTACCGGAGGACTTTTCCTGTTTTACCCGTGAGTTGCTGAATAAAAGCTGTTTACTTTGAACTTGCTTGGGTCACTGCCTCAGTTACTGCACGGTGTGAACACCGCCGTCTTATAATATATATATACAGTCATGGCCAAAAGTTTTGAGAATGGCACAAATATTATATTTTCACATGATCTGCTGCCCTCTGGTTTTTATGTGTGTTTGACAGATGTTTTTATCACAGACAGAAATATAATAATTGCAAACATATGAGTAACAAAAGCTTATATTGACAGTTAGAATAAGTTAATGCAGCAAGTCAATATTTGCAGTGTTGACCCTTCTTCTTCAGGACCTCTGCAATTCTCCCTGGCATGCTCTCAATCAACTTCTGGACCAAATCCTGACTGATAGCAGTGCATTCTTGCACAATCAATGCTTTCATTTTGTCAGAATTTTTAGGTTTTTGTTTGTCCACCCGTCTCTTGATGATTGACCACAAGTTCTCAATGGGATTAAGATCTGGGGAGTTTCCAGGCCATGGACCCAAAATCTCTATGTTTTGTTCCCTGAGCCATTTAGTTATCACCTTTGCTTTATGGCAAGGTGCTCCATCATGCTGGAAAAGGCATTTTTGATCGCCAAACTGCTCTTGGAGGGTTGGGAGAAGTTGCTCTTGGAGGACATTCTGTACCATTCTTTTTTCATGGCTGTGTTTTTAGGCAAGACTGTGAGAGTACCGATTCCCTTGGCTGAGAAGCAACCCCACACATGAATGGTTTCAGGATGCTTAACAGTTGGCATGAGACAACACTGGTGGTAGCGCCCACCTTGTCTTCTCCGAATGAGGCGTTTTCCTGATGTCCCAAACAATCGAAAAGGGATTCATCAGAGAAAATAACTTTACCCCAGTCCTCAGCAGTCCACTGCCTGTACCTTTTGCAGAATATCAGTCTGTCCATGATGTTTTTTCTGGAGAGAAGTGGCTTCTTTGCTGCCCTCCTTGAGACCAAGCCTTGCTCCAAGAGTCTCCGCCTCACAGTGCGTGCAGATGCACTCACACCTGCCTGCTGCCATTCCTGAGCAAGTTCTGCACTGCTGGTAGCCCGATCCCGCAGCTGAAACACTTTTAAGAGACGGTCCTGGCACTTGCTGGTCTTTTTTGGGCGCCCTGAAGCCTTTTTGGCAACAATGGAACCTCTCTCCTTGAAGTTCTTGATGATGCGATAGATTGTTGACTGAGGTGCAATCTTTCTAGCTGCGATACTCTTCCCTGTTAGGCCATTTTTGTGCATTGCAATGATGACTGCACGTGTTTCTTTAGAGATAACCATGGTTAACAGAAGAGAAACAATGATGCCAAGCACCAGCCTCCTTTTAAAGTGTCCAATGGTGTCATTCTTACTTAATCATGACAGATTGATCTCCAGCCATGTCCTCATCAACACTCACACCTGTGTTAATGGAGCAATCACTGAAAAGAGGTTAGCTGGTCCTTTTAAGGCAAGGCTGCAATGATGTTGAAATGTGTTTTGGGGGATAAAGTTCATTTTCTAGCCAAATATTGACTTTGCAAGTAATTGCTGTTAAGCTGATCACTGTTTATAACATTCTGGAGTATATGCAAATTGCCATTAGAAAAAGTGAAGCAGTAGACTTTGTAAATTTTAAAATATTTGTGTCATTCTCAAAACTTTTGGCCATGACTGTATATACAGTATATACATTAAGGCTTTTTCCAGCTTGATCATTAAAGGGTTAATAATGGCTGTAGATGTAATTACCTATTATTTATAATTTATAAATATATATTTCATATATAGTTATTAGTAATATATATATATATATGTATAAAGAAAGAAAAAAAATATATATATTTAAATTGTGAGGCAGTGACCTGTGTCACATGTAGGAGTCACTGTGAGTTCCCCCCAGGATGCGCATGGAGGCGTATATTGAGGCCATAGGAGTGCACTGCAGTCACAGGTGTAGCTGTGATTGCAATGCAGAATAAAAGTAAGTATAGGTCTTGGACATGCTGGTTTTCCAAGGCAGATTTAGGGAAATCCTGTTCTGGACTATTGCGTTTTGAAACAGACTACAGATGGTAGTGGTGCAGGCTGTTTCATTCCCGGCCTGGGTTTTTCATGTGGCTGAAGGCCATAGATTCCAGTTAAAAGCCCTGCAGTAAAGGGTTTTGGTGTGTCAGAGTCAGTGTAAGTGTCAGTTTGGTCTGGCAAGAATGGAGAGCAGAAGGCTCTGCAGAACTCCACCTGTGTGAGGCAACACAGGCAAGCAGAGCTGAGAGGCCTGGCACCCACAGCATACACAGTGGTGCAGTCACCCACAGCAACTGGTCTCGGAGGTAGACTGTCTTGTGCCTGACTGTAAATCAAAGGTGGACTGGCATGTCTATTGACTGCAATCTGGAGGATATCGTATGCTGTGTTTCGTTGTGAGTTGAACATTAAAGAGACTTTTGTTTTGAACTTTGCTGGGTCACTGCCTCATCACTGCTCAGTGTGGATACCGCTGCACTACTATATATAAATATATATATATATATATATATATATATATATATATACATACATAATAGATTATAAGATTATAAGTAATAGGCAATTGCTATATGGGGATATAGAGCAGCGGAAGTGAGCGGTGGGGTGAATATTCATTTTGTTTTTTTCTATATAAATTATGTAGACCCCAGAGCATAATATTTAATTTATAGACAATGAATTTGCTGCAAATCAAATTTCCTGATAAAATCTGCTAGATTTGGTGAATTTTAATTTTGTCAAATCCGCTCATCTCTAGTTTGTGTTTTGTTATAATAAAGAAAATCAGATTTATTTCAGTTTACTTTGGGGTGGGGACTTTTTATTTGCATTATTGTTTAATTTTTTAAAAATGTATCCCCCTATAGATCATAAAAGATCTCTGGTGATCATACTTCTTTACTGCTCAAATTTTTGTCATCATTGTAGCGGGGTATCCATAATAGCTTTATTATAGTGGAAAACAGCTCTTTATATTTGGCGATCATATATGATTGCCTGGTTCCACAGAAACATCAGCAATGCTTCCTCATAGTGAGCGCAATGTAACAAGCAAAAAAAGACGACAGAATGATAAACCACTTCTGTGTTCTCCCGAGTGTCCCTGGCTCTTTCTCATAGCTGGAGACCTGACATGCTTCTGCTGGATTGCAAGAGCTTTAAAGCAAGTCGTCAGAAAATAACCTAGTGTTTAAATCAGGTTTTTGTGTTATATGTCTTTTGTCAATTTTTTGGCCATTTTTTTATTTTAACCCCTTAGTGACACAGTCAATTTGCAGCTTAATGACCGGGCCAATTTTCACAATTCTGACCACTGTCACTTTATGAGGTTATAACTCTGGAATGCTTTAACAAATCCAGCTGATTCTGAGATTGTTTTTTCATGACATATTGTACTTCATGTTAGTTGTAAAAAATTTTTATATGACTTGCGTTTATGAAAAAAATGGAAATATGGCAAAAATTTTGAAAATTTAGCAATTTTCAAGCTTTAAATTTTTATGCCCTTATATCAGAGAGATATCTCCACAAATGTCTTAATAAATAACATTTCCCACATGTCTACTTTACATCAGCACAATTTTGGGAACAAAATTTCTTTGTTATGAAGTTATAAGGGTTAAAAGTTGACCAGCGCTTTCTCATTTTTACAACACCATTTTTTTTTAGGGACCACATCACATTTGAAGTCACTTTGAGGGGTCTATATGGCAGAAAATACCCAAAAGTGACACCATTCTAAAAACTGCACCCATCAAGGTGCTGAAAACTACATTCAAGAAGTTTATTAACCCTTTACGTGCTTCACAGGAACTGAAGCAATGTGGAAGGAAATAATTAACATTTAACTTTTTTTGCAAAAACTTTACTTTAGAACCAATTTTTTTTATTTTCACAAGTGTTAAAAGAAAAAATAAACACAAAATTTGTTGTGCAATTTCTCTTGAATACACCGATACCCCATATGTGGGGTAAACCACTTTTTGGGTGCATGGCAGAGGTTGCAAGGGAAGGAGCGCCGTTTGACTTTTTCAACGCAGAATTGGCTGGACGCCATGTCGCGTTTAGAGAGCCCCTGATGTGCCTAAACAGTGGAAACCCCCAACAAGTGACCACATTTTGGAAACTAGACCACTTAAGGAACTTATCTAGATGTGTGGTGAGCACTTTGAACCTCCAAGTGCTTCACAGAAGTTTATAACGTAGAGCCGTGAAAATAAAATATCATTTTTTTCCTCAAAAATGATTTTTTGGTCCGCTATTTTTTTATTTTCCCAAGAGTAAATGGAGAAATTGGACCCCAAAAGTTGTGGTGCAATTTTTCCTGAGTACACTGATACCCCATATGTTGGGTTAAACCACTGTTTGGGCGCACGGCAGGGCTCGGAATGGAGGGAGTGCCATTTGACTTTTTGAACTCCATGTCGTGTTTGGAGACCCCCTGCTGTGCCTAAATAGTGGAAACCCCTCAATTCTAGCTCCAACCCTAACCCCAACACACCCCTAACCCTAATCCAAACCCTAACCCTAATCCTAACCCTAATTCCAACCCTAATTGTATCCCTAACCCTCATTGTAACCCTAACCCTAATTGTAACCCTAATTCCAACCCTAATTCTAATCCTAACCCTAACCCTAATTATAACCCTAACCCTAACCCTAGCCCTAATGAAAAATGAAAATAATTACAATTTCTTTATTTTATTATATGTCCCTAGCTAAGGGGGTGATAAAGGGGGGGGTTTATGTACTGTTTTTTTTATTTTGATCACTGTGATAGTTTATCACAGTGATCAAAATGTACTTTCACTTTATGAATGAATCTGCCGGTAGGCAGATTCGGCGGGCGCACTGCACATGCGTCCGCCATTTTCTTTTACAGGATGAAGACGCCGGGAGGCTGGGAGCTGCGGGAGGACAGAGGGGACACCTGGAGGTACCGGGGGGATCGGGGGTCCCGAGGGCCCTATTTCTCTCCCCTCTGATGTGCAAACACATCAGAGGGGAGAGAAATTACATGCAGGATCGCGGCTTATTTTTTTTTTTATATGGTTAATAACGTCGATCGCAAAGCGGGGGGACTGCGGGGGACCCTAATTATGGTCTCTGGGGTCTCGGGTACCCCCTGGTAGCCGAGACCCCGGAGAAAATCCGACTGGGTGGGCGCACTGCGCACTGCACAGGTGCCCGCCATTTTCTTTGCCGGGAGAAGACGCTGGGAGCTCGGGAGCTCTGGGAGCCATGAGGGGACACCGGGAGGCCCGGGGGACAGATCGGGGGTCCCGGGGACCCCATTTCTCTCCCCTCTGATGTGCGATCACATCAGAGGAGAGATAAATTGAATGGAGAATTGCGGCTTTTTTATTTTTTTGCGATCGTCGTTATAGGGTTAATAACGGCGATCGCAAAAGTGGGGGCGGTAAAAACGGACCCGAATTATGTTCTCTGGGGTCTCGGCTACCCCCGGTAGCCGAGACCCCAGAGAAAATCCGACTCTGGGGGGTGCTGTGGTTTAAGTACCCTTAACTACCGCCGTTAAAAGGCATATCGGCGGTCGTTAATTGGTTAAATATGACATTCTTATTAAAAATAAATAGTAGAAATCTTGTAATTCTCACATTGGCCACTAGGGAGGTAGTTAGACTCTAACTTCCTCGAACTTCCTGTTGTTTCGAAAAACAGCACATGTATATTAGCCACAATGATCAGACCGGCCCCTATATTTTGTATTGAAGCATCTAATGAGCATATGCACAGGTTATTGTGACAGGAGGGGGAGCAGAGAGAGCTGTGACATTGTCTATTGTGATTGGTGGATCCTGTGTTACCAGCTGTGCATAGGGTCATGGTAATCCTGCTGATAAACAGATTTCCTGAAAACTCTTCTTGAAGGGACATAAAGTCTAAAATAGACCCCAGTGTCCAATGTGAATTTTTTCTTTTTATCACTAGAGGACTAGGTGTCTTGTGCCTCCTATTTATTTTTTCTGTGCAATCCCGCGCTACTATTAATTAGCTGCTTTCTGGCTATGCAGAGTATCCACAGAAAGCTGCCAATCATTGGTGTGGGCGGGGTTATACACAGCTCAGCATTTAAAGCTCTGCTAGATCTGCAGCAGAGAAAACTGTGATTCTATCACAACTGCTGTACTCAGTAAACAAAGTGATACATCGTTGGAATCCGGGTCTCTGTCCCCATATTATGCTGCTTTCAGATTATATAAATAAAACTGTTGACCGATTCCCTTTAAAATAACACAGAATAAAGATTTCATGAAGCGGAAAGTTAAGAGGTTGTCTGCTACATTCATATTGATGGTCTATCCTTAGGATAGATCATCCACGTCTGATCGGTGATGGTGCAAAAACCTCCGCCAATCAGCTGTCCCCAGTATGAATGACAGCGGGAACTGACCAGTTGCAGAGCTGCATAACACAGCTTCGTCTTCTGTACAGTGGCCGCGGCGGGGCAATGCATATCGGCCCCTAATGATTTGAATAGGCAGCAGATGTGCAGTACTCGGATGTAGCCACTATACAGTTGGCGGAGCTGTGCTGTGTAGCTCCATTAATGGTCATCTCCAGCCTCTGCTGACAGCAGGAACAGCTGATCGGTGGGGGTGCCAAATGTTGCACCTCCACTGATCAGACATTGATGATCTGTCTCATAAATGTAAAGCGTAACCGTTGTATTCATTTTTATTTTTTAAATCAATGGTACACATGAAAATAAAAATCTTTGTAATGTATCTTATGAGAGACATCTGCCTCTTTCTCCTCCTGGATTGATCTTTTACTCTCAATTAGTGTTGAGCGATATTGCTCGATATCTAAAAATATCGTATCGAAATTGTATCGCCGATATCACTAAATATCGTCGATATCCGATTTCGATAGCGGAAGTCCCATGTAAGTCTATGGGAACAAAATATCGAAACTAAAAAAAACCTTTATTTCCTTGTAAACACTAAATATACACACATAGAATACACATATATATATATATATATATATATATATATATATATATACACACATGTCATTGTGACATATATATATATATACATATATGTATAGTTTATACACTTCTACATAGTAAAATATCCTCTGATTCAATTGCCGGGTAAAGCCGGCTTCTGTGAAAAGACAGAAGCACCCGACATGAAATGACACTTGGTGTACATAGGGTTAACCATGTCTTTTCATGTCGTTTGCAATCTGATTTGCACAAACAATTACATCAGTCTATGTGTGCAAAATTTCACACCTGTAGGGGTTAATTAAAGGTGTAAATTCGTTGTAAAAAAAAAACGGACTTTTTTGCTACGAATTTACACCTTTAATTAACCCCTACAGGTGTGAAATTTTGCACACTTACACTCATGTAATTGTTTGTGCAAATCAGATATCAAACTACATGAAAAGACATGGTTAACTCTATGTAAACCAAGTGTCATTTCATGTCGGGTTCTGCATTTTCACAAAAGCCGGCAATTGAATTAGCGGCTATTATACTATGTAGAAGTGTATGAACTATAAATATATATATATATATATATATATATATATGTGTCACAAATTTAATGACATTTGTATATATATATATGAGGTGTAAAATTGCTGAAAAAAAATGCGTGGGCTCCCGCCCTATTTTCGCAACCAGACAGACAAAGCCAGTGAGTGGGGGCAGATAATAATAGCCCAGAGAGGGACCATTATTTTTGCCCCCCCCCCGGCTACTAACATCTGCCCCCAGACACCCCAGAAAGGGCAAATCTCTAATTAGATTTGCCCTTTCTGGCACTTTGCCCGTCTATTCCCATTGCCCTGTAGCGGTGGCGAATGGGTTTAATAAGGGTTAAAATGACCTTGCAATTGAAAGGTCACTTTAAGCCAGGTTAATAATTGAGAGCTGTCAATTAGACAACTATCAATTATTAATCCTATTGTATGAAAGAAAAATCAAACACACACACTTTAATAAAAAAGAAGTTTAATGAAATAATCACACAGTTTTTGACCATATTTTATTTTCCTGCTAAAACCATTTCCTGTAATAAAAATAAAATAATAAAGCAAAATTATTCTTACCAATCCGATGTACAGTCAGGTCCCACGGTGTAATCCATCAGAAAGGGTTAATGTTTACTGCAGGGACCGCAGCTAATGCTGCAGCCTCACAGTAAACCCCCAAATGAATGAGTTCCTCTCCTGGCTGACAGGAAGGAAGTGGAAAGCTTAATTGATTGCTTTCCACTTTCACTTCAGGTCAGCCAGGGACACAATCAGTGACGTCAGAGGGAACTGGTTAACAAAAATAGGGGTTCCCTTTGAAAAAAAAATGGCGTGGGGTCCCCCCTATTTTTGTTAACCAGCCAGATGAAGCAGACCGCTGAGGCCTGGATTTTCAGGCTGTTAAGGAGCCAAGATCCATGGACCTTGCCAGCCTGATAATACCAGGCCACAGCAGTCTGCATATCTTGGCTGATTAACAAAAATAGGGGATCCCCTCGAAAAAAATTGGCGTGGGGTCCCCCCTATTTTTGTTAACCAGCCAGATGAAGCAGACCGCTGAGGCCTGGTTTTTCAGGCTGGTAAGGATCCAATATCCATGGACCTTGCAAGCCTGATAATACCAGGCCACAGCAGTCTGCTTAGCTTGGCTGGTTAACAAAAATAGGGGATCCCCTCAAAAAAAAAAACGGCGTAGGGGTCCCCCTATTTTTGTTAACCAGCCAAGTAAAATGCAGACTGCTGCGGCCTGGTATTAAAAGACTGTCAAGGCCCATGGATTTTGGCCCAAAAGATGTGCCAATTGTGGCACTTTACCCGGCTCTTCCCACTGCCCTGTAGCGGTGGCAAGTGGGGTAATAAGGGGATAATGTCACCGTTGATTGCACGGTGACAATAAGCCCGGTTAATAATGGAGAGGCGTCAATAAGACACCGATCCATTATTAATCCCAAAGTCATTAAATGCATAAAAAAAGACAAAGCAAGAAAAAAGTATTTTAATGAAATAAAAGAGACAACACAGTTTTCATTTCTTTTATTGTACTCTCATTCCTGCGACGCCATCAATCTCCTGTAAAAAAAGAAAAAAAACAAACCAACAGTATACCACCTGTCCGACGCAGTCCATAGTAACGATTGTCCCACGACGATCCAGCTCTGCTACAACGGAATGACAGGCAGAGCCTGTCATCTCGACGCAGCACAGCTGATTACCTGCTTCCCCGGCGGTGACGTCATCGGACTGACTGCTTTACGGCCGGGATTACCCAGCAGTCACTGCAGTTATCGCGAGAAACTGCATGTGACCGCCGGGGAGAAGAGGATGGCGGCCATTAAGCAGTCCGGGATGTGACCGCCGGAGATCTTCTGCCAGGTAAGTGCCGCTGACTCCTGACAGACCCGACCGACGGACACTGACAGTGACAGACCCGACCGACGGACACTGACAGTGACAGTGACAAATCCGATTCCGGTATTCGATAAGACGAAAATATCGAAACGAATTATCGAAAGGCCGATAGAGCTAATATCGGCCGATAGCCGATATTTGCATTATCGTATCGCTCAACACTACTCTCAATTCATTTCTAAAATTGGTATTTTGTAAAGACAGATTTTACAATTTCTGAGATAGATGACAGTTCATGATTTTATACTCCATGCAGAAGGGAGGAAAAGAGAAGAGCTGGAGGCAGACACAGACAATCTGCTGCAAGTTCTACTGAAACAACAATTACAGTTCTCCATAGAACTTTATGAGCACCAACTGCCACCTCCTATCTCAGTAATGGGAATCGCTGTCTTCACTGGATACACATTTTACCTGTGAATTGAGAATTTTGAGAATAAATCCTCAGTCCAGAGAAAGAAGCAGATTTCTCTGATAAAATATATTACAAATGTTCTTATTTTCACTTGTGCTATTGACTTATGAAAAAAAATACCATTTCTCTTTAAAATTCAGGTCCTTTAGTGCATAATAGTTACTCAATATCAGCTGATTTTGGAAATAAAAATCTGTAAAATTATTCACCTATGTACATGAAACTTTTCAGTACAAGTTAATATTTTTTTAAGAAACATTTACAAGAACAATATATGCACAGTATTATTCATTTCACTCAAGACCTGAGGAAGAGCATGGATGGAGTAAGATATTAGCTTTGAAAAGTCAGATCACTTTTATATATGAGTATAATATGCAGATCTAAATGACCAGTGCCATCCTGGCATGCCTTGGCCAACCAGTAGAAATAATTCTGAGTGATCAGATTGAAATGGCATTGTCCTGTTCTTTCAGAACCTGGGTCAAAAGGATGCTGTTCTGTTCCAACTGGTTCCTGTCTGCATATTCGGCTGTGCTGTTCCAAGGTACCTGTTGGCATATTTGGCTGTGCTGTTCCAAGGTACCTGTTGGCATATTTGGCTGTGCTGTCCCAAGGTACCTGTTGGCATATTTGGCTGTGCTGTTCCAAGGTACCTGTTGGCATATTTGGCTGTGCTGTCCCAAGGTACCTGTTGGCATATTTGGCTGTGCTGTTCCAAGGTACCTGTCTGCATATTTGGCTGTGCTGTTCCAAGGTACCTGTCTGCATATTTGGCTGTGCTGTTCCAAGGTACCTGTTGGCATATTTGGCTGTGCTGTCCCAAGGTACCTGTTGGCATATTTGGCTGTGCTGTTCCAAGGTACCTGTCTGCATATTTGGCTGTGCTGTTCCAAGGTACCTGTCTGCATATTTGGCTGTGCTGTCCCAAGGTACCTGTTGGCATATTTGGCTGTGTTGTTCCAATGTACCTGTTTGCATATTCGGCTGTACTTTTCCAATGTACCTGTTGGCATATTTGGCTGTGCTGTCCCAAGGTACCTGTTTGAATATTCGGCTGTGCTGTTCCAATGTACCTGTTGGCATATTTCGCTGTGCTGTCCCAAAGTACCTGTTGGCATATTTGGCTGTGATGTCCCAAGGTACCTGTCTGCATATTTGGCTGTGCTGTCCCAAGTTTCCTGTCTGCATATTTGGCTGTGCTGTCCCAAGGTGCCTGTTTGCATATTCGGCTGTGCTGTCCCAAGGTTCCTGTCTGCATATTTGGCTGTGCTGTCCCAAGGTGCCTGTTTGCATATTCGGCTGTGCTGTCCCAAGGTGCCTGTCTGCATATTTGGCTGTGCTGTTCCAAGGTACCTGTTTGCATATTTGGCTGTGCTGTCCCAAGGTGCCTGTTTGCATATTCGGCTGTGCTGTTCCACGGTGCCTGTCTGCATATTTGGCTGTGCTGTTCCAAGGTGCCTGTTTGCATATTTGGCTGTGCTGTCCCAAGGTGCCTGTTTGCATATTCGGCTGTGCTGTTCCACGGTGCCTGTCAGCATATTTGGCTGTGCTGTTCCAAGGTGCCTGTTTGCATATTTGGCTGTGCTGTTCCACGGTGCCTGTTTGCATATTTGGCTGTGCTGTCCCAAGGTGCCTGTTTGCATATTCGGCTGTGCTGTTCCACGGTGCCTGTTTGCATATTTGGTTGTGCTGTCCCAAGGTTCCTGTCTGCATATTTGGCTGTGCTGTTCCATGGTGCCTGTTTGCATATTTGGCTGTGCTGTCCCAAGGTGCCTGTTTGCATATTCGGCTGTGCTGTTCCGCGGTGCCTGTTTGCATATTCGGCTGTGCTGTCCCAAGGTTCCTGTCTGCATATTTGGCTGTGCTGTTCCATGGTGCCTGTTTGCATATTTGGCTGTGCTGTCCCAAGGTGCCTGTTTGCATATTCGGCTGTGCTATTCCACGGTGCCTGTCTGCATATTTGGCTGTGCTGTCCCAAGGTTCCTGTCTGCATATTTGGCTGTGCTGTTCCATGGTGCCTGTTTGCACATTTGGCTCTGCTGTTCAAAGGTTCCTGTGGGCATATTTGGCTGTGCTGTTCCAATGTACCTGTTGGCATATGTGGCTGTGCTGTCCCAAGGTGCCTGTCTGCATATGTGGCTGTGCTGTTCCAATGTACCTGTTTGCATATTCGGCTGTGCTGTCCCAAGGCACCTGTTTGCATATTCGGCTGTGCTGTTCCAATGTACCTGTTGGCATATTTGGCTGTGCTGTCCCAAGGTACCTGTTGGCATATGTGGCTGTGCTGTTTCAATGTACCTGTTTGCATATTCGGCTGTGCTGTCCCAAGGTACCTGTTGGCATATTTGGCTGTGCTGTTCCAATGTACCTGTTTGCATATTCGGCTGTGCTTTTCCAATGTACCTGTTGGCATATTTGGCTGTGCTGTCCCAAGGTACCTGTTACAAGAAAAAAAGGTAGCACACTGTAGCGCTATAGCTTGCAAACACGAAATATGAAAAATATGAAAAATGAATTGCATCATTACCTTAGAAATATGAAAAATTGAGAAGTCTTAGCGCATAAGATGGCCAAATTATGTGAGCCTGATAGCCACGTCAAGGCTCTTCTCGTATATCAGGTCCTAACTAATGCCTATCCTCGCTTAGAAAAGTCTGTCTGCATGGGAACATATTCTGGAGAGAGGATTCAATTTTTCATATTTCTAAGGTAATGATGCAATTCATTTTTCATATTTTTCATATTTCGTGTTTGCAAGCTATAGCGCTACAGTGTGCTACCTTTTTTTCTTGTATGTATATGAGTTGGTGACTCTAGGTTTAGCACCTGTTCACACTGAATCTATGTTTGGATGTGCCGGTCAGTTTTTTGATATGTATCCAAGGTACCTGTTGGCATATTTGCCTGTGCTTTTCCAAAGTACCTGTTTGCATATTTGGCTGTGCTGTCCCAAGGTACAAATATAAGAATGCTAACCAGCTCACCGGTTTGTAGAAGCACGGATCCTCCGCTTGATCAAACGTGAAGATACATGAGAAAATGAAGGAAAAAGGGATCCAGCTTCAATAAAATCTTCATCTTTATTGATTCATAAAAACATGAATAGTGGCATGCTCCTGGACAAGCTCAGGACAAGGCTACGCGTTTCGATCACAGGGATCTTTATCACAGCTGACATATTCAGACAAAGGCACATATTTAAGACAAAGGAAGACCAATCACGATCAGAAAAAATGTCATGTGATTTTTGACAAGTCCTTTAACAATTTGCACATAACGAATAAAGAAACAAAAACAATATTTGCACAAATAAAATCAATGCAAAGAAATAAAATTAATAATGGAACATCAATTCTTTTCTTTTGTTGAGACCAAATGGATGTCTGGTATGTAGATTAAAGATCCAGAAAGCTTCACGTGTAAGGAGTCGCTGACGTGCATCTCCACCTCGGGCAGACAGGTTAACACTTTCAATACCTGTGACTTGGAAGGAAGAAACATTGCGAGCATGCTGAAAAATAAAATGTTTAGCAGCAGCAGAAATATTGCGATTCGAAGAAACATTCTTTATATCCTGCAAATGTTCAGCGATCCTGATTTTTAGTTTCCTAGTAGTGCAGCCTATATAAGATAAATTGCAAGTAGTGCACATAATTTTATATACCACATAGCATGAATTACAATTGATATATTTGTTAATGGTATAAATCGCAGTGCTGTCATTATTTTCAAAGGTTTTCGTTACACAAACATATTTGCAAAGTGCACATCTATTGTGGCCACATTTATAAAAACCTTTATGTTCTAACCACGATGTTTATATGAGAAGAGAAATTATTACTGAACATGCTTGGAGAAACTTTGTTACCAATAGATGGCGCTTTCCTTGAAACAACATTAATACCTGATGAAAGAATGTCAGCAAGAGAGGGATCTTCATATAAAATAGGCAGCAATCTCAAAATGATTTTTTTGATGTCCCCAAATTGAGGACTATATTGAGCACAAAAATATGGTTTCACTGCAAGATCATTTTTTTGTTGTCGCCCTCCACTAATGAGATCCTCTCTGTTTTTATTACTTACAATTGTTCGTGCTCTTTTTAATAACCATTTAGGATAATTTCTGTTTTTTAATTTTGTATCCACACAATTAAATTCCGTTTCCAAAGCTGTAGGATCGCTGCAGTTTCTCAAAATTCTGGTATATTCACCCAAAGGAATCGATTTAATAGTATGTTTGGGGTGACTGCTTGCTGCATGCAAGATAGAATTACCAGCACAAGGTTTGCTGAACGTTTTAGTAATAATAACAGAGTCATGTACCCCATATAAATCAAGATCCAAAATAGAAATTTTGTTATGATGAAATTTATGAGTAAAATGTATGTTGAATGAATTAGAATTGATATAATCAATAAATCCGGATATGGCAGGTACATCACCACTCCAAATGATGAGTAAATCATCAATATATCTACCATACCAAGCAATCGAGTCAATAAATGGATTAGTAGCTGAAAAAATAAAAAAATATTCCCAATATGACAAAACAAGATTAGCTAGGGATGGCGCAAATTTCGCACCCATCGCCACGCCAGATTTTTGTAAAAAAAATTTATTGTCAAATGAGAAAAAATTGTGGGTTAATAAAAATTGAATAACTTGTAAAATATAATTAATGAGATCCTGGGAATAATTACTGAATTTCGTTAAGACAAACTGCAGCGCTGTCATGGCAACATTGTAAGATATACAGGTATATAAAGAAGTCACATCACAACATAACCAAGTATATTCTTTAGACCAGATTTTCTTGGAAAACATTCTCAGCACTTCTTTAGAATCTTTAATGTAACCAGGAGTGATTTGTACTAGTGGTTGAAGTAGTGAGTCAACCCATTCACCCAGATGTTCATTTAAAGATCCAATCCCTGAGACAATAGGTCTCATGGGGGGATTTTCATATCCTTGTGAATTTTTGGGAGACCATGCATGATAGGGATAATAGGATGAGACACTGTGAGATAATCAGTTTGTTTTTTGGTTAGAATGCCAAGGCTGAAACCCTCATTGATAATTTGGATAATCTCACTTTTAAATTTATCAGTGGGATTTGTATGGAGTTTTTCATATACATCACTGTCAGACAAGAGAGACATAATTTGAGAATGATAATCCTCTTTATTCAGGATAACTACCATGCCACCCTTGTCCGACATTTTAATTATTATATCTGACATACTTTTGATCTCATCTAATGCATTTTTCTGAGCTTTTGTTAAATTGGAATGATTTCTGCTGCTGCCCATTTTAACCCTATCATGAAGGATTTTTAAATCCCTCTCTATCACCTCCTGGTATTTAGTCATGCAATCAGGCCTGGATTGAATGGGATAAAAAGAGGGATTTTTGTTTCCTTTATTTTCTCATGTATCTTCACGTTTGATCAAGCGGAGGATCGTGCTTCTACAAACCGGTTTAGCTGGTTAGCGTTCTTATATTTGTACTTTTGATTACCGTGCCCCTGGTTTCATGCTCAATATTTTCAAGTATTTTTAAATGGACTCAGTCATAAGCTCAGGCACCACTTATTATGGCATCTAATTTTTGTTCAGACAGATTGTCAAAGCGGGACAAGTGTTTTTGGTGATGTTAATGAAATTCCAGACATGCCTGATCTGAATGAAAATATCAACAAAATGGAAAAAAAATTTTGCTTCAAGAAACAAAGTTGTGGTGGGATCATACTACCCTCCAAAATTATCTAGCTAAGGATATGATTCCAAGGGGGCTTCGTATTAAAAAAATCCCCACTACAATTTTTTCTGACATTTCATTGAAGAGTGGAATCAGATACTCAGTAATTTTCTTCCAAACTATGCACCATATCAAAATA
>JARQOD010000001.1:963730006-963781990 GCA_033576555.1 Oophaga sylvatica
TAGGGGGTCTAGTTTCTAAAATGGGGTCACTTGTGGGGATTCCCACTGTTTAGGCACATCAGGGGCTATCCAAATGCGACATGGCGTCCAATCTCGATTCCAGCCAATTTTGGCTTGAAAAAGTCAAATGGCGCTCCTTCCCTTCCGAGCTCTGCCGTGCACCCAAACAGTGGTTCCCCCCACATATGGGGAATCAGCGTACTCAGGACAAATTGGAAAACAACTTTTATGGTCCAATTTCTCATGTTACCCTTGGGAAAATAAAAAATTGGTGACTTAAATATTACTTTTGTGGGAAAAAAATAGGATTTTTTATTTCCATGCCCAGGAATTATAAATTTGTGTGAAGCACTTGGGGGTTCAAAGTGCTCATCAACATATCTAGATAACTCCTTAGGGGGTCTAGTTTCTAAAATGGGTCACTTGTGGGGGATTCCCACTGTTTAGGCACATCAGGGGCTATCCAAATGTGACATGGCGTCCAATCTCGATTCCAGCCAATTTTGGCTTGAAAAAGTCAAATGGCGCTCCTTCCCTTCCGAGCTCTGCCGTGCGCCCAAACAGTGGTTCCCCCCACATATTGGGAATCAGCGTACTCAGGACAAATTGGACAACAACTTTTATGGTCCAATTTCTCATGTTACCCTTTGGAAAATAAAAAATTGGTGACTTAAAACATTACTTTTGTGGGAAAAAAATAGGATTTTTTATTTTCATGCCCAGGCATTATAAATTTGTGCAAAGCACTTGGGGGTTCAAAGTGCTCACCACAGATCTAGATAAGTTCCTTAGGGGGTCTAGTTTCCAAAATGGGGTCACTTGTGGGGAGTTTCCACTGTTTAGGCACATCAGGGACTCTGCAAACTGAACATGACACCCATCAAAGTCTGCATTCCAAAATGTCATTACTTCTTTCCGAGCCCTGCGGTGCGCCCAAATGATATTTCTCCACCACATAAGGGGTATCAACGTACTCAGGACAAATTGGAACACAATTGTTGAGGTCCAATTTCCTTGGGGAAAAACAAAAATTTGGGACTAAAAAATCATTTTTGTGGAATTTTTTTTTTTCACACCCAGGCATTATAAACTTTAGTGAAACACTTGGGGGTTCAAAGTGCTCACCACAGATCTAGATAAGTTCCTTAGGGGTCTAGTTTCCAAAATGGGGTCACTTGTGGGGGGTTTCCACTGTTCAGGCACATCAGGGACTCTGCAAACTGAACATGACACCCATCAAAGTCTGCATTCCAAAACGTCATTACTTCCTTTCCGAGCCCTGCGGTGCGCCCAAACGATATTTCTCCACCACATAAGGGGTATCAACGTACTCAGGACAAATTGGAAAACAACTTTTGGGGTCCAATTTCCTTGGGAAAAATCAAAAATTTGGGACTAAAAAATCATTTTTGTGGAATTTTTTTTTTTTTTCACACCCAGGCATTATAAACTTTAGTGAAACACTTGGGGGTTCAAAGTGCTCACAGCAAATCTAGATAAGTTCCTTAGGGGGTCTAGTTTCCAAAAGGGTGTCACATGTGGGGGGTTTCCACTGTTTAGACACATCTGGGGATCTCCAAACGCGACATGGCATCCAATCTCAATTCCCTCCAATTTTGGTTTGAAAAAGTCAAACGGCGCTCATTCCCTTCCGAGCCCGGCCGTGCGCCCAGACCGTGGTTTTCCCCCACATGTGGGGTATCGGTGTACTCAGGAGAAATTGCACAACAACTTTTTCTGTCCATTTTTTCTTTTTACCCTTGTTAAAAAAAAAATTGTTTGTAAAAGATCATTTTTGTGACTAAAAAGTTAAGTGTTCATTTTTCCTTCCAAGTTGCTTCAGCTCCTGTGAAGCACCTGAAGGGTTAATAAACTTCTTGAATGTGGCTTTGAGTACCTTGAGGGGTGCAGTTTTTAGAATGGTGTCACTTTTGGGTATTTTTTGCCATATAGACCCCTCAAAGTGACTTCAAATATGAGGTGGTCCCTAAGAAAAATTGTTTTGTACAATTTGTTGTAAAAATGAGAAATCGCTGGTCAACTTTTAACCCTTATAACTTCGTAACAAAAAAAAAATGTGATTTCAAAATTGTGCTGATGTAAAGTAGACATGTGGGAAATGTTATTTAGTAACTATTTTGTGTGACATATTTCTCTGTTTTAAGTGAATAAAAATTCAAAGTTTGAAAATTGCAAAATTTTCAACATTTTTTGCCATATTTCCATTTTTTTCATAAATAACCACAAATTATATTGAATAAATTTTACCACTATCATAAAGTATGATGTCATGAGAAAACAATCTCAGAATCGTGAAGATCCAATGAAGTGTTGCAGAGTTAGCCTCATAAAGAGACAGTGGTCAGAATTGTAAAAATTGGCGCGGTCATTAACGTGCAAACTACCCTTGGTGGTTAAGGGGTTAAATAAGACCTAGAGTAGAGCAAAAACAGTGTGAGGAGTATCTGCACCCTCTTCTAGCTAGAGGCATCATGAAAAACATAGTCTACATTAAGAGAGTTACATTAGAGAGAAAATAAAAAATGAGCAAGGCAAATAACCAAGAAATGGCTAATCAACTAGAACAAATACACACCTGTCATGCACTAAACTATCTACATTATTCTTTATTATTAGCATATGCAGCAGTATTTAGGTGGATATATTTTCTTACTGGTAAAACATGTGGTCCTGGTGCTTTTTCTGTTGCATAGAGCAAAAGAACAAAAGAAGAATGGAGCTCTTCTGATACTGCCTTGAAGTTAAACACATTGCTTGTGCATTGACAGTCACACCTAAAACAATTAATCTATGCAAAACATGCAACTTTCATACAGATTATCCTCGGAAACTCCAGAGCCCGATAATGCAATTTTAACCACACACACACACACACACACACACACACACACACACACACACACACACACACACACACACACACACACCCTCTTGACAATGTTTAATCTTTTAATAAATGTTATTTATTTAGATTATTTGATTTTATTATATATTAATACTTCTTATTCATAGATTATTTAATAAACTGTATTTTTTTACTGTAATTTACTTGTTTTCACAACACTCATCTAAAATCTGCATAATATTATATAAACAATTTCCATTTATTTTATAAGGTTCAGTTGCCCCTTTTCTATACTGAATCGCTCTGCAGGCACAGGCATAAGACAAGGCATATTATTCCATCAATGATTTAAGCTCGTCTTACACCACATTAGGAAGACACACAATTATTTTATGTCAAATAAATAACAATTCCCAACAAGGGTCAGAGAGCTATCACTCACCACATAGTGAACATCTCCAGAAAATGGCTTTCTGCTGTGGGGGTAATTTATCACGTCTGATAATAATCCCAGTGATTTTATGGAGTTTTATGAGAGCTTATGATGCACTCCAAACCGGGGGCTATAAATGAAGAATCCTGAACATTGGTTTGAATTAAGCTACCAGACTGTATTATAATCTGAAAATTACTCTGGATGAAATATTCCTTTTATTTAGGATGTGATAAACATAAGAAAGAGAATTTGGTATTCAATGCAATTCTAGTTCAGTGATAAAACATAAATTATCTGTCTCTTATGTAGGCATGGTAGACAATAATATTATTATAGCAATTTTTACACTATTTTTTCTACAACTACTATTAGTAGCATTTTTACTAATAATAAACACTTCTATATATAATATACCTATATACATTATATATATACCGTATATCTTGCAAAAAGGAGGAGTGCAGCACTCTGTAGCGAACAATAGACATGCAAACACAAAATCTATCATAATTGCTGAGTAAACTGTAATAAAAAGTAAAAAAAGTAAAAAGTTTTTTTTTTAAAAAAATTACAAAAATGAAGGTTCTTAGTGCATAAATTGCCCAATTCATGTGAACCCATCAAACGTGACAAGGTGTATTCATTGCAGTAGGCACCTGTTCATACTATATGGAGGTGCAGGTCAGTTTTTTGTTCTATGTATTGTAACATTTCCAGGGGATATAGCTCTAGGATCGCTGTCTGGGTAGACAGAATGGCACGAAAACAGTTCATTCAGACAGCAGTTCTGGTGAAAACTGGCCGCAACCAGCTTTATTAAAGTCCACAGCAAACAGATAAAAATAAATCATAAACAGAAAACCTGGGCTTGTCTAGCCACTAATTACACTTAGATAGATTGCCCTGTCTATCCGGGTCCCGGCTCTACCAGCCTGGCCCAACACAACGCATATCATATATGTTACCAGTATGGAGTTTCACAGATACTCCTCCTTGTGTCTGAAGGCACATCCAACGTCCAGACTTGAGAGAGATCTACTCCTATTCAGCCGCTGTTCGCACGGATTCTCACTGAGACTACTCCTGTGTCCGGGGTACCTCCTGCACCCAGACTGAGATAGCTCATACTCCTGGAGACGCTTCTTGTGCCGGGACACCTTCCTGTGTCCAGGCTAAGCTAGCTCTCAGACTGTGTTTGCAGACACCTACTTTTGGTCTCCTAATTAACACCTGAGTGATTTTAGGCCTGAGCTGCAAGTGTGTAATGAATGTAAGATGTAGTGACCTTTCTCTACCACTAGGTTCACAAAGCCACACAATTCCCTTATACCTAGGTGAAATGTACCCCCCATTCAACACACATTCCTTCACTGTCTCACATATCCCCTCCCTCTTCTCCAGACCGGAGGGCTGGTCATCCAGACCGAAGGACTGGTCAACAATCCAACAGAGACAGTGAACTCTGGACCAGTCATGGCCCTCATCAGCTTCATCTTCACCCTTGTCATCCGCACTACCCTGTACCCTCCCGGGCCTATGCTCTCTGCGGGCCTCAGGTGACCTGCACGGTTTTAGCTTGACCTTAGTGCCAGCCTCAGTCTCAGTATAGTGCCTCACCAGAGAAGTACGACCAGGCACGTCAGAACACCTCTGCTGATTCTTCCTCAGAATCTCTCGTACCTCCTGTCCTTGGTGCACTGACCCTGTGTCACCAGCTGTCACAGAAGGTATAGGGGGTTTTTCACTTTTCTCTAATTCCCCTTGAACCTTTTTTAACACATCTACTTTCCTAAATATCAGTTGGTTCATAAATTCTATTTCACATAATTTAAGCTCCTCTTCTTGTACAGGCTCACTTTGCATAAGACGCAGAGCTCTTACTTCTTTCTCCAGGAGATCCACATCTTCTAACAAGTCAAGGCTCATCATCTTTTCTGCTTTCACCTCCTCGTATAATTGCGGCATTTGCTCTCGCAACGAAGAGACTCCCTGTATTCTTCCTTTTACTTCATTGTCCTTTTCAAGAAGGTGCTCATGGTTCTCATCACGCTCCTTCATCACAGTTTGAAATTTTTTCTGAGAAGTACTTGATTCCTCTGGTACCTGTGCAACCATTTTTTCTTGATCTTGCAAGGTACTGTAAACACTTTCCCTGTCACTTCGTACTCTCTGTAGCAACTGCTGGCACCGCTCACGTTCCCGGCGAAGAGATAACACATCCAGTTTACACTGTTGTAGCTGCTCGCGCAATGCAACAATATCAGTCTTCATGTCTTTAGTGGAGACCTCATGGAGACGCATCTTCTCCTGTAGCTGTTGGACGTCTTTTACGACTTCGGCCGCTCTTCAGTCTTGTTCCTCACAGCCTCACTTGAGACCTCAGCTTCTGATGAGGCACCTGGCTTGGTGACCACCATTTCCATGGCCTTCTCCACCTCTGCAGCATCTCCCTCAAAGTCCCGGGCACGATGCAGCTCCATACCACACATTGACAACTTCTCATTTTCAACAGCATCCACTTGTGCTGTGTTCAGTTTCAGAGTCCTGCCTCTAAAGCTCAGCTCTCCTCCCTTCACCTTAGTCTTCGCCAGGGAACCGGCCAACTGTAAGACAACTTCAGATGCCATCTTCTGTCTGGCTACAAGGTCAGCATCAGCTTCCTTCTCAGGACTCTCAACCTCCTCTGCTACCATGCCTTCCTCATTTGCACTGGTTGCTTTATTGTCATCAGATGATTCACTATCACTCCCACTATCCCTTTCTGACCCCTTTCTCTCAACCACATCCGGGTCACTTTCAGGGTTATATAATTCATTCTCATTCTCATACTGCTCACTTTCAGGAGTATACAATTCATTCTCATTCACATCCTGATCTGGAACCTTAGTTAACATGTCATCCACAACATTAACTTCACCATCTGGTCCCTCAAGTATGTGACTATGTGACAACCCCAGCACTATGCTTCCATATAGCTCAGGTACTAGGAGCTGACTCACGACTAGAGTTGAGCGATACTTTCCGATATGCTAAAGTATCGGAATCGGAATGGTATCGCCGATATCACTAAAAAATCGGCGATACCCGATACCGATACCGGAAGTCCCATGTAAGTCTATGGGAACAAAATATCGCAACTAAAAAAAACCCATTCTTTCCTTGTAAACACTAAATATACACACATAGAATACATATATATATATATACATGTCATTGTGACATATATATATACATATATGTATAGTTTATACACTTCTACATAGTAAAATATCCTTTGATTCAATTGCCGGGTAAAGCCGGCTTCAGTGAAAAGACAGAAGCACCCGACATGAAATGACACTTGGTGTACATAGGGTTAAACATTTCTTTTCATGTCCTTTGCTATCTAATTTGCACAAACAATTAAATCAGACTATGTGTGCAAAATTTCACACCTGTAGGGGTTAATTAAAGGTGTAAATTCGTTGTAAAAAAAACGGACTTTTTTGCTACGAATTTACACCTTTAATTAACCCCTAGAGGTGTGAAATTTTGCACACATAGTCTGATTTAATTGTTTGTGCAAATTAGATAGCAAAGGACATGAAAAAACATGGTTAACCCTATGTACACCAAGTGTCATTTCATGTCGGGTTCTGCATTTTCACAAAAGCCGGCAATTGAATTAGCGGCTATTATACTATGTAGAAGTGTATGAACTACAAATATAAATATATATATATATATGTGTCACAAATTCAATGACATATATATATATATATGAGGTGTAAAATTGCTGAAAAAAAATGCGTGGGCTCCCGCCCTATTTTCGCAACCAGACAGACAAAGCCAGTGAGTGGGGGCAGATAATAATAGCCCAGAGAGGGACCATTATTTTTGCCCCCCCCCGGCTACTAACATCTGCCCCCAGACACCCCAGGAAAGACAAATCTATAATTAGATTCGCCCTTTCTGGCACTTTGCCCGTCTATTCCCATTGCCCTGTAGCGGTGGCGAATGGGTTAATATGGGGTTAAAGCCACCTTGCTATTGAAAGGTGACCTTAAGCCAGGTTAATAATTGAGAGCTGTCAATTAGACAACTATCAATTATTAATCCTATTGCATGAAATAAAAATAAAACACACACACTTTAATTAAAAATCATTTTAATGAAATAAAGACACATGTTTTTGACCATCTTTTATTTTACTGCAAAAACCATTTCCTGTAATAAAAATAAAATAAAAAAGCAAAATTATTCTTACCTATCCCATGCACAGTCAGGTCCCACGGTGTAATCCTTCAGAAAGGGTTAATGTTTACTGCAGGGACCGCAGCTAATGCTGCAGCCTCACACTAAACCCCAAATGAATGAGCTCCTCTGCTGCCTGACAGGAGAGTAAAGGCTGGGTGTCACATAACGATACACCAGCGATCCCGACAACGATATGCACTTGTCAGGATCGCTGGTGTATCGCTACATGATCGCTGCTGAGCTGCCAAACAGGCAGCTCAGGCAGCGATCTGGGACAGCGACACTGCGGGTAACATCGCTTAAGGGCCCATCTCACATAGCGATATCGCTACCGAGATCGCTGCTGAGTCACTAGTTTTGTGACGCAGCAGCGAGCTCACCAGCGATATCGCTGTGTGTGACATTCAGCGACGATCAGCCCCCCTGCCGGGTATCGCTGATCGTCGCAGAAATGTCAGGACCTTTTTTTGATCGCTGGTTTCCCTCTGACAGGCACACATCGCTGCGTGTGACAGGCGGGAAACCAGCGATCAAAGGTCCTGACATTTCAGCGACGATCAGCGATACCCGGCAGGGGGGCTGATCGTCGCTGAATGTCACACACAGCGATATCGCTGGTGAGCTCGCTGCTGCGTCACAAAACTAGTGACTCAGCAGCGATCTCGGTAGCGATATCGCTATGTGAGACGGGCCCTTAAGTGGAAAGCTTAATTGATTGCTTTCCACTTTCACTTCAGGTCAGCCAGGGACACAATCAGTGACGTCAGAGGGAACTGATTAACAAAAATAGGGGTTCCCTTCGAAAAAAAAATGGCGTAGGGTCCCCCCTATTTTTGTTAACCAGCCAGATGAAGCAGACCGCTGAGGCCTGGATTTTCAGGCTGTTAAGGAGCCAAGATCCATGGACCTTGCCAGCCTGATAATACCAGGCCACAGCAGTCTGCATATCTTGGCTGATTAACAAAAATAGGGGATCCCCTCGAAAAAAATTGGCGTGGGGTCCCCCTATTTTTGTTAACCAGCCAGATGAAGCAGACCGCTGAGGCCTGGTTTTTCAGGCTGGTAAGGATCCAATATCCATGGACCTTGCAAGCCTGATAATACCAGGCCACAGCAGTCTGCTTAGCTTGGCTGATTAACAAAAATAGGGGATCCCCTCGAAAAAAAAACGGCGTGGGGATCCCCCCTATTTTTGTTAACCAGCCAAGTAAAATGCAGACTGCTGCGGCCTGGTATTAAAAGACTGTCAAGGCCCATGGATTTTGGCCCTCAACAGCCTGATAATACCAGGCTACAGCAGCCCCACATTTGGCGCATCAAAAGATGTGCCAATTGTGGCACTTTACCCGGCTCTTCCCACTTGCCCTGTAGCGGTGGCAAGCGGGGTAATAAGGGGTTAATGTCACCGTTGATTGCACGGTGACAATAAGCCCGGTTAATAATGGAGAGGTGTCAATAAGACACCGATCCATTATTAATCCCAAAGTTATTAAATGTGTAAAAAAAAGACAAAGCAAGAAAAAAGTATTTTAATGAAATAAAAGAGACAACACAGTTTTCATTTCTTTTATTATACACTCATTCCTGCGACGCCATCGATCTCCTGTAAAAAAAGAAAAAAAACAAACCAACAGTATACCACCTGTCCGACGCAGTCCATAACGATAGTCCCACGACGATCCAGCTGTGCTACATCGCAATGACAGGCAGAGCCTGTCATCCCGGCGCAGCACAGCTGATTACCTGCTTCCCCGGCGGTGACGTCATCGGACTGACTGCTTTACGGCCGGGATTACCCAGCAGTCACTGCAGTTATCGCGAGAAACTGCATGTGACCGCCGGGGAGAAGAGGATGGCGGCCATGAAGCAGTCCAGGACGTGACCGCCGGAGATCTTCTGCCAGGTAAGTGCCGCTGACTCCTGACAGACCCGACCGACGGACACTGACAGTGACAGTGACAATCCCGATTCCGGTATCCGATAAGACGAAAATATCGGAACTCGGAATCGGAATTCCGATACAGCTAATATCGGCCGATACCCGATATTTGCAGTATCGGAATGCTCAACACTACTCACGACGTCTCCCTGGACCTCAGTGTCCCTATACAACAGGTGAGTGTTTATGGCAACATGAGGTAGCCTCTCCTCAGAGCCAGGCTCCTGGGAAACCTCATTTAGAGCATTTATATTTTCCTGTGCCGTCCTAAGAGAGGGGTCTCGCCACTGCTCACTCTCAAAATTGTCACAGGACACAGGTAAGTCAGGGACACTCGGTTCCCGAGAACCACCATCCTCGTCTCCCAACATCACCTGCAAAGGAATTTCATCACTATCACAGTCATCATTATTATCAATATCATTATCATCATTATCATGGTCATCATCATTATCATGATCATCATCATCATTATCATTATCATCATCACATAAGTTTAACGGCCCACTAGTATTGTGTTCCGCCCCTCGGGACTGCGCACCCTCAGTAGGAGCTTCATCACACTGTCCATCAAAAACATTTTTCCCCCAGAGATCCTTAGACCGGGGAAAGTCATTACCCAATATAACGGGGTGCACCAGGTTCTTCACTACCCCCACTTCATATGAAACCTCCCCGAGGTTGGGGACCAAGTCCACGGCAGTCTCTGGGTAGACTTTGGTGTCTCCATGGATGCACACCATACTCAGGTGCTTATCAGGGATGAAGTCCCTATCAATCAGGCTGTCACATACGGAAGTCACTGGACTCTCTGAGTCCAAGAGGGCCTGTGCTGGGCAGTCATTTATAACCACCGGGCACATCGTGGTCCAGTCTCTTCGGCTGAGGTGGACACATACACAGGCTCTGCGCAGGGAGAGAGGGATCTGCCAACATCACAATACATAGGCTCCCCCTCTATTGGACAGTTGGCTGCAATTTCACGACATCTCCAACACTGTCCATCACACTTTTCCACCCACATGTCCCCTCGGGCCTGAACCCGCTTATCAGCATACCCCATGTCCCCAACAGCTGGAACGCTCTTACCGCGAGAGTTCAGCATCCGGGAACTCTGAAGTGACGACCTCTCAGACGGCTGGTCACGGAGACAGTCTTTGCTGGCGAAGGCCTTCTCCATCAGGCTGACCAGACGATTGGCGTCCTGGTGGTCTCCTTGTCCGACCTCTGGCTGTACCTCAGGAGGACGTGCTTGGGTGTAGCGGTTCACTATCACCTTTTCAACTCCATAATCAGGTTTGCTGACTGCAGACTCCCAACTGCAACTCCAGTCATGAACTCCCCTGGCACGGGCTGTCACCGTAACACCCAGCCGGGTACGAATCTCCGCTTTCAGCTTGGCATAGTCTTGGCTGTCCTGCTCACTCAGGTCAGCACAGACCCTTTGGGGCTCTCCAATCAGATAGGGGGCGACCATCATGGCCCATTCAGATAGGGGCAGATTCTCTTTCTCTGCCAGTCTCTCAAACCTAGTGAGATATACCTCCACATCATCACGAGGTGTCATCTTTTCCAGGGACCGTCTTACCGCCTTCTTTACAGCGGACAATGCCGGTACCTTCACAACATTACTCTGGGACGAGGTGCTAAGAGCTGCAATCTGCTTCAACAACCGGTTATTCTCTTGCTGCTGTAGCTGGCACCGCAGCTGCATGCTCTGCTGGGCCTGTACCAGGTACTCAACGAGCTCCTCCATACTGCCGGACTCATCTGTCTCAATCACAGCAGTCTTATGTTGCATATTAACTTGCGCCATTTGTTCAAACAGCGCCTCCATGCTGTCATCCATGCTGTCAGACTTCTCTGTCTTAACAACGGCAGTCTTCACTCAAGACGTACACACTCTACAGTCTTTTCCATAGAAAAATTCAGCTCTGCTGTGCAGACACTTTTTTTTTTTTTTTTTTCTTTGCAAAGTCTATTAGGGCTCCTGTCTCTTTAAGACTGCTCCAAACAGACGTTTCTGCTGACACACTTTTTTTTTCTCTGCTGCTATTTCAACAGACTTCACCTTATTGCTGTCTCTAAGCCTCTGTGCTGCCTGCATTCTCCACCAATTGTAACATTTCCAGGGGATATAGCTCTAGGATCGCTGTCTGGGTAGACAGAATGGCACGAAAACAGTTCATTCAGACAGCAGTTCTGGTGAAAACTGGCCGCAACCAGCTTTATTAAAGTCCACAGCAAACAGATAAAAATAAATCATAAACAGAAAACCTGGGCTTGTCTAGCCACTAATTACACTTAGATAGATTGCCCTGTCTATCCGGGTCCCGGCTCTACCAGCCTGGCCCAACACAACGCATATCATATATGTTACCAGTATGGAGTTTCACAGATACTCCTCCTTGTGTCTGAAGGCACATCCAACGTCCAGACTTGAGAGAGATCCACTCCTATTCAGCCGCTGTTCGCACGGATTCTCACTGAGACTACTCCTGTGTCCGGGGTACCTCCTGCACCCAGACTGAGATAGCTCATACTCCTGGGAGACGCTTCTTGTGCCGGGACACCTTCCTGTGTCCAGGCTAAGCTAGCTCTCAGACTGTGTTTGCAGACACCTACTTCTGGTCTCCTAATTAACACCTGAGTGATTTCAGGCCTGAGCTGCAAGTGTGTAATGAATGTAAGATATAGTGACCTTCTCTACCACTAGGTTCACAAAGCCACACATTTCCCTTATACCTAGGTGAATGTACACCATTCAACACACATCTTCACTGTCTAAACAGAATAAATATAATAATATTTCACTGCTCAAAAATAAGGAACACTTAAACAACAGAATGTAACTCCAAGTAAATCAAACTTCTGTGAAATCAAACTGTCCACTTAGGAAGCAACACTGATGGACAATCAATTTCACATGCTGTTGTGCAAATGGAATAGACAACAGATGGATATTATTGGCAATTTTCAAGACACACTCAATAAAGGAGTGGTTCTGCAGGTGGGGACCACAGACCACATCTCAGCACCAATGCTTTCTGGTTGATGTTTTGGTCACTTTTGAAAGTTGTTTGTGCTTTCACACTTGTGGTAGCATGAGACGGACTCTACAACCCACACAAGTGGCTGAGGTGGTGCAGCTCATCCAGGATGGCACATCAATGCGAGCTGTGGCAAGAAGGTTTGTTGTGTCTGTCAGGTTGGTGTCCAGTGGCTGGAGGCGCTACCAGGAGACAGGCCAGTACACCAGGAGACGTGGAGGAGGCCTTAGGAGGGCAACAACAAAGCAGTAGGACCGCTACCTCAGCTTTTGTGCAAGGAGGAACTGGAGGAGCACTGCCAAGCCCTGCAAAATGACCTCAGCAGGCCACAAATGTGCATGTGTCTGCACAAACGGTTAGAAATCGACTCCATGAGGATGGTCTGAGTGTCCGACGTCCACAGATGGGGGTTGTGCTCACAGCCCAACAACGTGCAGGACTCTTGTCATTTGCCACAGAACACCAGGATTGGCAAATTCGCCACTGGCACCCTGTACTCTTCACAGATGAAAGCAGGTTCACACTGAGCACATGTGACAGACGGGACAGAGTCTGGAGACATCGTGGAGAGTGATCTGCTGCCTGCAACATCCTTCAGCATGACCGGTTTGGCAGTGGGTCAGTAATAGTGTGGGGTGGCATTTCTTTGGAGGGCCGCACAGCCCTCCATATGCTCGCCATAGGTAGCCTGACTGCTATTAGGTACCGAGATGAGATCCTCAGACCCCTTGTGAGACCACATGCTGGTGCGGTTGGCCTGGGTTCTTCCTTATGCAGGACAATGCCAGACCTCATGTGGCTGGAGTGTGTCAGCAGTTCCTGCAAGATAAAGACATTGAAGCTATGGACTGGCCCGCCCGTTCCCCAGACAAGAATCCGATTGAGCACATCTGAGACATCATGTCTCGCTCCATCCACCAACGTCACGTTGCACCACAGACTGTCCAGGAGTTGGCGGATGCTTTAGTCCAGGCCTTGGAGGAGATCCCACAGGAGACCATCTGCCACCTCATCAGGAGCATGCCCAAGAGTTGTAGGAAGGTCATTCAGGCACGTGGAGGCCACACACACTACTGAGCATCATTTTCACTTGTTTTAAGGACATTCCATTCCACTTTAATTTTGTGGATGACTCCAAATCCAAGCCTACATTGGTTAATAAATTTGATTTTTATTGATAATTTTTGTGTGATTTTGTTGTCTGCACATTCAACTTTGTACAGAACAAAGTATTCAATGAAAATATTTCATTCATTCAGATCTAGGATGTGTTATTTGAGTGTTACCTTTTTTTTTTTTAATAGGGTGTATATATATATATATATATATATATATATATATGCTATATATATAAAACTTATAAACTTATGTTTAACCTATATATATATATGTATATATATATATATATAATAATATATATATATATATATACACTGCTCAAAAAATATAAGGGAACACTCAAATAACACATCCTAGATCTGAATGAATGAAATATTTTATTGAATACTTTGTTAGGTACAAAGCTAAATATGCTGACAACAAAATCACACAAAAATCATCAATGGAAATTAAATGTATTAACCAATGGAGGCCTGGATTTGGAGTCATCCACAAAATTAAAGTGGAATGTTATGTCCTTAAAAAAAATCAAAATGATGCTCAGTAGTGTGTGTGGCCTCCACGTGCCTGTATGACCTCCCTGTGCCTGTATGACCTCCCTGTGCCTGTATGACCTGTTGTGAATGTGTTGGAGATGACTTCGGAGCTGAGGCTCTCTCCAGTGGTTGCCGAGGGTATTGAACCAATTAAGGAATAGGTTTTAGGTGGGGCTGACTGGCCTGATATAAGTGAGCTGATCTCCCATGATCCTCGCTGGTAATCAATTGTTGCCTCCAGGTCTTTGTTGGAATTTCAGCTTGCTTTCCTGCTATCATTCAGATAAGTGACTTTCTGTTTTTTTTTCTGTGGTTGGAATTTTCCTTAATTTTTGCAGTCTTGCCTTGGACTCCAGCCGGGTCCCCTTTGGGGGCTTGCGCTGCCCCCTGTTCTCATTTTGTATTTGCACTTGTTCTCTGTTCCTGTGATTTTTTTTTTTACTGCTGGGTAGCTGTGTGTCACACCAGAGATCTGATATAGGTGGTCGAGATCGTGTGGTCTCAGGTTTTTTGTAATCAGAAGTGCTAGTATTTTTGTTAGGGTTTTCTGGGTTGCAGACAGAATTTCTCTCCTTTACTTTGCTTTCTAGACAGATTTCGGCCCCAACATTTGCTCATTCTATTTTCTGTCTGTGTTCGTGTTTTCCTCTTGTCTAACCGCCATTACATGTTTGGGGCTTCCTATTTCTTTGGGGTCTGTACTCCAGGGTAGTTAGCTTTCCTCTTTCTATCTTCAGGTGTAGCTAACTCTCCGGCTGTGCCGAGGCGTCTAGGATCACCGTAGGTACACTCCACGGCTACTTCTAGTTGTGCGGTTAGTTATAGGGATCTGCAACCCATTAGGTCCCAGCCTCTTTGGTGTCTTGCTGCTTTGGTGGTTTTTTGCTCCTGTCCTCCTCAGCTACCAAATCATAACAGTATTACCGGCGAGACTGAAAATTCTATGGTACTCAACAGAAGGGAAGGACAGTGAGCATAAAGGAATAAAAAGGGAGTTGTCAGAAAAAGTTTTTTTTTTTACTTGTTACATTTTTTTCCTCTTTCTCCCTGGGTGCACTGCTGAGGAGGAATTTTTCTTTGTCCTCAATGGAGATTGTGCAGTTGTCAGGTCGTGTTGAGCGGCTCGCCGCTGAGGTTCAGAATATTGCTGCCTATATCGCTAGGTTGCCGGATGTGGAACCTAGGATCCCCATGCCAGATTTATTTTTGTTGGATCGGTCTAAATTTCTGAATTTTAAAAATGACTGTAAGTTGTTTTTTGCCCTGAAGCATAAGTCCCCAAGGAAGCGCTGCACAGCAGGTTCAAATTGTCATCTCCCTGTAGCGCGGCGACCCTCAGGATTGGGCTTTTTCCCTGACACCTGGGGATCCTGTTTTGAATGATGTTAATGTGTTTTTTCAGGCTCTGGGGTTATTGTACGATGAACCTAATGTCACTGATCAAGCGGAAAAAACTTTGTTGGCATTGAATCAGGGTCATGAGGCTGCTGAGCTGTACTGTCAGAAATTTCGAAAATGGCAGTCCTTACTAAATGGAATGATAATGCTCTGGCAGCTCTTTTTCAGAAGGGTCTGGCAAAGACTGTAAAGGATGTTATGGTGGGATTCCCTGTTCCCTCTGGTCTCAATAACTCTATGTCATTAGCTATTCAAATTGACAGACATTTGCGTGAGCGCAGAGGTATGCGTGAGATTGTGTTGCCTTGTGTGTCAGCTCCTGGGCCCATGCAGTGTGATGGAGTGACTTCTGGGGCACATCGTCATGAGTTTCGAAAGCGTAATAGGTTGTGTTTCTACTGTGGTGATGCTTCTCAAGCTATTTCCGTCTCCCCAAGCGGGGCAGATGTTTTGCGCACTCAGTTGTTTTGGGTAGTGTTCAGACTAAATTTCTGTTGACTGTTACCCTGATTTGCTCCATGTCCACATTTTCAGCTCAGGCTTTTGTTGATTCAGAAGCAGCTATTAACCTGATGGATTTTGACTTTGTTAAACGTTGTGGGTTTCCCATGATACCCCTTTAGAAGTCTATTCCTTTGCTGGGCATTGATTCTACCCTTTTGGCGGAGAATAAACCCCAGTTTTCTACCCAGGTGATAATGAGGGTTGACCCGGACCATAAGGAGAGTTGCAAATTTTTGGTGTTGCATAATTTGCATGACATTATTGTACTAGGTCTCCCTTGGTTACAGACTCATAATCCTGTTTTGGATTGCAAATCTGTGTCTGTGACCAGTTGGGGTTGCCAATGTGTTAATACTGACACTCCTGTTTTTTCTGCCTCACCCCAGTCTCAAGATGTCCCTGACTATTTGACCGAATTTTCTGATGTGTTTAGTGAGAGTAAGTCAGCATCCTTGCCTCCTCACAGGAGTTATGATTGCGCTATTGAGTTAGTGCCGGGTGGTAAATTTCCTAAGGGTCGGCTTTTTAATTTATCTGTACCTGAACATGATGCTATGCGTTTTTATATCAAGGAGTCTTTGGAGAAGGGTCATATCAGACCATCCTCTTCACCCTTGGGCGCCGGCTTTTTCTTTGTGGCCAAAAAGGATGGTTCATTGAGGTCGTGTATTGACTATCGTCTCCTGAATAAAATCACTGTTAAATATCAATATCCATTACCTTTGATTTCTGACCTATTTTCCAGAGTGAAAAGTGCTAGTTGGTTTACCAAGCTTGACCTCAGGGGGCGTATAATCTTATTCGCATCAAGCACGGTGCTGAATGGAAGACGGCGTTTAATACCCCAGAGGGGCATTTTGAGTACCTAGTGATGCCTTTTGGGCTCACTAATGCCCCTTCCTTCTTCCAGTCCTTTATGAATATATTTTCAGGGATTTCATGGATAAATTTCTGATTATTTATTTGGACGATATCTTGATTTTTTCCAACGACTGGGACTCTCATGTGGAACATGTTTAGACTGTGTTCCGGATTTTGAGAGAAAATGCACTGTATGTGAAGGGATCAAAATGTCTTTTTGGCATACAGAAGGTTTCATTTCTGGGATTCATTTTGTCTCCGTCTGTTATTGAAATGAACCCGGTCAAAGTTCAGGCCATTTGTGATTGGGTTCAACCTACTACATTGAAGGCTCTTCAGAGATTTTTGGGTTTGCAATTTTTATCGTAAATTTATTGGTAATTTCTCTGGTATTGTAAAACCACTGACTGATTTGACCAAAAAGGGTTCTGATGTGGTGATTTGGCCTCCTGAGGCAGTTTCTGCGTTTCAGGAATTTAAGCAGAGATTCACTTCTGCTCCTGTTCTGCGGCAGCCTGATGTTTCTCTACCATTTCAGGTGGAGGTTGATGCTTCTGAGATTGGAGCAGGTGCCGTTTTGTCCCAAAGGGATCCGGAGACCTCTAAGAGTAACCCTTGTGCCCTCTTCTCTCGAAAATTTTCCCCAGCTGAACGTAATTATGACGTGGGAAATCAGGGAGTTATTGGCTATGAAGTGGGCCTTTGAAGAGTGGAGACATTGGCTGGAAGGAGCCAAACATCAGGTGGTGGTCCTCACGGACCATAAGAACCTGGTTTATCTCGAATAAGCCAAGCGACATAATCCTAGACAGGCCAGGTGGGCCTTGTTTTTCACACGTTTTAATTTTGTGGTTTCTTTTCTCCCAGGCACTAAGAATGTTAAGGCGGATGCCCTCTCGAGGAGTTTCTTTGCGGATTCTCCTGAGGTAACTTAGCCTGCTGTTGTTCTAAAAGAGGGTGTAGTTCTTTCCGCTATCTCACCCAATTTGAGACTGGCTCCGGAGGGATGTCAGGAGGATAAACCTGAACGCTGCCCTGTTGGGAAATTGTTTGTCCCAGATCAGTAGAGGAAGAATGTTATGTCTGAGATTCATTGCTCCGCATTGGCTGGTCATCCCGGTATTTTTGGTACCAGAGATTTGGTGAGTCGGTTCTTTTGGTGGCCTACTTTGTCTCGTGACGTCAGGAATTTTGTACAGTCCTGTGGGACTTGCTCTCGTTCCAAACCTTGCTCTCCTCAAGTGGTTTGTTAATGCCATTACCTGTGCCCAAGAGGCAAAGGACCCATATCTCTATGGATTTTATTTCCGACCTCCCTGTCTCTCAGAGAATGACCGTTATCTGGGTGATCTGTGATAGATTTTCTAAGATGATACATCTTGTGCCACTACCTAAGTTGCCTTCCTCCTCCGAATTGGTGCCTTTATTCTTTCAGCAGGTAGTTCGGTTGCACGGCATTCCAGAGAACATTGTGTCTGACAGAGAGTCCAATTTGTTTCCAGATTTTGGAGGACATTTTGTTCTAAACTTGGAGTTCAGTCATCTTTCTCCTCTGCATTTCACCCTCAGACCAATGGACAAACTGAGAGAACAAACCAGACCTTGGAGACTTATTTGAGATGTTTTGTGTCTGCTGATCAGGATGACTGGGTCTCTTTTTTGCCTTTGGCTGAGTTTGCTCTTAATAGTAGGGCTAGCTCTGCCACCTTGATGTCTCCAAATTTTTCTGCAATTCTGGGTTTCATCCTGATTTTCTTCAGGACAGGTGGAGGCTTCTGTCTGTCCGGGTGTTGACTCTATTGTGGAGCGAATGCAGCAGATTTGGGACCAAGTTGAGGAGAGGTTGTCTCTCCACAAGTCCTTATTGAAGAGGTTTTTTCAAGCCAGTGGTTTCTATGGCTGTGTCTCCTGACCCTGTTTTGGTTGAGGGCAATTTGGAGCATGTGGTTGAGAAAATATTGGATTCTCGTTTTGCTAGGCGGAAACTCCAGTATTTGGTTAAGTGGAGAGGTTATGGTCAGGAGGACAATTCTTGGATGTTTGCTTCGGACATCCATGCTAGGAGACTTATCCGTGCCTATCACCGAGCTCATCCTGATCGGCCTGGTTGCGCACGTGAGGGTTCGGTGACCCCTCCTTAAGGGGGGTACTGTTGTGAATGTGTTGGAGACGACTTCGGAGCTGAGGCTCCCTCCGGTTATTGCTGAGTGTATTGAACCAATTAAGGAATGGGTGTTAGGTTGGGCTGACTGGCCTGATATAAGTGAGCTGATCTCCCATGATCCTCGCCGGTAATCAATTGTTGCTTCCAGGTCTTTGTTGGAATTTCAGCTTGCTTTCCTGCTATCATTCAGATAAGTGACTTTCTGTTTTTTTTTCTGTGGTTGGATTTTCCTTGCTTTTTGCAGTCTTGCCTTGGACTTTAGCCGGGTCCCCTTTGGGGGCTTGCGCTGCCCCCTGTTCTCATTTTGTATTTGCACTTGTTCTCTGCTCCTGTGATTTTTTTTTTACAGCTGGGTAGCTGTGTGTCACACCAGAGATCTGATATAGGTGGTCGAGATCGTGTGGTCTCAGGTTTTTTGTAATCAGAATTGCTGGTATTTTTGTTAGGGTTTTTTTGGGTTGCAGACAGAATTTCTCTCCTTTACTTTGCTTTCTAGACAGATTTGGGCCCCAACGTTTTCTCATTCTATTTTTAGTCTGTGTTCGTGTTTTCCTCTTGTCTAACCGCCATTACATGTTTGGGCTTCCTATTTCTTTGGCGTCTCTACTCCAGGGCAGTTAGCCTTCCCTTTCTATCTTCAGGTGTAGCTAACTCTCCGGCTGTGCTGAGGTGTCTAGGATCACCGTAGGTACGCTCCAAGGCTACTTCTAGTTGTGCGGTTAGTTTAGGGATCTGCAACCCATTAGGTCCCAACCTCTCTGGTGTCTTGCTGCTTTGGCGTTTTTTTGCTCCTGTCCTCCTCAGCTACCAAATCAAAACAATGACCTCTCTACAATGCCTGGGCATGCTCCAGATGAGGCAGAGGATGGTCTCCTGAGGGATTTCCTCCCTGACTTGGACTAAAGCATCCACCAACTACTGGATGGTCTGTGGTGCAACATGATAGCTTCAATGCCTTCATTTTGCATCAACTGCTGACACACTCCAGCCACATGAGGTCTGTCATTGTTGTCCTGCATTAGGAGGAACCCAGGGCCAACCGCACCAGCATGTGATCTCACAAGGGGGTCTGAGGATCTCATCTCGGCACCTAATGGCAGTCAGGCTATCTCTGGTGAGCACATGGAGGGCTGTCGGCCCTCTAAAGAAATGCCACCCCACACCATTACTGATCCACTGCCAAACCGGTCATGCTAAAGGATGTTGCAGGCAGCAGATCACGGTGTCTCCAGGCTCTGTCACGTCTGTCACATGTACTCAGTGTGAACCTACTTTCATCTGTGAAGAGCACAGGGCGTCAGTGGCGAATTTGCCAATCCTGGTGTTCTGTGGCAAATGACAAGCATCCTACATGGTGTTGGGCTGTGAGCACAACCCCCATCTGTGACGTCGGACACTCAGACCATCCTCATGAAGTCGATTTCTAACCGTTTGTGCAGACACATGCACATTTGTGGTCTGCTTGAGATCATTTTGCAGGGCTCTGGCAGTGCTCCTCCAGTTCCTCTTGCACAAAGGCGGAGGTAGCAGTCCTGATGTTGGGTTGTTGCCCTCCTATGTCCCCCTCCATGTCTCCTGGTGTACTGGCCTGGCTCCTGGTAGCGCCTCCAGCCTCTGGACACTACGCTGACAGACACAGCAAACCTTCTTACCACAGCTCGCATTGATGTGCCATCCTGGATGAGCTGCACTACCTGAGCCACTTGTGTGTGTTGTAGAGTCCGTCTCATGCTACCACGAGTGTAAAAGCACAACCAACGTTCAAAGTGACCAAAACATCAGCCAGAAAGCATTGGTACTGAGATGTGGTCTGTGGTCCCCACCTGCAGAACCACTCCATTATTGAGTGTGTCTTGATAATTGCCAATAATTTCCATCTGTTGTCTATTGCATTTGCACAACAGCATGTGAAATTGATTGTCAATCAGTGTTGCTTCCTAAGTGGACAGTTTGATTCCACAGAAGTTTGATTTACTTGGAATTATATTCTGTTGTTTAAGTGTTCCCTTTATTTTTTTGAGCAGTGTATATACTCTACATGTCTTTTTTTTAAACTTTTCTTAGTTTTCTAAAAATAGTGAAAAATAATAATTAGAATAGTAGCTGAAAAAATAGCGTAAAAATTGCTATAATAATAGTATCAGTTTACCTTGCCAACATAAAAGTCAGATAAGGCTGCTACCCGGATTGTTTTTAAAAAGAAAGCATTAAAGGGTCAATATATATTAAGTTTTTAAAAACTTTCCGGGTAGCAGCCTGCCTTATGCTTCTTTATTAACAATCCACCAGGGAATGTGCATAACACATTTGAAGGAACGGTCAAAAGATTGTCTGTAGACCAACACAGTCTCTAGGAAGAAATGAAATGCAGTCACCTTTCTCAAAGACATGGGAGTAGCCAAAAAGCTATTTCCAAAGCCTTATCTGTCTGTATGAGATATGTTCTGCCTACAATATAAATGGAGCAGGCATCTGTTATTGAATTTCCCATATGTGTATGATTAGGACCCTGACTCTGTCCCAGTCTAAACAGCAAAGCTGATAAGTCAGTTGCGTAGAATATGAAATATCAAGGTATAGTTTCGGCTTTAGAGGCTAGTGTGGAAACTGGAATATTTTAGGATTTTTATTTGCATCAGTCATTATTTTGTCCCTTCTGTACAGCATGCAAGGTCCCATAAAGCACTGATTTTTTTTTCTTCTGTCATCTTATATCTGATTTACAGATGTAAACATCTTTAACTTTTCTGGATTTTGGTTAGGGACAATATGACAACACGAAAATAATACCCTTGATAGGCCGCAGTTTACATTACATTTACACATTGGAATAAACATCTCCTGGTAAAGTATCACAAAAGCAAGTTTTCAAGTTGTAATCAAGCTGCTTATCTCAGGATAACTTGAGCCAGTAAGAAAAGTTAAGGACTGACAGTTCTGTATGTGCATTTTATGAGACCATTAGATAACCTCCCTCCTGCAATTATTTTCTGAATTGTAATGCATTCAGATAGCATGGTACAATGTCATTTATGTTTTACAGAGCGGTAACTGTAACCTCTAGGTGGAGTTTTAAGATCCTGCACTTTCCTTGGATTGGTCATGGACATATCTTACCATTATAGCGCTTCATGTGGACAGATGAGGTATTGCAAGTAAATGCTATTAGTGAAAACAAATATTTTTGGCGTATAACTAGGCCAAGTCACCTAGAATAGCAAATTACATGTGTGTACGACAAAAGAAATAGTTAATGAAACAAAATATTACATTTTGTACTATCTATGCAGGGCCTTGAAGAGTGCGGGAGTGACAAAGCAAAAAAAAAAATCTGTTCCACTACATGTGCATATAGCGAGTTTAGAGAATAGGAGAAAAGTAGTTTTGTCCTCTACAGAACAAATTCTGAGCGTAATCTCATGTAACGAATAACACGGGTCAGTTTTTACTTCCTTATTCATTAAAAAAATGAAGCACTAAAAATCTACGGTGATTAGTTGATGAACAGATGTAATATGAACTGCAAAAGACTGTAAATGATCAGGATTTTGTCACTATATGCTGGGTCATAGGAACTCCTGAAAGATAATGTTTGGTAACAAAATAATAATGCAATACCACCGCTGACCACTGGGTGTGCTGTCTCTGAGTGATACAGAGAATATATCTCTACCCATTGTCATCGTCTTGTTGAAGCGTCTGACCTGCAAACTGCAAATCTGATGTCATAGTCTGAATTACTGACATCAGGGCCACTATCAGTGCATTACTGGCGGCAACACTGTCAGGGCTCAACTTAAACCAAGAAAATGGACTCGGCCAACATTAGTTTGGGACTGGAGCTCTGTGCATGTAGCTTAAAGTAAATCTGTCAGCAGGTTTCAGCTATTTAATCTGAAGGCAGCATGAGGTTGGTGTTGAGACCCTGATTCCTGTGATGTCCCCTTTGTTAGGCAGTGTGCTGCTGTTTCAATACAACAAGGATTTTATCAGAAGGAGATTAACATTACAATACTACAGCTCACATGCTACCTTGTCCAACCACTCCTGTAACACTGATAGAAGCTTACTGTCAAAATACAATGTACACAGGTAGCTGTGGTGTGGGTGGTTGATGCATATTACATCCAAAAACTCTGATTGTGTTACAACTGCTGCACCCAATCAACTAAATTATACATCGCTGGAATCAGGGTCTCTTTCCCTACATTATGCTGCTCTCAGATGAAGTAGAAAAAACCTGGCAATCGGTTCCTTTTAAGTGTGATGGACCTGCTGTCTGAGAAGGGAAGATCTTTGCAGGTAAGTATAGCTATAATTATGTCACCATTATGATGTGATTAAGTCATGATTATGCAAAAAGAGTGTGACGCGTGAGTCTGATAAATAAGCGATATGTGTGTGCCATATCTGTCTAATGTGTAAACGGTGTGTGTCTGTCGGATGTGTCTGCTGTGTAAGGCTGTGTTCACATGTCTGTTTGATTGTTACTTTTATCTGATCTGTATTTGGAGCAGAGTAATTGAATTCTCGCCCAAACAAATCCATTACATAGCTAATGCAGAGGAAAGTAAAGCAGCCACTTTGATTATTATGAAGTCCATCTGGGTTTCATTATGAGTCCGGTTTTACAATGAACAAAAAAATGTTCTGTAGATGTGCATTTTCTTCTGTTTTAAAGTTGACACCACAGAAACCCAGACAGACCACCCACTAATATCTGTGGGGCCCTTTGCGTCCATTTGCATTAGTTATTTGCATCACTTATGCAATTGATCCGTTTTACACATAAAATTATGTCTGCCTTTTTCTAAAATAGAACAGACAAATGGAATTTTCAAATGAACATGTGAACACAGCCTAAGCAGAACGCTGCACGTTTCTGAACTGTGAGTGGTGTGTGCCGCATGTGTTTTGTATGTAAGTGCTGTGTGTCCAATATGTACGCTCTGTGACTGCTGTATGTGTTTATTATGTAAGTTCTGTGTGTCGATTATGTAAATGCTGTGATTGCTGTATGTGGTAATTATGTATGTGCTGTGTGTCGATTATGTAAGTGCTGTGATTGCTGTATGTGGTAATTATGTATGTGCTGTGTGTCGATTATGTAAGTGCTGTGACTGCTGTATGTGGTAATTATGTAAGTGCTGTGTGTCGATTATGTAAGTGCTGTGATTGCTGTATGTGGTAATTATGTATGTGCTGTGTGTCGATTATGTAAGTGCTGTGACTGCTGTATGTGTTTAGTATGTAAGTGCTGTGGTCCAATATGTAAGTGCTGAGAGTGCTGTGTGTGGTAATTATGTAAGTGCTGTGACTGCTATATGTGTTCAGTATGTAAGTGCTGTGCGTCGATTATGTAAGTGCTGTGACTGCTGTATGTAGTAATTATTAAGTACTGTGGTCCAATATGTAAGTGCTGTGACTGCTGTATGTGTAAGTTATGTAAGTGCTGTGTGTCCAATATGTAAGTGCTGTAGAGTGCTGTGTGTGGTAATATGTAAGTGCTGTGTGTCCAATATGTACGCTCTGTGACTGCTGTATGTGTTTATTATGTAAGTTCTGTGTGTCGATTATGTAAGTGCTGTGATTGCTGTATGTGGTAATTATGTAAGTGCTGTGTGTCCAATATGTAAGTTCTGTGACTGCTGTATGTGGTAATTATATAAGTGCTGTGTGTCCAATATGTAACGCTCTGTGACTGCTGTATGTGTTTATTATGTAAGTTCTGTGTGTCGATTATGTAAGTGCTGTGATTGCTGTATGTGGTAATTATTAAGTGCTGTGTGTCCAATATGTAAGTGCTGTGACTGCTGTATGTGTAATTATTAAGTGCTGTGTGTCCAATATGTAACGCTCTGTGATGCTGTATGTGTTATTATTAAGTTCTGTGTGTCGATTATGTAAGTGCTGTGATGCTGTATGTGGTAATTATTAAGTGCTGTGTGTCCAATATGTAAGTGCTGTGACTGCTGTATGTAGTAATTATATAAGTACTGTGTGTCCAATATGTAAGTTCTGTGACTGCTGTATGTGTAATTATGTAAGTGCTGTGTGTCCAATATGTACGTCTGTGACTGCTGTATGTGTTTATTATGTAAGTCTGTGTGTCGATTATGTAAGTGCTGTGATTGCTGTATGTGGTAATTATGTAAGTCTGTGTGTCCAATATGTAAGTGCTGTGACTGCTGTATGTAGTAATTATATAAGTACTGTGTGTCCAATATGTAAGTGCTGTGACTGCTGTATGTGTTTAGTATGTAAGTGCTGTGTGTCCAATATGTAAGTGCTGAGAGTGCTGTTGTGGTATTATGTAAGTGCTGTGTGTCCAATATGTACGCTCTGTGACTGCTGTATGTGTTATAGTAGTTCTGTGGTCGATATGTAAGTGCTGTGATTGCTGTATGTGTAATTATGAAGTGCTGTGTGTCGCAATATGTAAGTTCTGTGACTGCTGTATGTAGTAATTATATAAGTGCTGTGTGTCCCAATATGTAAGTGCTGTGATTGCTGTATGTAAGTAATTAGTATAAGATACTGTGTGTCCAATATGTAGTGCTGTGACTGCTGTATGTAGTAATTATATAAGTACTGTGTGTCCAATATGTAAGTGCTGTGACTGCTGTATGTGTTAATATGTAAGTGCTGTGTGTCCAATATGTAAGTTCTGTGACTGCTGTATGTGTTTAGTATGTAAGTGCTGTGTGTCGATTATGTAAGTGCTGTGATTGCTGTATGTGGTAATTGTGTATGTGCTGTGTGTCGATTATGTAAGTGCTGTGATTGCTGTATGTGTTTAGTATGTAAGTGCTGTGTGTCCAATATGTAAGTGCTGTGACTGCTGTATGTAGTAATTATATAAGTACTGTGTGTGTAATAAGCAAGTGCTGAGACTGCTGTATGTGTTTAGTATGTAAGTGCTGTGTGTCCAATATGTAAGTTCTGTGACTGCTGTATGTGTTTAGTATGTAAGTTCTGTGCGTCCAATATGTAAATGCCGTGTGTCCAATATGTACGCTCTGTGACTGCTGTATGTGTTTAGTATGTAAGTGCTGTGTGTCGATTATGTAAGTGCTGTGATTGCTGTATGTGTTTATTATGTAAGTTCTGTGTGTCGATTATGTAAGTTCTGTGACTGCTGCATGTGTTTAGTATGTAAGTGCTGTGTGTCCAATATGTAAGTGCTGAGAGTGCTGTGTGTGGTAATTATGTAAGTGCTGTGACTGCTATATGTGTTCAGTATGTAAGTGCTGTGCGTCGATTATGTTAGTGCTGTGACTGCTGTATGTGTTTAGTATGTATGTGCTGTGCGTCGATTATGTAAGTGCTGTGACTGTTGTATGTGGTAATTGTGTATGTGCTGTGTGTCGATTATGTAAGTGCTGTGACTGCTGTATGTGTTTAGTATGTAAGTGCTGTGTGTCCAATATGTAAGTGCTGTGTGTGGTAATTATGTAAGTGCTGTGACTGCTGTATGTGTTTAGTATGTAAGTGCTGTGTGTCCAATATGTAAGTTCTGTGACTGCTGCATGTGTTTAGTATGTAAGTGCTGTGTGTCCAATATGTAAGTGCTGAGAGTGCTGTGTGTGGTAATTATGTAAGTGCTGTGACTGCTGTATGTGTTTAGTATGTAAGTGCTGTGTGTCCAATATGTAAGTTCTGTAACTGCTGTGTGTGTTTAGTATGTAAGTGCTGTGTGTCCAATATGTAAGTGCTGAGAGTGCTGTGTGTGGTAATTATGTAAGTGCTGTGACTGCTGTATGTGTTTAGTACGTAAGTGCTGTGTGTCCAATATGTAAGTGCTGTGACTGCTGTATGTGTTTAGTATGTAAGTGCTGTGTGTCCAATATGTAAGTGCTGTGTGTGGTAATTATGTAAGTGCTGTGACTGCTGTATGTGTTTAGTATGTAAGTGCTGTGTGTCCAATATGTAAGTGCTGTGTGTGGTAATTATGTAAGTGCTGTGACTGCTGTATGTGTTTAGTATGTAAGTGCTGTGTGTCCAATATGTAAGTTCTGTAACTGCTGTGTGTGTTTAGTATGTAAGTGCTGTGTGTCCAATATGTAAGTGCTGAGAGTGCTGTGTGTGGTAATTATGTAAGTGCTGTGACTGCTATATGTGTTCAGTATGTAAGTGCTGTGCGTCGATATGTTAGTGCTGTGACTGCTGTATGTGTTTAGTATGTATGTGCTGTGCGTCGATTATGTAAGTGCTGTGACTGTTGTATGTGGTAATTGTGTATGTGCTGTGTGTCGATTATGTAAGTGCTGTGACTGCTGTATGTGTTTAGTATGTAAGTGCTGTGTGTCCAATATGTAAGTGCTGTGTGTGGTAATTATGTAAGTGCTGTGACTGCTGTATGTGTTTAGTATGTAAGTGCTGTGTGTCCAATATGTAAGTTCTGTGACTGCTGCATGTGTTTAGTATGTAAGTGCTGTGTGTCCAATATGTAAGTGCTGAGAGTGCTGTGTGTGGTAATTATGTAAGTGCTGTGACTGCTGTATGTGTTTAGTATGTAAGTGCTGTGTGTCCAATATGTAAGTTCTGTAACTGCTGTGTGTGTTTAGTATGTAAGTGCTGTGTGTCCAATATGTAAGTGCTGAGAGTGCTGTGTGTGGTAATTATGTAAGTGCTGTGACTGCTGTATGTGTTTAGTACGTAAGTGCTGTGTGTCCAATATGTAAGTGCTGTGACTGCTGTATGTGTTTAGTATGTAAGTGCTGTGTGTCCAATATGTAAGTGCTGTGTGTGGTAATTATGTAAGTGCTGTGACTGCTGTATGTGTTTAGTATGTAAGTGCTGTGTGTCCAATATGTAAGTGCTGTGTGTGGTAATTATGTAAGTGCTGTGACTGCTGTATGTGTTTAGTATGTAAGTGCTGTGTGTCCAATATGTAAGTTCTGTAACTGCTGTGTGTGTTTAGTATGTAAGTGCTGTGTGTCCAATATGTAAGTGCTGAGAGTGCTGTGTGTGGTAATTATGTAAGTGCTGTGACTGCTGTATGTGTTTAGTACGTAAGTGCTGTGTGTCCAATATGTAAGTGCTGTGACTGCTGTATGTGTTTAGTATGTAAGTGCTGTGTGTCCAATATGTAAGTTCTGTGACTGCTGCATGTGTTTAGTATGTAAGTGCTGTGTGTCCAATATGTAAGTGCTGAGAGTGCTGTGTGTGGTAATTATGTAAGTGCTGTGACTGCTATATGTGTTCAGTATGTAAGTGCTGTGCGTCGATTATGTTAGTGCTGTGACTGCTGTATGTGTTTAGTATGTATGTGCTGTGCGTCGATTATGTAAGTGCTGTGACTGTTGTATGTGGTAATTGTGTATGTGCTGTGTGTCGATTATGTAAGTGCTGTGACTGCTATATGTTTTCAGTATGTAAGTGCTGTGTGTCGATTATGTTAGTGCTGTGACTGCTGTATGTGTTTAGTATGTAAGTGCTGTGCGTCGATTATGTAAGTGCTGTGACTGCTATATGTGTTCAGTATGTAAGTGCTGTGCGTCGATTATGTTAGTGCTGTGACTGCTGTATGTGTTTAGTATGTATGTGCTGTGCGTCGATTATGTAAGTGCTGTGACTGTTGTATGTGGTAATTGTGTATGTGCTGTGTGTCGATTATGTAAGTGCTGTGACTGCTATATGTTTTCAGTATGTAAGTGCTGTGCGTCGATTATGTTAGTGCTGTGACTGCTGTATGTGTTTAGTATGTAAGTGCTGTGCGTCGATTATGTAAGTGCTGTGACTGCTATATGTGTTCAGTATGTAAGTGCTGTGCGTCGATTATGTAAGTGCTGTGACTGCTGTATGTGTTTAGTATGTATGTGCTGTGCGTCGATTATGTAAGTGCTGTGACTGTTGTATGTGGTAATTGTGTATGTGCTGTGTGTCGATTATGTAAGTGCTGTGACTGCTGTATGTGTTTAGTATGTAAATGCTGTGTATGCTTCGTGTCAACGTATAAGTGCTGCTTGCGAGATGTTTCTAATTTGTAAGCACTCTAACTGCTGTATGTGTGCAATATGTATGCACTGTGTGTGTTTTATGTGTCTTATATGTATGTGCTGTGAGAGCAGTATATATCTATTGTATAAGTGACATCATTAATTTCTCTTGTGCGCAAAAACATGATCTGACATACAATGCAACGGGCTGTGTATACTCTATGTGTCTTTGGGCTGTAGAAGTTTGGCAGTGTAATACTGTACTATAGTGATCATGTTTGTGAAAAAACACACAAAAATACCTTTTGACTGCTGTAACGCTATGTTAAAAAATCCACACGGGATCATGCTTGTTCCCTCTTCAAAGTTGGAATCATAGGTGACATCCTCGTCTTCCATTATCACTCTGCAGTGAAGCATTCCATTACTGAATCTTGATGCGTATCACCAGAGTCCAAGTTCATGCATCATTCATGACTCCAGAATCCTACTTGGTGGATCCCTGTTGTCGAGAAAAGGTAGAGGAAGAGGACATTGTGTGTTCCAGAAAACTAAATTAGAGGCTGTAAGGAACTCCACCTAAAATTGGTCGGGACAGGTGAGCAGCAAAGTGAGTGTTTTTTTTCACCCTATGTTTATTATGCTCTGGGGTCTGTCTAGAATATAAAGCATAATAAGGCACATTCATTTTCCCAGACAAATTATTGCAAATTACAGAAGATTTGTTCATCAATCGTTTTCAAGCATCTTCCAAACCTAGATTTATCCTTCAGACTATCAGATAACGCGACATAATTTATCACTTCTGGTTGCGACTGCTCTAGAGTCCAGACATGACAAGCTTTACTGCTGCTGACGGTTGACAATGTGTATGGTGGTTTTGTGTGCAAAACATTGAGAACCCATTTCATGACGGTGACAGCAGAGTTATTGCACTGATGTCACTTACAAAAGCAGTTTGTACATCAATATTGAGTGATGAAACATTGAAAAGATGAATACTTGCCACATAATTTAGGGTTTGCCACTTTTTAATTGAGTTGTCGTTACTCTTAGGCACTTACAGGGGCATATCAATTGCGGGAGCAGAGAGTGTGACCAGGAGGGAGGCGCTCCGTCGCCAGCAGCTATTTCAGGTGGATGTGCATCCAAGACATTATACCAGAATGAGGGACATTAGTACTGAAAGGGGCCCTGAATGAGGACATTGTACCAGGAAAAGGTCCAGGATAGAGGACATTATATCTGGAAGGAGCCCAGGATGGGGAGCATTATTATAAGAAGTGGCCTGGATGTAGAATATTATTACATAATGTGGCCACGGTGAGGAACATTAGTACAGGATGGGGACATTCCTACATGAGAGGACGAACATGTATGTCTTCACAGGAACTGAAAAGTTGAAAGGTTACAAGGGCCCATACATCTGACGAACATGCTGATGGGGACCCAATCCAAATTTTGCATCGGACTCTAGTTACGCCACTGGGCACTTTCACGTCATAAAAACATTGAAGCAAGTTAAGATGAGGCAGATCTAGCAAATCAGAAATGTCACTGGCTTGTAACTTAGGCGGCATGGTAGGATAATGCAATGCATAAAATCACTGAACTCTGTATTACAACCCATTATAGCATTCATCTACTTAATTTTACAATCCAACTACAATCAGTATTTCCTACTTTCTGCAGATCGAGCAAGAATCATAGACTGCATGAAAATTCATGGATTGAAATTTCCAGTCAAAAGGCTATCGAGGAAAGAATGTTTCAGTAAAGAGAGAGCTATGACTTATTTAACAGAGCTGGGCCAATGCGCCTGACTTTAAGTAGATTCAGGCTATGTGGTATGACTGTAGTATGGATGTGTGTTCTTATGACCTCTCCTTCGCTGTCCTCTTGTAATGTCACTCATGGTCACCGCATCAATCGGTGCTGAAGCGGCAACCTCACAGTTCCATGTTTCATCATCTATCCTTTATGTTTCAATGTCAGTGTGTCAGCAGGACACCATGTAGTACACTTCCTTTTTTCTCTGGGCTTTTATCTGTTTAATGTTTTACAACTACAGAGAGGCCGTCATGCTGAGGATAGTTAATACTCGGAATTGCAATTACCAAGCCAAGCTGACCCTGCCATTTGCCAGTCCTCTGCTTTTTACACTTAGAAATAAAGTTTCATGCATTCAAACATAGGTTATGCCAAGTGGCCTTCAAGAAAGTAGACCTCCGTTGAGCTGAATTGCAAACCACAAGGAGCTACGTTATTTTCTGTGGTTCCCCCACTGTACATAAAATCTAAAAAGCACCGTCATCAAATTCTATCAATTGAATGCAATGCCACTGCCCAAAATTACCAGATAAATGCCTTATGGTCATTTTCTAAACTGAACAACTCTTTTAAATGGGTTGCCACTAGTGTTGAGCGATACTTTCCGTTATCCAAAAATATCGGATCGGAATGGTATCGCCGATATCACTAAAATATCGGCGATACCCGATACCGATACCGGAAGTCCCATGTAAGTCTATGGGAACAAAATATCGCAACTAAAAAAACACTTTCTTTCCTTGTAAACACAAATATACACACATAGAATACATATATATATATATATAATACATGTCATTGTGACATATACAGTCATGGCCAAAAGTTTTGAGAATGACACAAATATTAATTTTTAAAAAGTCTACTGCTTCACTTTTTCTAATGGCAATTTGCATATACTCCAGAATGTTATAAAGAGTGATCAGCTTAACAGCAATTACTTGCAAAGTCATTATTTGGCTAGAAAATGAACTTTAACCCCCAAAACACATTTCAACATCATTGCAGTTGCTCCATTAACACAGGTGTGGGTGTTGATGAGGACATGGCTGGAGATCAATCTGTCATGATTAAGTAAGAATGACACCACTGGACACTTTAAAAGGAGGCTGGTGCTTGGCATCATTGTTTCTCTTCTGTTAACCATGGTTATCTCTAAAGAAACACGTGCAGTCATCATTGCAATGCACAAAAATGGCCTAACAGGGAAGAGTATCGCAGCTAGAAAGATTGCACCTCAGTCAACAATCTATCGCATCATCAAGAACTTCAAGGAGAGAGGTTCCATTGTTGCCAAAAAGGCTTCAGGGCGCCCAAGAAAGACCAGCAAGCGCCAGGACCGTCTCTTAAAAGTGTTTCAGCTGCGGGATCGGGCTACCAGCAGTGAAGAGCTTACTCAGGTATGGCAGCAGGCAGGTGTGAGTGCATCTGCACGCACTGTGAGGCGGAGACTCTTGGAGCAAGGACTGGTCTCAAGTAGGGCAGCAAAGAAGCCACTTCTCTCCAGAAAAAAACATCATGGACAGACTGATATTCTGCAAAAGGTACAGACAGTGGACTGCTGAGGACTGGGGTAAAGTTATTTTCTTTGATGAATCCCCTTTTCGATTGTTTGGGACATCAGGAAAACGCCTCATTCGGAGAAGACAAGGTGAGCGCTACCACCAGTCTTGTCTCATGCCAACTGTTAAGCATCCTGAAACCATTCATGTGTGGGGTTGCTTCTCAGCCAAGGGAATCGGCTCTCTCACAGTCTTGCCTAAAAACACAGCCATGAATAAAGAATGGTACCAGAATGTCCTCCAAGAGCAACTTCTCCCAACCCTCCAAGAGCAGTTTGGCGATCAACAATGCCTTTTCCAGCATGATGGAGCACCTTGCCATAAAGCAAAGGTGATAACTAAATGGCTCAGGGAACAAAACATAGAGATTTTGGGTCCATGGCCTGGAAACTCCCCAGATCTTAATCCCATTGAGAACTTGTGGTCAATTATCAAGAGACAGGTGGACAAACAAAAACCTAAAAATTCTGACAAAATGAAAGCATTGATTGTGCAAGAATGGACTGCTATCAGTCAGGATTTGGTCCAGAAGTTGATTGAGAGCATGCCAGGGAGAATTACAGAGGTCCTGAAGAAGGGTCAACACTGCAAATATTGACTTGCTGCATTAACTCATTCTAACTGTCAATATAAGATTTTGTTACTCATATGTTTGCAATTATTATATTTCTGTCTGTGATAAAAACATCTGTCAAACACACATAAAAACCAGAGGGCAGCAGATCATGTGAAAATATAATATTTGTGTCATTCTCAAAACTTTTGGCCATGACTGTATATATACATATATTTATAGTTTATTCACTTCTACATAGTAAAATAGCCTCTGATTCAATTGCCGGGTAAAGCCGGCATTTGTGAAAAGACAGAAGCACCCGAGGGTCCAGTCACCACAGAGATGTTGCATCGCACCCAGCAGTGTGACAACTTACTCTCAGGTAAGGAGGAAACACCCCATTGACTCCAACCACTGCATTCAACAGTACACTATGCCAGCTGAGTGTAGGCGGACTCAATGGGATGGTCTAGCTCAGGCTGGTTAGAACAGGGTGTAGCTAGTTGGATGGGAGGGGTTGAGGCAGCCTTATGCTGCATGTCTTTGTAGTAAGAATTGTTTCCTTTCCTGCTTTCTTACTACGTCGCATACTCCACTCTGCTACATCACTCTGCACCATTGCTCTATCTCACATCTATCTGCCCTGGAAGGATACCCTCTTACCTGTAGAAGACTTATCACCTAGCTGCACTACACCATCCCTGCCAGAGGACCTGCACAGCAGCGCTGGTCACCCTGACCAGGTACTACAGGTGGCGTCACGACAAACTACACAAACATTCTATCATCCCCTGGAAATATCCCACATTCCAGTGAGCGACCAGGGCACGGACATAGCTGTGCTACCCGTCACATCCCCCATAGAAGTCGACGGGCTTGGTGCCGAGTACCCCCAAAACCTGTGGCTCTGTGCGACTCAACTTTGGCGTCACGAACAGGATTCAGAAGCTCGCTATAAGCGAGTCCTGTGTGCCTTAATTGAACTGTTTTTTTTGCTTGAGAATTGCAAAAATCATCATAGACTGTATTTGCCATTTTTCCATCATATCTGCGCCACGAGGCACAGGTGAAGAATAAGGGCGTGCTCTCGTGGGCGTACACTCACTCCGTGGCGCGAAAACGATGTCCGCCCACTCTAAATGTTACTGCAATGTAAGATCGTGCCCCACAGCTCTGGAGTTCCGCCTCCTCATCCTCCTCAGTGGGCGGAAACGAACGCGAAGGTCCCGCCTCCCTACAAAAGATGGCGCCTCTCCTGATGCTAATGACACATGTGACTTGGCAGAGATGGCGAACGGACGTGAGCAGAAGTGGGAAGGGATGGAGGAGTCAGAGCTCTCCCCCCACGGAAGCGACCCGATCGCCACGGAGCCACCGTTTGGCACCCGGCCTGGAAACCCTCCTACGCTGGAAGAAGCGGAGGATACCCTGAGAGACCTGGCCCAGCACCGGGAGGAGGTCGCCAGGATGGAAGCGAGCTGGCGGGCCCTAAAACTACACTTGGAGCGGCGCCAATCCCTCTTACCCCCTGAAGTGTCTGTACCGGAAGGTGAGGCACCCGTTCCAGTAGAGGAGGCCGTGCGGGCATCCCAGCCCTTGCAATCTGAACCGGTTGCCAGTATCTCAGTGGAGGCACCCGTTCCAGTACAGGAGGCCGTGCGGGCATCCCAGCCCTTGCAATCTGAACCGGTTGCCAGTATCTCAGTGGAGGCACCCGTTCCAGTAGAGGAGGCCGTGCGGGCATCCCAGCCCTTGCAATCTGAACTGGTTGACAGTATCTCAGTGGAGGCACCCGTTCCAGTAGAGGAGGCCGTGCGGGCATCCCAGCCCTTGCAATCTGAACCGGTTGCCAGTATCACAGTGGAGGCACCCGTTCCTGCAGAAAACGCCGCACCAGCACCCCAGATCCCGCTGTCTGCCCCCGTCGCTGAGGCAGAAGAAGCGACACCCGTCCTCATGGAGGAGGCCGCGCAGGCACCAGAGCTCTACCTGCCTGTACCGGAGCCCCGACCGTCATCTGTTACAGAGCCGGCTGCTTCCGCCACAGGTGAGCGCCGCCAGGACTGGCGGGCGCCAGGAGAGCTGCCGCAAACCGGACATCGTAAGCTGGCGTTTGATGGTGGAGACATGGAGCTGCTGGTGGAGGAGAATTACAACTGGCGTCAGGAGGAAGAGTGGAGACGTCGGGAGCGGGAAGCAGAGCGACAAAGGGAGCAGTGAGAATCCCAAAAGCTTCGGCAACGTCACCTGGACAAGGACTTGGCAGAGAAGGCACGTATGAGAAAGGATAAAAGTACTATAAGGTTCTATGTATATATTCCTGAAACTCAGTTTGTTCGTCAGCCATTTTACTTTCTGTCTTGCTGCAGCTATCTTGCACTCAGTCAAAATGGAGTTTCCAGCTTGCATGTTCCCGCCCTGATTCTCTCCTTTGCTTCTTAAGCAGCCACAGCTGAGCAATCAGTGCTTCAGAATCTAGCCTGCAGTGAACCTGTGACTTGACTCCTGTAAGCCTTGGACCTTGTACTCCAGCTATTCCTACTGAGGAACTCTGAAGCACTTGTGGACTCTGAACCCTGCTCTTTGAAAGACCCACGTTTGCATGGACTTACGGTAACAGAGAAGAAGATCCTGAATCTGTATTGGAGAGTGATTGCTGAGCTTGGATTACTCTGGCCTGCTGTGTCTCCTGTTTCTGTGTCTGCAAACTGTGTGACTATTTCTGCCAACTTGTATGAAGTAATACAGGACTTTTCTATATCAAACCTGTGACTCCTGTGTTTTCATCGCACCCAAGCACAAGACGCTATATGAACTGTACTACATACATTACAAGTACGCTGAGGGAGCCGCGGCGTAAGGGTGCAGTACGGAACTTTAAGTTAAAAGGTGGTTGGGGCTTCATCCAGGAGCCTGGACTTTATTTAGAAGTCTTTGTAACCCGTTGGGACGTGGAGGCTCACCTCCCAGAAGGACACCCGGGGAGGGATCTGTTGGCAGGAGACTTGGTGACTTACACCCGACACTGGGGTTACAATGGATGGTATGCCCTAAATGTTACCAGGTGCGACCCCTACTCCCCTCCGAGCCTTCAGCCTCCCCCAACCAGGCCTCTGCACAAGTGCCCACCCCACGCCGTAAATCTCCCCAGCCTCCCTCAGTGGTCTCCTCAGCAGCCCCAGCTATGGACATGATAATGATAGCTGGCCCGTACCCGGCGCCTGTTAGGCCCCTGGGGTTCGTTCAGTCCGGGACATAGGGTTCCAGACCCGGAGGGAGATGAAAGAGGTGGCCACACAGACCCAGATAGCGGGTCACGAGGTAACTGTACAGGCCACACAACGTCATCAGGTCTGGGTGGACCCTCCTGTCACGGATGTTTGGCAAGCTCCAGAAGAGTACCAGGTGGTACCTGTAAGAGGACAGCCAAAGAAGTCTAAATAACCCGGACAGGGTCTCTGTATGTAAATAGTTAAATTATTGATGTACCCGGACGGGTGAATGTTCATAAAAAGAAGTTTATTGTTGCCTTAATATACCCAGGTTGGGTAATGGTTTGATGTACCCGGACGGGTGAATGTTCAGAAGAACAAGTTTATTGTTGCCTTTATATACCCAGGTTGGGTAATGGTGTTTCAATGTAATCAAAATGTTGAACTTTGAAGCCATGAACTGTACTGGCTCACAAACTTTTCTGTAAATAGTTGGCACTTCGGTGCTCCATCTTGGTTTTACAAAAAACTTAACTGTGCACTATTTTCAACTACCTCAGAAACTAAAAACCCGTTTGGTGTGGCCGAAAGTGAGGTCTGCTCAAGGAAAGTCTTGCAGCCCACCCAAGACCACAGTTGGAGGTTTGGAGCGGGTCCTCCACAAGCACAAGTAAAGGACACTGTGAAGTTACTCTGGTGGGGGTAGTCCTAAGAAGTCTCAACGAACTTCGGCAGTAATGCTATTTGCACTTTTGTAATGTTATTATTAAAATTTTTATTATGCAACGTTTAACTTGAAGTGTTTCCTGCTTTCTTACTACGTCGCATAGTCCACTCTGCTACATCACTCTGCACCATTGCTCTATCTCACATCTATCTGCCCTGGAAGGATAGCGTGTTACCTGTAGAAGACTTATCACCTACCTGCACTACACCATCCCTTCCAGAGGACCTGCACAGCAGCGCTGGACACCCTGACCAGGTACTACAGGTGGCGTCACGACAAACTACACGAACATTCTATCATCCCCTGGAAATATCCCACATTCCAGTGATCGCCCAGGTCACGGACCGAGCTGTGCTACTCGTGACATCCCCCATAGAAGTCGACATGATCGGTGCCGAGTACCCCCAAAACCCCTGTCTCTGTGTGACTCAACTTCCCTCACTGTGCTGGCACTTTACATTTACAATGCCTCTGGGTTTTTTTTTTGGGGGGTGGGGAACATTCAGACTTTTGCTATGGGGCCCCATGATTTATATGTACGCCCCTGCTGCTGAGGCATGGTATTTAAGGCTGTTAAGGAGCCAACATACATGGACCTTGCCAGCAGCGTCGGACTGGAGTACCTTGGGCCTACCAGAGAAAATATATTCTTGCGGCCCAACATCTTACTTCCCAACCTTTGAATAAGGGAAAGAGGGACAAAGGCTGTGGCACGCTGTGCATGCTGCAGAAAATTTTAGGCCATGCCACGTTGCACCATAGATTGTCCAGGAGTTGGTGGATGCTTTAGTCCAGGTGTGGGAGGAGATCCCTCATGAGACCATCCGTCGCGCTCATCAGGAGCATGGCCAGAAGTTGTAGGGAGGTCATACAGCATACCTCCCAAATTTGGAAGACAGGAAAGAGGATTAAAGGCTGCAGCGCGTGTTGCGCGCCGCTGAAAATTTTAAGCTACGCCCGACAACACCCATTTCACAGCTAATCACACACATATCCTCGCCCCAAGCGTAACCATTTAGCACTGCTGATCACACTGACTGGTAATGAGGGCACAGTGGCTGGTACTGAGGAAAAGAAAGAAAGAGCAGCGAGAGAGAAAGAACAAACAGAGAAAGAAAGAGAGGAAAGAAAGAAAAGAGAGAAAGAAAGAACAGAGAGAAAAAAGAACAGAGAGCGAGAAGGAAAGAACAGAGAGCGAGAAAGAAAGACTAGAGAGAGAGCCATAGGCGTAGCTAGGGTTTTGGTTTAGTGGGGGCAAAACTTCTGAGTGGGCCCATCATCAGAGAACCTCAGCAAATGACCGCGCTGTTGGCCAAAATAATCTATATATAAAAAGACCAATATTGATATTACCGCCATATGGTCTGTGTTAAATAATACCAGTCCTACAGAACATATAGATTACAGCACAGGTACAGATAATGACTTACCACTGATGTTCTTTCTAATGGAATTGTTCACTTTTCATGTCTTTTCCATCTGGCCCACACCGACATGACGACTTCTCCAGCCAGGACTCGACTGCACCCCCATTAAAAAAAAAATAAAAAAAATACCTCCCGGCTCCTGTGCTGCTCACTGTTCTCCCTCTCAGCGTCTGACAGCGGGCGCGGCAGGTGATGTTATTGCGCCCGCTGTCATACGCTGAGAGGGGGATTATGGGAGAGAAGGAGCGCGGGCCCCGGGGCCACCGCCCCCTCTGCCCCGCGACTAGTGTTGAGCATTCCGATACTGCAAATATCGGGTATCGGTCGATATTGGCTGTATCGGAATTCCGATTCCGAGTACCGATATTTTCGTCATATCGGATACCGGAATCGGAATGTCACTGTCACTGTCAGTGTCCGTCGGTCGGGTCTGTCAGGAGTCAGCGGCACTTACCCGGCAGAAGATCTCCGGCGGTCACATCCCGGACTGCTTAATGGCCGCTATCCTCTTCTCCCTGGCGGTCATATGCAGTTTCTCGCGATAACTGCAGTGACTGCTGGGTAATCGCGGCCGTAAAGCAGTCCGATGACGTCACCGCCGGGGAAGCTGGTAAGCAGCTGTGCTGCGCCGGGATGTCAGGCTCTGCCTGTCATTCCGATGTAGCAGAGCTGGATCGTCGTGGGACAGTCGTTACTATGGACTGCGTCGGACAGGTGGTATACTGTTGGTTTTTTTTTTTATTTTTTTACAGGAGATCGATGGCGTCGCAGGAATGAGAGAGTAATAAAAGAAATGAAAACTGTGTTGTCTCTTTTATTTCATTAAAAGACTTTTTTCTTGCTGTGTCTTTTTTTTAAACATTTAAAAACTTTGGGATTAATAATGGATCGGTGTCTTATTGACGCCTCTACATTATTAACCGGGCTTATTGTCACCGTGCAATCAACGGTGACATTTACCCCTTATTACCCCGCTTGCCATCGCTACAGGGCAAGTGGGAAGAGCCGGGTAAAGTGCCACAATTGGCACATCTTTTGATGCGCCAAATGTGGGGCTGCTGTAGCCTGGTATTATCAGGCTGTTGAGGGCCAAAATCCATGGGCCTTGACAGTCTTTTAATACCAGGCCGCAGCAGTCTGCATTTTACTTGGCTGGTTAACAAAAATAGGGGGACCCCTACGCCGTTTTTTTTTCGAGGGGATCCCCTATTTTTGTTAACCAGCCAAGCTAAGCAGACTGCTGTGGCCTGGTATTATCAGGCTGGCAAGGTCCATGGATATTGGATCCTTACCAGCCTGAAAAACCAGGCCTCAGCGGTCTGCTTCATCTGGCTGGTTAACAAAAATAGGGGGGACCCCACGCCAATTTTTTTTGAGGGGATCCCCTATTTTTGTTAATCAGCCAAGATATGCAGACTGCTGTGGCCTGGTATTATCAGGCTGGCAAGGTCCATGGATCTTGGCTCCTTAACAGCCCGAAAATCCAGGCCTCAGTGGTCTGCTTCATCTGGCTGGTTAACAAAAATAGGGGGGACCCCACGCCAATTTTTTTCGAGGGGATCCCCTATTTTTGTTAATCAGCCAAGATATGCAGACTGCTGTGGCCTGGTATTATCAGGCTGGCAAGGTCCATGGATCTTGGCTCCTTAACAGCCTGAAAATCCAGGCCTCAGCGGTCTGCTTCATCTGGCTGGTTAACAAAAATAGGGGGGACCCCACGCTATTTTTTTTTCGAAGGGAACCCCTATTTTTGTTAATCAGTTCCCTCTGACGTCACTGATTGTGTCCCTGGCTGACCTGAAGTGAAAGTGGAAAGCAATCAATTAAGCTTTCCACTTAACCCCTTACTGCCATCGGACATACTATCCCGTCCATGGTACCTGGGCCCGTATGACCGGGGACGGGATAGTACGTCCAGCCCTTTAATGTGACATTGCGACTTAAGTCGCAATGATCGCATTAAAATTCCGACGCCATCTTACCTCAGGAGAGATGGCGCCGGCATCCTGGGGTCTGTCACCGCCCACCCTCACTCCCGATCGCTGTGATTGGCTGTTCAATTCTGAACAGCCAATCGCAGCCTTTCTCACTGTTTCAGCCAATCCGATGGGCTGAAACAGTGAGATCCCAGGCTAGAATCGAGTACCGATGTACTCGATCCTAGGCCTGGGCATAGAAAGGAGCAGACCCCCCTGGATTAGCGCGATCGCCGATCACATCGATCGCGCCAATCGCAGGGCACAGCCGCGGTGTATCCACGCTGTGCCCTGCCTGTACCTGCCTGGATCGGTGCAGTAATAGCACCGATCCTAGGCCGGAGCCTAGGACAGGCCCAGTAGGGCCTGCAGCTGCTGATTGGCGCGATCGATGTCATCGACGATCGCGCCAATCACAGGGCACAGCAGCGGTGTGACCGCTCTGTGCCCTGCTTCCTGACCTGCCGGTGAGCTGCCTAGGAATCGGAGCAGTGAGCTCCGATTACTAGGCCGGTGCCTAGCAACCGGCAAAACAAGGGTCTCCTCTGATTGGTGGGATCGATGTGATCATCGATCCCACCAATGACAGGTCACAGCAGCGATTTGACCGCTCTGTGACCTGTCTGCAAACTGGATTTGACCTGTCTGACCGCACTGCAGGGGTCCTCACACTTGCTGAGGATTCCTGCAGTGCGGTCACACGCCAGATCTCCTCCTGTGCTGGGCCTTGTGGTGCCACAGTAGCCTGTGACACCACAACTCCTGCTGAAGAAAGAGGAGAGAAGAAAGAAGAGAGAAGAAAGAAGAGAGAAGAAAGAAGAGAGACTACAAACGTGAGTTTTTGAGCCCCGATCCCTGCCCGATCCACCCCAATCCCCCCATTTCCCCCTCACCCTTCCCTTTCCCCCTCTTTTTACCCCCCTTTGCACACATTTAGCAGCCGCCGAGCGTTGATTGGTGACGCAGTTCACCGATCAACACTCGTGCTCGTTTTTCTTTTGCACCCCCCTCCGTGCGCACTTCCAGCAGCCGCGGAACTTTGATAAGTGACACCAGTCACTTATCAGAGCTCGTTCCTGCAGTTTTTTTTTTTTTTTCACTCCCCTTTCCGCCACTCCTGTGCGCACATCCAGCAGCCGCGGAACTTTGATAAGTGACACCAGTCACTTATCAGAGCTCGTTCCTGCAGTTTTTTTTTTTTTTCACCCCACTTTCCGCCACTCCCGTGCGCACATCTAGCAGCTGCGGAACTTTGATAAGTGACACCAGTCACTTATCAGAGCTCGTTCCTGCAGTTTTTTTTTTTTTCACACCACTTTCCGCCACTCCCGTGCGCACATCTAGCAGCCGCGGAACTTTGATAAGTGACACCGGTCACTTATCAGAGCTCGTTCCTGCCGTTTTTTTTTTTTTTTTTTCACTCCCCTTTCCGCCACTCCTGTGCGCACTTCCAGCAGCCGCGGAACTTTGATAAGTGACACCAGTCACTTATCAGAGCTCGTTCCTGCAGTTTTTTTTTTTTCACCCCACTTTCCGCCACTCCCGTGCGCACATCTAGCAGCCGCGGAACTTTGATAAGTGACACCGGTCACTTATCAGAGCTCGTTCCTGCCGGGTTTTTTTTTTTTTTTTTTCACTCCCCTTTCCGCCACTCCTGTGCGCACATCTAGCAGCCGCGGAACTTTGATAAGTGACACCGGTCACTTATCAGAGCTCGCTCCTGCCGTCTTTTTTTTTTTCACTCCCCTTTCCGCCACTCCTGTGCGCACATCCAGCAGCCGCGGAACTTTGATAAGTGACACCAGTCACTTATCAGAGCTCGTTCCTGCATTTTTTTTTCACTCCCTTTCCGCCACTCCTGTGCGCACATCCAGCAGCCGCGGAACTTTGATAAGTGACACCAGTCACTTATCAGAGTTCGTTCCTGCAGTTTTTTTTTTTTTCACTCCACTTTCCGCCACTCCCGTGCGCACATCTAGCAGCCGCGGAACTTTGATAAGTGACTGTCACGCTGTCTAATGATATGTGTACGATGTCAGTTAACTATTCTTACAGAAACAACACTCTATATAACATATAGTTTAGCAACATCAGCATGTAAATATAGAATAGATTTACCTGACACGATATCCGTTGAACTCAGGGTTAATCTTGAGGACTTGATACGCTGTCACAGGAAAGAGGAGGACCGGGGTCTAACCTGACCCTAAAACTGGGGTCCTAACTAATCCCTCACCTTGGAGGTACTGATAATGGTTCAGAGGTCCAAGTCTCCAGCCTAACCCTGTCTCCTATCAGTCCCTGAACCCTGTAATCAGTCCTAAGAAGGACCCTGATTACCACCAAAGGGATATGGGCTGATCTCTGCTAAATACACAGATTAGACATATAAGACAGACTGGAGAAAACACAGACTCGCATACACACTCAAACACAGAAGGAACATAAATGGTCTGGGATATAAAACTCTAAGCAAGTTGAGCTTAAAACAACTAAGGAGCTCTTTAACTTAAGTCTATCCAGATTCAATCCTATCTGTGGTCTGCATGAAGAATTTCACTGGCAACTCCCCAAGCAGACAACCAGGGATTTAAAGGAAACCAATCAACAAATAATCAATTGCAGCCGGGAGAAACTGCACCCAGTCCCAGAACCGAGCACAGACAGAATTAACTCCCTCACTGCCAAACACAAAGAAACAGCAACTCAGCTGTGAGAAGTCAGAATGTGCAACCGCGACAATCTTCGTGGCGATGCACACATGACAGTACCCCCCCTTCTACGAGGGGCCTCCGGACCCTCAGGGCCAGGTCTGCCCGGGTGAGTTCTGTGGAAGGTCCGAACCAAACGATCTGCGTTAATGTCAGACACAGGAACCCATGTCCTCTCCTCTGGACCATACCCCTTCCAATGCACCAAGTACTGAAGGGACCGGCGATTCAGACGTGAGTCAATGATCTTTGACACTTGAAACTCCAAGTTACCATTGACCACCACTGGAGGAGGAGGTAGAGGTGACGGTATGACTGGTGCCACGTACCTCTTAAGTAATGACTTGTGGAACACATTGTGGATTTTAAACGTAGGAGGGAGGTCCAGACGAAATGCCACAGGATTAATTATGGAACTGATCCTGTACGGCCCGATGAATCTGGGACCCAGTTTCCAGGAGGGAACTTTAAGTTTTATATTCCTGGTAGACAACCATACCAGATCGTTCACATTCAGATCTGGACCAGAAACTCTCCTCCTATCAGCCATACGTTTATAACGGTTCCCCATAGCACTCAGATTATTCAATACACCTCTCCACACTGAAGCAAGTGACGACGAGAAACGCTCCTCCTCAGGAACCCCAGAAGGCCCCCCCCCCATTGAAAGTACAAAACTGGGGATGAAAACCATATGCCCCAAAAAACGGGGATTTACCAGTGGACTCGCTCCGCCTGTTGTTAAGAGCGAACTCTGCCAGAGGCAAGAAAGAAGACCAGTCCTCCTGGTTCTCTGAGACAAAACACCGAAGATAAGTCTCAAGGCTTTGATTCAGACGCTCTGTCTGACCATTGGTCTGCGGATGAAAAGCCGAGGAAAATGACAATTGCATCCCCCGACGTAAACAAAATGCCCTCCAAAATTTAGACACAAACTGAGACCCCCTATCTGACACCACATCAGAAGGCAACCCATGAAGTCTCACAATCTCCCCAATGAACACCTGCGCCAGAGTTTTAGCATTAGGGAGGGCAGGAAGAGCAATGAAATGTGCCACCTTACTGAACCTGTCAACAACCACCAGAATGACAGTTTTCCCTGACGACGGAGGAAGATCCGTAATGAAGTCCATAGACAAATGAGTCCATGGACGCTCCGGAAGTTTCAAGGGTAAGAGGGTCCCAGACGGACGGGTATGCGGGGTCTTAGAGCGAGCACAAACCCCACAGGACGCGACAAAAGTTATAACATCTTTATTAACGTTAGGCCACCAAAACCGGCGAGAAAGGAGATCTAAAGTAGCCTTACTCCCTGGATGTCCTGCTAAAGCAGAATTATGATGTGCCTCAATAACCTTTTGTCTCAACTGATTTGGGACAAACAGTCTCCCTGAAGGTCCTGCAGGGGCGTCCCCTGAGCCTCTAATACCTCCTCCTCAAGCTCAGAACATACAGCCGACACTACCACCCCCTCCTGAAGGATAGGAATTGGGTCATCCGTTTTCCCAGCCCCTGGGAAACTGCGAGACAAGTCATCAGCCTTAACATTCTTAGACCCAGGGCGATATGTGACGACAAAATTAAACCTGGTAAAAAACAACGACCATCGAGCTTGTCTGGAATTCAGACGCTTAGCAGATTCCAAATACAGCAGGTTTTTGTGATCAGTAATGACGGTGACCGGGTGGACTGCCCCCTCCAAAAAGTGACGCCATTCTTCAAAAGCCAACTTAATGGCCAAAAGTTCCCTATTGCCGATATCATAATTCCTTTCGGCGGACGACAACTTCTTAGAAAAGAAAGCGCACGGATGCCATTTACCAGGGGACGGACCCTGGGACAATATTGCACCCACCCCTACGTCAGACGCGTCCACCTCCACAATGAACGGCTGTGATGCATCTGGTTGGATGAGAACGGGTGCCGAAGCAAAACATTTTTTCAAAGAGGAAAAAGCTTGGCAAGCTTTGTCCGACCATTTAGAAAAATCCGTCCCTTTTCTTGTCATGTCAGTGAGAGGTTTGACAACAGATGAGAAATTACAAATAAATTTCCGGTAGTAATTAGCAAACCCCAGAAAACGCTGCAGAGCCTTAAGATCCTCTGGCTGATCCCATTCAAGCACTGCTCTCACTTTTTCAGGGTCCATACGGAAACCGGAGGCTGACACCAAGAAACCCAAAAACTGAAGTTCCTGTACGGCAAATACACACTTTTCCAGTTTGGCGTATAGTTTATTGTCTCGCAAGATCTGCAACACCTGTCTCACATGCTCCTGGTGAGACACAAGATCTGGCGAGTAAATTAAAATGTCATCCAAATATACGACCACAAACAGCCCCACAAGGTGACGAAAAATGTCATTAACAAAATGTTGGAATACTGCTGGTGCAGTAGTCAGACCAAAAGGCATGACAAGGTTCTCATAATGTCCCTCCGGCGTGTTAAACGCCGTTTTCCACTCATCCCCCTCTTTTATCCTAATCAAATTATACGCCCCGCTGAGATCCAATTTAGAGAACCATTTGGCGCCAACAATTTGATTGAAGAGATCAGGAATAAGAGGGAGAGGATACGGATCTCGAACAGTAATCCGATTAAGTTCGCGGAAATCCAAGCAAGGGCGTAGGCCTCCATCTTTTTTCTTCACAAAGAAGAACCCCGCGGCCACTGGGGAAGATGAAGGTCTAATATGCCCTTTGGCCAGACTTTCCGAAATATAGTCTTTCATAGCCTGCCTCTCAGGACCAGAAAGGTTATATAACCTAGCTTTAGGTAACTTAGCATCAGGAAGTAAATTAATAGAGCAGTCATACACGCGATGAGGAGGCAACTCCTGACACCCCTCCTCAGAGAACACATCCCCAAAGTCCTCCAAAAAAGGAGGCAATGTACTAGGCACGACCGCACTGATGACTGTGTTCATGCAGTTACTTTTGCAAAACTCACCCCATTGGCTTATCTCTCTGGACTGCCAATTAATCACAGGGTTATGTTTAACCAACCAAGGAAGTCCCAACACAATAGGAGTAGGTAGACCCTCCAACACATAACAAGATAATTGTTCCCTATGTATCGCCCCTACCCGAATGTCAATGTTATGGACCTCATGAACAAAGCTACCTTGGCCGAGAGGCCTGGCGTCAATGGAGAATATAGGGATCGGTTTGGCCAATACACTCAGAGGCATACCTTGAGCCTGAGCAAACTGAGCGTCAACCAGATTAGCCCCGGACCCACTATCAAGAAGAACAGAAAATCTCTCCACTCTCGTACCAACCACCATCTCCACTGGTACAAGGAACTGAGAAGAACTAGCGGATGAAATACATACTCCCAGGTTGTCGTCCACCACACAACCTGGGATTAACAGTTTTCCGGCAACTTTTTGCTCAACAAGGCACGGGATGGACATCCCCCAACAAAATGTCCCTCTTTCCCGCAGAAGAAACACCTTCTAGTCCTGCTGCGTACCGCCAATCCCCTCCTACAAAATGATGTCCCTCCCAACTGCATAGGCTCCTCCGAACAGACAAGGGGAACCTCAACATAAGGGACTTTTGAAGTAGGTGGAGCAACAACCGGGGGCGGAGTTACCTCACCCCTCTCCCGAAGCCGTCTATCAGTACGGATAGCTAGGGCCATAGCAGCCTCCAGTGATGGAGGAGAATCATACTGAGCCAAAACGTCCTTTAATTTGTCAGAAAGCCCATGACAAAACTGACTCCAAAGAGCTGGGTCATTCCACTGAGTATCTGTGGCCCATCTACGGAACTCAGAAGCAAATTCCTCCGCCGGACGATCTCCCTGCTGTATCTTACGTAATTTAGTCTCAGCAAGAGAGACCCGATCTGGGTCATCATATACCAAACACAGAGCAGTAAAAAATCGATCTACAGACTGTAGAGCCGGGGATCCCGGAGGAAGGGAGAATGCCCAGGATTGAGGGTCCCCTTGTAGGAGCGAGATAACAATTCCCACTCTCTGCTCTTCACTCCCTGATGATCGAGGCCGAAGCCGAAAATACAATTTACATGCTTCCCGGAAGGTGAAAAATTTGTCTCGCCCACCAGTGAACCTGTCCGGGAGAGCTACTTTAGGTTCAAATCTGGTTTGCTCCGAGTGAGACAAAACTTTGGACTTAATGTCCGTCAGCTCCATGGATAATCCCTGCAACTGCAGAGCCAGCTGGGCTACTGGATCCATGGCAACTGGGGATAATTTTAAAGGCCAGTGAAAATGTCACGCTGTCTAATGATATGTGTACGATGTCAGTTAACTATTCTTACAGAAACAACACTCTATATAACATATAGTTTAGCAACATCAGCATGTAAATATAGAATAGATTTACCTGACACGATATCCGTTGAACTCAGGGTTAATCTTGAGGACTTGATACGCTGTCACAGGAAAGAGGAGGACCGGGGTCTAACCTGACCCTAAAACTGGGGTCCTAACTAATCCCTCACCTTGGAGGTACTGATAATGGTTCAGAGGTCCAAGTCTCCAGCCTAACCCTGTCTCCTATCAGTCCCTGAACCCTGTAATCAGTCCTAAGAAGGACCCTGATTACCACCAAAGGGATATGGGCTGATCTCTGCTAAATACACAGATTAGACATATAAGACAGACTGGAGAAAACACAGACTCGCATACACACTCAAACACAGAAGGAACATAAATGGTCTGGGATATAAAACTCTAAGCAAGTTGAGCTTAAAACAACTAAGGAGCTCTTTAACTTAAGTCTATCCAGATTCAATCCTATCTGTGGTCTGCATGAAGAATTTCACTGGCAACTCCCCAAGCAGACAACCAGGGATTTAAAGGAAACCAATCAACAAATAATCAATTGCAGCCGGGAGAAACTGCACCCAGTCCCAGAACCGAGCACAGACAGAATTAACTCCCTCACTGCCAAACACAAAGAAACAGCAACTCAGCTGTGAGAAGTCAGAATGTGCAACCGCGACGATCTTCGTGGCGATGCACACATGACAGTGACACCGGTCACTTATCAGAGCTCGTTCCTGCCGTTTTTGTTTTTTTTTTTCACTTCCCTTTCCGCCACTCCTGTGCGCACATCCGGCAGCCGCGGAACTTTGATAAGTGACACCGGTCACTTATCAGAGCTCGTTCCTGCCATTTTTTTTTTTCACTTCCCTTTCCGCCACTCCTGTGCGCACATCCGGCAGCCGCGGAACTTTGATAAGTGACACCGGTCACTTATCAGAGCTCGTTCCTGCCGTTTTTTTTTTTCACTTCCCTTTCCGCCACTCCTGTGCGCACATCCGGCAGCCGCGGAACTTTGATAAGTGACACCGGTCACTTATCAGAGCTCGTGCCTGCTGGTTTAGACTTTTTCACAGGCATTTTTTTCCCTATTCTTTTTCTTTTCTTTTAGCTTTTTCCTTTCAGCATAGTTTGCACCAACCACTATCCCCCCCCCACACACACACAGTTATAAATAAAGTTCACACAAAGCACCACATTCACAAAAAACATGTCCCGCTCGTCACGTTCTTCCCAACAGCGCTATTCAGTGGAAGAGGCATACGCTTTCCTTGCCTCCGACACTGATAGCGAGGGAGAGGATCCCACATTTCTTTACTTTTCAGATTCTTCATCCTCTTCTTCTTCTTCCTCCTCTTCCTCATCTTCCTCCTCGGGTCCTGCGGAACCGCCACGCAGACGTCCCAGGACAGAAGATGAGGCAGCGCCCACCCCTGAAAATGAACCAGCGCACCCCTCTTCGGACCCCATATGGACCCCGCCCCCCGAAAATTACGAGCCACTGATTCCTGATTTTGTGGCAGAATCAGGAATCAAGTTTGACACCACGGGCCTCAGAGAAATAGACTTTTTCAAAGTCTTTTTCTCTGAGGATTTTATTAACCTCGTGGTGGAGCAAACTAATTTGTACGCTCGGCAATTTTTGGCGCAAAACCCAGTGTCATCATTTTCCAACTGGTCTCCTGTAGACGCAGGTGAAATGATGCCGTTTTGGGGCCTGGTCCTCCATATGGGGATCCTGAAGAAGCCAGAAACTTCGGCAATATTGGAGTGTTGATATTTTATACAACACTCCACTGTTCCGAATGGTCATGGCTCGGACGCGTTTTGAGGCCATCCACAAATTCCTGCATTATAATGATAATGCACAGTGTCCCCCACAAAATGACCCCAACTTTGACCGTCTGTTCAAAGTTCGGCGGTCATCGAACACTTCAGCAAAAAGTTTGCTGAAGTGTACGTGCCCCAAAGGGACATCTGCGTGGATGAGTCCTTGGTTCATTTTAAGGGACGGCTCAGATTCCGCCAGTACCTGCCCAGCAAGAGGGCAAGGTACGGAATTAAACTCTACAAGCTGTGCGAGAGTACCTCAGAGTACACGCACAGCTTTAGAGTTTACGAAGAAAAGGACACCAGGATTGAACCCCCTGAGTGTCCCCCCGTCCTGGGAGTGAGTGGGAAAATTGTGTGGGATTTGGTGCACCCACTGCTGGATAAAGGTTATCACCTTTACACCGATAACTTTTATTCCAGCGTCCCACTCTACAAATCCCTCTCTGCGCGAGGTACCGCAGCTTGCGGTACCGTCCGCAAAAATCAGAGAGGCCTCCCGAAGACGCTACTTGGGCAGATGCTCAGAAAGGGTGAGAGCAGAGCCCAATGTAGCGACCACCTGTTGGTGGTCAAGTACAAGGACAAGAGGGATGTCCTTCTCTTGACCACCATACATGGTGATGGCAGCGCCCTCAGCACTGTACGGGGTACCTCTACACAGGTCCGCAAACCGGACTGTGTACTGGGGTACAATAAATACATGGGGGGTGTTGATCTCTCTGATCAACTCCTCCAACCGTACAGTGCTTTGAGAAAGGCCAAGGTGTGGTACAAGAAGCTGTCTGTGCACATCGTCCAAATGGCAATGCTCAACGCTTTCCTGCTGTCACGATGTGCACGCAACAGCGATACGACGTACCTTCAGTTTCAGGAGGTAGTGGTTAAGGCCCTGATGTTTGGCGATCAGGAAAGAGCGGGCCCCAGTACTTCTGGAACTGAAGGTGCTCGTATCATACCAGGTCAGCATTTCCCGGGGGTGGTCCCGCCAACTGGAAGCAAAGGTAAGCCGCAAAAAAGGTGCCGAGTGTGTTACAAAAGGGGAATACGCAAGGACACCACTTACCAATGCGACACCTGCCCCGAAAAACCTGGCCTGTGTATGAAGGATTGTTTCAAATTGTACCACACCTCAATGCACTACTAATTTACTTTACAGGAAAGATTAGTTCCAGAAGGGGGCACATTTAGAAAAGTTCCTTGGGAGTCTACTTTCCAAAATTATGTCACTTGTGGTTTTTTTTTACTGTTTAGGCACATCAGGAGCTCTGCAAACGGAACATGACGCCCGCAGACCATTCCATCAGTCTGCATTCCAAAACGTCACGACTTCCCTTCTGAGCCCCGACTTGTGCCCAAACAGTTTTTTCCCACATATGGGGCACCAGTGTACTCAGGACAAATTGGACAACAATTTATGGTATCCAATTTCTCCTCTTACCCTTGGGAAAATAAAAAATTGGGGACTAAAACATCATGTTTGTGAAAAAAATATGATTTTTTTCTTCACGGCTCTACATTACAAACTTGCGTGAAGCACTTGAGGGTTCAAAGTGCTCACCACACACCTAGGTAAGTTCCTTAGGGGGTCTAGTTTCCAAAATGGGGTCACTTGTGGGGGTTTCCACTGTTTAGGCACATGAGGGGCTCTGCTAACGGAACATGACGCCCGCAGACCATTCCATCAAAGTCTGCATTCCAAAACGTCACTGCTTCCCTTCTGCACCCTGCCATGCGCCCAAACAGTGGTTCCCCCCAACATATGGGGTATCAACGTACTCAGGACAAATTGGACAACAACTTTTGTGGTCCAATTTCTCGGTTACCCTTGGGAAAATAAAAAATTGGGGACTAAAACATCATATTTGTGGAATTTTTTTTTTTTTTTTTATTCACGCCAGGGCATTATAAACTTTAGTGAAACACTTAGGGGTTCAAAATGCTCACCACACACCTAGATAAGTTCATTAGGGGTCTAGTTTCCAAAATGGGGTCACTTGTGGGGGTTTCCACTGTTTAGGCACATGAGGGGCTCTGTTAACGGAACATGACGCCCGCAGACCATTCCATCAAAGTCTGCATTCCAAAACGTCACTGCTTCCCTTCTGCGCCCTGCCATGCGCCCAAACAGTGGTTCCCCCCAACATATGGGGTATCAGCGTACTCAGGACAAATTGGACAACAACTTTTGTGGTCCAAGTTCTCCCTTTTTCCCCTTTAGAAAATAAAAATTTGGGGACTAAAAACATATTTTGTGGAAAAAATATGATTTTTTTTTTTCACGGCTTACATTACAAACTTGCGTGAAGCACTTGAGGGTTCAAAGTGCTCACCACACATCTAGATAAGTTCCTTAGGGGGTCTAGTTTCCAAAATGGGGTACATGTGGGGGGTTTCCCACTGTTTAGGCACACAGGGGCCCCCCAAACGCAAAAAGGCGTCCGTTCGCAATTCCAGCCAATTTTTTGGGTTTTGGAAAAGTCAAAAGGCGCTCCTTCCATTTCAAGCCCTGCTGTGCGCCCAAACAGTGGTTCCCCCCCACATATTGGGGTATCAGCGTACTCAGGACTGTTGGACAACAACTTTTGTGGTCCAATTTCTCCTCTTACCCTTGGGAAAAAAAATTTGGGGCTAAAACATCATGTTTGTGGAAAAAATATGATTTTTTTTCTTCACGGCTCTACATTACAAACTTGCGTGAAGCACTTGAGGGTTCAAAGTGCTCGCACACATCTAGATAAGTTCCTTTGGGGGTCTAGTTTCCAAAATGGGGTCCATGGGGGGGTTTCCGTTTAGGGGACATCAGG
>JARQOD010000001.1:963782090-963865826 GCA_033576555.1 Oophaga sylvatica
GCACTACTAATCGCCACAGCACATAAAACAAACACATAACGTCACAGCACTAACATAATCGACCGCACAGCACTTACATACTGAACACATACAGCAGCACAGCACTAACATAATCACCACAGCACTACATACTAAACACATACAGCAGTCACAGCACTAACATAATCACGCCACACATACAACTAACACTACACAGTCACAGCACTAACATAATCGACGCACGCACTTACATACAAACACATACAGCATCACAGCATTTACATAATCGACGCACAGCACATACATACAAACACATACAGCAGTCACAGCACTAACTAATCGACCCCCCAGCACATACATACTAACACATACAGAAATCACAGCACTAACATAATCGCGCACAAGCACTTACATACTAAACACATACAGCAGTCACAGCACTTACATAACGACACACAGCACATACAAAATTTACCACATACAACAGTCACAGCACTTACATATCGACGCACAGCACATACATACTAAAAACATACAGCAGTCACAGCACTAACATAATCGACGCACAGCACTTACATACTGAACACATATAGCAGTCACAGCACTTACATAATCGACGCACAGCACTTACATACTAAACACATACAGCAGTCACAGCACTAACTAATCGACGCACAGCACTTACATACTGACACATATAGCAGTCACAGCACTTACATAATCGACACACAGCACTTACATACTAAACACACACAGCAGTCACAGCACTTACATAATCGACACACAGCACATACACAATTACCACATACAACAGTCACAGCACTTACATAATCGACGCACAGCACATACATACTAAACACATACAGCAGTCACAGAACTTACATAATCGACACACAGAACTTACATAATAAACACATACAGCAATCACAGCACTTACATAATCGACACACAGCACTTACATACTGAAACACATATAGCAGTCACAGCACTACATAATTACCACACACAGCACCTCAGCACTTAATATTGGACACACAGCACTTACATACTAAACACACACAGCATCACAGAACTTACATATTGGACACACAGCACATACATACTAAACACATACAGCAGTCTCAGCACTTACATATTGGACACACAGCACTTAATATAATTACTACTACAGCAGTCACAGCACTTACATATTGGACACACAGTACTTATATAATTACTACATACAGCAGTCACAGCACTTACATATTGGACACACAGTACTTATATAATTACTACATACAGCAGTCACAGAACTTACATATTGGACACACAGCACATACATACTAAACACATACAGCAGTCTCAGCACTTACATATTGGACACACAGCACTTATATAATTACTACATACAGCAGTCTCAGCACTTACATATTGGACACACAGCACTTATATAATTAACTACATACAGCAGTCACAGCACTTACATATTGGACACACAGCACTTATATAATTACTACATACAGCAGTCACAGCACTTACATATTGGACACACAGTACTTATATAATTACTACATACAGCAATCACAGCACTTACATAATTGGACACACAGCACTTATATAATTACTACATACAGCAGTCACAGCACTTACATATTGGACACACAGTACTTATATAATTACTACATACAGCAATCACAGCACTTACATATTGGACACACAGCACTTAATAATTACCACATACAGCAATCACAGCACTTACATATTGGACACACAGTACTTATATAATTACTACATACAGCAGTCACAGAACTTACATATTGGACACACAGCACTTACATAATTACCACATACAGCAATCACAGCACTTACATAATCGACACACAGAACTTACATAATAAACACATACAGCAGTCACCAGAGCGTACATATTGGACCACAGCACTTACATACTTAACACAATACAGCAGTCACAGCACTTACATATTGGACACACAGTACTTATATAATTACTACATACAGCAGTCACAGCACTTACATAATCGGACGCACAGCACTTACATACTGAACACATATAGCAGTCACAGCACTTACATAATCGACGCACAGCACTTACATACTGAAACATATAGCAGTCACAGCACTTACATAATTACCACACACAGCACTCTCAGCACTTACATATTGGACGCACAGCACTACATACTAAACACATACAGCACTCTCAGCACTTACATATTGGACACACAGTACTTACATAATTACCACATACAGCAATCACAGCACTTACATAATCGACACACAGCACATACATAATTACCACATACAGCAATCACAGCACTTACATAATCGACACACAGCACATACATAATTACCACATACAGCAATCACAGCACTTACATAATCGACACACAGAACTTACATAATAAACACATACAGCAGTCACAGAGCGTACATATTGGACACACAGCACTTACATACTAAACACATACAGCAGTACACAGCACTTACATATTGGACACACAGCACTTACATACAAAACACATGCGGCACACACCACTCACAGTTCAGAAACGTGCAGCGTTCTGCTTAGGCTGTGTTCACATGTTCATTTGAAAATTCCATTTGTCTGTTCTATTTAGAAAAAGGCAGACATAATTTTATGTGAAAAAACGATCAATTGCATAAGTGATGCAAATAACTAATGCAAATGACGCAAAGGGCCCCACAGATTTTAGTGGGTGGTCTGTCTGGGTTTCTGTGGTGTCAACTTTAAAACAGAAGAAAATGCACATCTACAGAACATTTTTTTGTTCATTGTAAAACCGGACTCATAATGAAACCCAGATGGACTTCATAATAATCAAAGTGGCTGCTTTACTTTCCTCTGCATTAGCTATGTAATGGATTTGTTTGGGCGAGAATTCAATTACTCTGCTCCAAATACAGATCAGATAAAAGTAACAATCAAACAGACATGTGAACACAGCCTTACACAGCAGACACATCCGACAGACACACACCGTTTACACATTAGACAGATATGGCACACACATACGCTTATTTATCAGACTCACGCGTCACACTCTTTTTTGCATAATCATGACTTAATCACATCATAATGGTGACATAATTATAGCTATACTTACCTGCAAAGATCTTCCCTTCTCAGACAGCAGGTCCATCACACTAAAAGGAACCGATTGCCAGGTTTTTTCTACTTCATCTGAGAGCAGCATAATGTAGGGAAAGAGACCCTGATTCCAGCGATGTATAATTTAGTTGATTGGGTGCAGCAGTTGTAACACAATCAGAGTTTTTTGGATGTAATATGCATCAACCACCCACACCACAGCTACCTGTGTACATTGTATTTTGACAGTAAGTTCTATCAGTGTTACGGAGTGGTTGGACAAGGTAGCATGTGAGCGTAGTATTGTAATGTTAATCTCCTTCTGATAAAATCCTTTTTTGAAATTGAAACAGCAGCACACTGCCTAACAAAGGGGAATCACAGGAATCAGGGTCTCAACACCAACCTCATGCTGCCTTCAGATTAAATAGCTGAAACCTGCTGACAGATTTACTTTAAGCTACATGCACAGAGCTCCAGTCCCAACATAATGTTGGCCAGTCCATTTTTTTGGGTTTAAGTTGAGCCCTGACAGTGTTGCCGCCAGTAATGCACTGATAGTGGCCCTGATGTCAGTAATTCAGACTAGACATCAGATTTGCAGTTTGCAGGTCAGACGCTTCAACAAGACGATGACAATGGGTAGAGATTTATTCTCTGTATCACTCAGAGACAGCACACCCAGTGGTCAGCGGTGGTATTGCATTATATTTTGTTACCAAACATTATCTTTCGGAGTTCCTATGACCCAGCATATAGTGACAAAATCCTGATCATTTACAGTCTTTTGCAGTTCATATTACATCTGTTCATCAACTAATCACCGTAGATTTTTAGTGCTTTCATTTTTTAATGAATAGGAAGTAAAAACTGACCCGTGTTATTCGTTACATGAGATTACGCTCAAATTTGTTCTGTAGAGGACAAAACTACTTTTCTCCTATTCTCTAAACTGCTATATGCACATGTAGTGGAACAGATTTTTTTTTTTGCTTTGTCACTCCCCCCACTCTTCAAGGCCCTGCATAGATAGTACAAAATGTAATATTTTGTTTCATTAACTATTTCTTTTGTCGTACACACATGTAATTTGCTATTCTAGGTGACTTGGCCTAGTTATACGCCAAAAAATATTTGTTTTCACTAATAGCATTTACTTGCAATACCTCATCTGTCCACATGAAGCGCTATAATGGTAAGATATGTCCATGACCAATCCAAGAAAGTGCAGGATCTTAAAACTCCATAGAGGTTACAGTTACCGCTCTGTAAAACATAAATGACATTGTACCATGCTATTGAATGCATTACAATTCAGAAAATAATTGCAGGAGGGAGGTTATCTAATGGTCTCATAAAATGCACATACAGAACTGTCAGTCCTTAACTTTTCTTACTGGCTCAAGTTATCCTGAGATAAGCAGCTTGATTGCACTTGAAAACTTGCTTTTGTGATACTTTACCAGGAGATGTTTATTCCAATGTGTAAATGTAATGTAAACTGCGGCCTATCAAGGGTATTATTTTCGTGTTGTCATATTGTCCTAACCAAAATCCAGAAAAGTTAAAGATGTTTACATCGTAAATCAGATATAAGATGACAGAAGAAAAAAAAATCAGTGCTTTATGGGACCTTGCATGCTGTACAGAAGGGACAAAATAATGACTGATGCAAATAAAAATCCTAAAATATTCCAGTTTCCACACTAGCCTCTAAAGCCGAAACTATACCTTGATATTTCATATTCTACGCAACGACTTATCAGCTTTGCTGTTAGACTGGGACAGAGTCAGGGTCCTAATCATACACATATGGGAAATTCAATAACAGATGCCTGCTCCATTATATATTGTAGGCAGAAACATATCTCTACAGACAGATAAGGCTTTGGAAATAGCTTTTTGGCTACTCCCATGTCTTTGAGAAAGGTGACTGCATTTCATTTCTTCCTAGAGACTGTGTTGGTCTACAGACAATCTTTTGCCGTTCCTTCAAATTTGTTATGCACATTCCCTGGCGGATTGTTAATAAAGAAGCATAAGGCAGGCTGCTACCCGGAAAGTTTTTAAAAACTTAATATATATTGACCCTTTAATGCTTTCTTTTTAAAAAATCCGGGTAGCAGCCTTATCTGACTTTTATGTTGGCAAGGTAAACTGATTACTATTATTATAGCAATTTTTTACGCTATTTTTTCAGCTACTATTCTATTATTATTTTTCACTATTTTTAGAAAAACTAAGAAAAGTTTAAAAAAAAGACATGTAGAGTATATACACTGCTCAAAAAAATAAAGGGAACACTTAAACAACAGAATATAATTCCAAGTAAATCAAACTTCTGTGGAATCAAACTGTCCACTTAGAAGCAACATGATTGACAATCAATTTCACATGCTGTTGTGCAAATGCAATAGAAACAGATGGAAATTATTGGCAATTATCAAGAACACTCAATAATGGAGTGGTTCTGCAGCTGGGGACCACAGACCAATCTCAGTACCAATGCTTTCTGGCTGATGTTTTGGTCACTTTGAACGTTGGTTGTGCTTTACACTCGTGGTAGCATGAGACGGGACTCTACAACACACACAAGTGGCTCAGGTAGTGCAGCTCATCCAGGATGGCACATCAATGCGAGCTGTGGTAAGAAGGTTTGCTGTGTCTGTCAGCGTAGTGTCCAGAGGCTGGAGGCGCTACCAGGAGCCAGGCCAGTACACCAGGAGACATGGAGGGGGACATAGGAGGGCAAACAACCCAACATCAGGACCGCTACCTCCGCCTTTGTGCAAGAGGAACTGGAGGAGCACTGCCAGAGCCCTGCAAAATGATCTCAAGCAGACCACAAATGTGCATGTGTCTGCACAAACAGTTAGAAATCGACTTCATGAGGATGGTCTGAGTGTCCGACGTACACAGATGGGGGTTGTGCTCACAGCCCAACACCATGTAGGATGCTTGTCATTTGCCACAGAACACCGGATTGGCAAATTCGCCACTGACGCCCTGTGCTCTTCACAGATGAAAGTAGGTTCACACTGAGTACATGTGACAGACGTGACAGAGCCTGGAGACACCGTGATCTGCTGCCTGCAACATCCTTTAGCATGACGGTTTGGCAGTGGATCAGTAATGGTGTGGGGTGGCATTTCTTTAGAGGGCCGTACAGCCCTCCATGTGCTCACCAGAGATAGCCTGACTGCCATTAGGTGCCGAGATGAGATCCTCAGACCCCTTGTGAGATCACATGCTGGTGCGGTTGGCCCTGGGTTCCTCCTAATGCAGGACAACAATGACAGACCTCATGTGGCTGGAGTGTGTCAGCAGTTGATGCAAAATGAAGGCATTGAAGCTATCATGTTTGCACCACAGACCATCCAGTAGTTGGTGGATGCTTTAGTCCAAGTCAGGGAGGAAATCCCTCAGGAGACCATCCTCTGCCTCATCTGGAGCATGCCCAGCATTGTAGAGAGGTCATTGTTTTGATTTGGTAGCTGAGGAGGACAGGAGCAAAAAAAACGCCAAAGCAGCAAGACACCAGAGAGGTTGGGACCTAATGGGTTGCAGATCCCTAAACTACCGCACAACTAGAAGTAGCCTTGGAGCGTACCTACGGTGATCCTAGACACCTCAGCACAGCGGAGAGTTAGCTACACCTGAAGATAGAAAGAGGAAGGCTAACTGCCCTGGAGTAGAGACGCCAAAGAAATAGGAAGTCCCAACATGTAATGGCGGTTAGACAAGAGGAAAACACGAACACAGACTAAAATAGAATGAGAAAACGTTGGGGCCCAAATCTGTTCTAAGAAAGCAAAGTAAAGGAGAGAAATTCTGTCTGCAACCCAAAAAAACCCTAACAAAAAATACCAGCAATTCTGATTACAAAAAACCTGAGACCACACGATCTCGACCAACTATATCAGATCTCTGGTGTGACACACAGCTACCCAGCTGTAAAAAAAAAATCACAGGAGCAGAGAACAAGTGCAAATACAAAATGAGAACAGGGGGCAGCGCAAGCCCCCAAAGGGGACCCGGCTAAAGTCCAAGGCAAGATGCAAAAAGCAAGGAAAATCCAACCACAGAAAAAAAAACAGAAAGTCACTTATCTGAATGATAGCAGGAAAGCAAGCTGAAATTCCAACAAAGACCTGGAAGCAACAATTGATTACCGGCGAGGATCATGGAGATCAGCTCACTTATATCAGGCCAGTCAGCCCAACCTAACACCCATTCCTTAATTGGTTCAATACACTCAGCAATAACCGGAGGGAGCCTCAGCTCCGAAGTCGTCTCCAACACATTCACAACAGTACCCCCCTTAAGGGAGGGTCACCGAACCCTCACGTGCGCAACCAGGCCGATCAGGATGAGCTCGGTGATAGGCACGGATAAGTCTCCTAGCATGGATGTCCGAAGCAAACATCCAAGAATTGTCCTCCTGACCATAACCTCTCCACTTAACAAATACTGGAGTTTCCGCCTAGCAAAACGAGAATCCAATATTTTCTCAACCACATGCTCCAAATTGCCCTCAACCAAAACAGGGTCAGGAGACACAGCCATAGAAACCACTGGCTTGAAAAAAACCTCTTCAATAAGGACTTGTGGAGAGACAACCTCTCCTCAACTTGGTCCCAAATCTGCTGCATTCGCTCCACAATAGAGTCAACACCCGGACAGACAGAAGCCTCCACCTGTCCTGAAGAAAATCTAGGATGAAACCCAGAATTGCAGAAAAATGGAGACATCAAGGTGCAGAGCTAGCCCTACTATTAAGAGCAAACTCAGCCAAAGGCAAAAAAGAGACCCAGTCATCCTGATCAGCAGACACAAAACATCTCAAATAAGTCTCCAAGGTCTGGTTTGTTCTCTCAGTTTGTCCATTGGTCTGAGGGTGAAATGCAGAGGAGAAAGATGACTGAACTCCAAGTTTAGAACAAAATGTCTCCAAAATCTGGAAACAAATTGGACTCCTCTGTCAGACACAATGTTCTCTGGAATGCCGTGCAACCGAACTACCTGCTGAAAGAATAAAGGCACCAATTCGGAGGAGGAAGGCAACTTAGGTAGTGGCACAAGATGTATCATCTTAGAAAATCTATCACAGATCACCCAGATAACGGTCATTCTCTGAGAGACAGGGAGGTCGGAAATAAAATCCATAGAGATATGGTCCTTTGCCTCTTGGGCACAGGTAATGGCATTAACAAACCACTTGAGGAGAGCAAGGTTTGGAACGAGAGCAAGTCCCACAGGACTGTACAAAATTCCTGACGTCACGAGACAAAGTAGGCCACCAAAAGAACCGACTCACCAAATCTCTGGTACCAAAAATACCGGGATGACCAGCCAATGCGGAGCAATGAATCTCAGACATAACATTCTTCCTCTACTGATCTGGGACAAACAATTTCCCAACAGGGCAGCGTTCAGGTTTATCCTCCTGACATCCCTCCGGAGCCAGTCTCAAATTGGGTGAGATAGCGGAAAGAACTACACCCTCTTTTAGAACAACAGCAGGCTAAGTTACTCAGGAGAATCCGCAAAGAAACTCCTCGAGAGGGCATCCGCCTTAACATTCTTAGTGCCTGGGAGAAAGAAACCACAAAATTAAAACGTGTGAAAAACAAGGCCCACCTGGCCTGTCTAGGATTATGTCGCTTGGCTTATTCGAGATAAACCAGGTTCTTATGGTCCGTGAGGACCACCACCTGATGTTTGGCTCCTTCCAGCCAATGTCTCCACTCTTCAAAGGCCCACTTCATAGCCAATAACTTCCCGATTTCCCACGTCATAATTACGTTCAGCTGGGGAAAATTTTCGAGAGAAGAGGGCACAAGGGTTACTCTTAGAGGTCTCCGGATCCCTTTGGGACAAAACGGCACCTGCTCCAATCTCAGAAGCATCAACCTCCACCTGAAATGGTAGAGAAACATCAGGCTGCCGCAGAACAGGAGCAGAAGTGAATCTCTGCTTAAATTCCTGAAACGCAGAAACTGCCTCAGGAGGCCAAATCACCACATCAGAACCCTTTTTGGTCAAATCAGTCAGTGGTTTTACAATACCAGAGAAATTACCAATAAATTTACGATAAAAAAACCCAAAAAATCTCTGAAGAGCCTTCAATGTAGTAGGTTGAACCCAATCACAAATGGCCTGAACTTTGACCGGGTTCATTTCAATAACAGACGGAGACAAAATGAATCCCAGAAATGAAACCTTCTGTACGCCAAAAAGACATTTTGATCCCTTCACATACAGTGCATTTTCTCTCAAAATCCGGAACACAGTCTAAACATGTTCCACATGAGAGTCCCAGTCGTTGGAAAAAATCAAGATATCGTCCAATAAATAATCAGAAATTTATCCATGAAATCCCTGAAAATATCATTCATAAAGGACTGGAAGAAGGAAGGGGCATTAGTGAGCCCAAAAGGCATCACTAGGTACTCAAAATGCCCCTCTGGGGTATTAAACGCCGTTCTTCCATTCAGCACCGTGCTTGATGCGAATAAGATTATACGCCCCCTTGAGGTCAAGCTTGCTAAACCAACTAGCACTTTTCACTCTGGAAAATAAGGTCAGAAATCAAAGGTAATGGATATTGATATTTAACAGTGATTTTATTCAGGAGACGATAGTCAATACACGACCTCAATGAACCATCCTTTTTGGCCACAAAGAAAAAGCCGGCGCCCAAGGGTGAAGAGGATGGTCTGATATGACCCTTCTCCAAAGACTCCTTGATATAAAAACGCATAGCATCATGTTCAGGTACAGATAAATTAAAAAGCCGACCCTTAGGAAATTTACCACCCGGCACTAACTCAATAGCGCAATCATAACTCCTGTGAGGAGGCAAGGATGCTGACTTACTCTCACTAAACACATCAGAAAATTCGGTCAAATAGTCAGGGACATCTTGAGACTGGGGTGAGGCAGAAAAAACAGGAGTGTCAGTATTAACACATTGGCAACCCCAACTGGTCACAGACACAGATTTGCAATCCAAAACAGGATTATGAGTCTGTAACCAAGGGAGACCTAGTACAATAATGTCATGCAAATTATGCAACACCAAAAATTTGCAACTCTCCTTATGGTCCGGGTCAACCCTCATTATCACCTGGGTAGAAAACTGGGGTTTATTCTCCGCCAAAAGGGTAGAATCAATGCCCAGCAAAGGAATAGACTTCCGAAGGGGTATCATGGGAAACCCACAACGTTTAACAAAGTCAAAATCCATCAGGTTAATAGCTGCTTCTGAATCAACAAAAGCCTGAGCTGAAAATGTGGACATGGAGCAAATCAGGGTAACAGTCAACAGAAATTTAGTCTGAACACTACCCAAAACAACTGAGTGCGCAAAACATCTGCCCCGCTTGGGGCAGACGGAAATAGCTTGAGAAGCATCACCACAGTAGAAACACAACCTATTACGCTTTCGAAACTCATGACGATGTGCCCCAGAAGTCACCCATCACACTGCATGGGCCCAGGAGCTGACACACAAGGCAACACAATCTCACGCATACCTCTGCGCTCACGCAAGTGTCTGTCAATTTGAATAGCTAATGACATAGAGTTATTGAGACCAGAGGGAACAGGGAATCCCACCATAACATCCTTTACAGTCTTTGCCAGATCCTTCTGAAAAAGAGCTGCCAGAGCATCATCATTCCATTTAGTAAGGACTGCCAATTTTCGAAATTTCTGACAGTACAGCTCAGCAGCCTCTGACCCTGATTCAATGCCAACAAAGTTTTTTCCGCTTGATCAGTGACATTAGGTTCATCGTACAATAACCCCAGAGCCTGAAAAAACACATTAACATCATTCAAAACAGAATCCCCAGGTGTCAGGGAAAAAGCCCAATCCTGAGGGTCGCCGCGCTACAGGGAGATGACAATTTGAACCTGCTGTGCAGCGCTTCCTTGGGGACTTATGCTTCAGGGCAAAAAACAACTTACAGTCATTTTTAAAATTCAGAAATTTAGACCGATCCAACAAAAATAAATCTGGCATGGGGATCCTAGGTTCCACATCCGGCAACCTAGCGATATAGGCAGCAATATTCTGAACCTCAGCGGCGAGCCGCTCAACACGACCTGACAACTGCACAATCTCCATTGAGGACAAAGAAAAATTCCTCCTCAGCAGTGCACCCAGGGAGAAAGAGGAAAAAAATGTAACAAGTATATAAAAAAAACTTTTTCTGACAACTCCCTTTTTATTCCTTTATGCTCACTGTCCTTCCCTTCTGTTGAGTACCATAGAATTTTCAGTCTCGCCGGTAATACTGTTATGATTTGGTAGCTGAGGAGGACAGGAGCAAAAAACCACCAAAGCAGCAAGACACCAAAGAGGCTGGGACCTAATGGGTTGCAGATCCCTAAACTAACCGCACAACTAGAAGTAGCCGTGGAGTGTACCTACGGTGATCCTAGACGCCTCGGCACAGCCGGAGAGTTAGCTACACCTGAAGATAGAAAGAGGAAAGCTAACTACCCTGGAGTACAGACCCCAAAGAAATAGGAAGCCCCAAACATGTAATGGCGGTTAGACAAGAGGAAAACACGAACACAGACAGAAAATAGAATGAGCAAATGTTGGGGCCGAAATCTGTCTAGAAAGCAAAGTAAAGGAGAGAAATTCTGTCTGCAACCCAGAAAACCCTAACAAAAATACTAGCACTTCTGATTACAAAAAACCTGAGACCACACGATCTCGACCACCTATATCAGATCTCTGGTGTGACACACAGCTACCCAGCAGTAAAAAAAAAAATCACAGGAACAGAGAACAAGTGCAAATACAAAATGAGAACAGGGGGCAGCGCAAGCCCCCAAAGGGGACCCGGCTGGAGTCCAAGGCAAGACTGCAAAAATTAAGGAAAATTCAACCACAGAAAAAAAAACAGAAAGTCACTTATCTGAATGATAGCAGGAAAGCAAGCTGAAATTCCAACAAAGACCTGGAGGCAACAATTGATTACCAGCGAGGATCATGGGAGATCAGCTCACTTATATCAGGCCAGTCAGCCCCACCTAAAACCTATTCCTTAATTGGTTCAATACCCTCGGCAACCACTGGAGAGAGCCTCAGCTCCGAAGTCATCTCCAACACATTCACAACAGGTCATACAGGCACAGGGAGGTCATACAGGCACAGGGAGGTCATACAGGCACGTGGAGGCCACACACACTACTGAGCATCATTTTGATTTTTTTTAAGGACATAACATTCCACTTTAATTTTGTGGATGACTCCAAATCCAGGCCTCCATTGGTTAATAAATTTAATTTCCATTGATGATTTTTGTGTGATTTTGTTGTCAGCATATTTAGCTTTGTACCTAACAAAGTATTCAATATTTCATTCATTCAGATCTAGGATGTGTTATTTGAGTGTTCCCTTTATTTTTTTGAGTAGTGTATATATATATATATATTTATATATATATATATACATATATATATATAGGTTAAACATAAGTTTATAAGTTTTATATATATATATATACAGCATATATATATATATATATACACCCTATTAAAAAAAAAAAAAGGTAACACTCAAATAACACATCCTAGATCTGAATGAATGAAATATTTTCATTGAATACTTTGTTCTGTACAAAGTTGAATGTGCAGACAACAAAATCACACAAAAATTATCAAAAAAATCAAATTTATTAACCAATGTAGGCTTGGATTTGGAGTCATCCACAAAATTAAAGTGGAATGGAATGTCCTTAAAACAAGTGAAAATGATGCTCAGTAGTGTGTGTGGCCTCCACGTGCCTGAATGACCTTCCTACAACTCTTGGGCATGCTCCTGATGAGGTGGCAGATGGTCTCCTGTGGGATCTCCTCCAAGGCCTGGACTAAAGCATCCGCCAACTCCTGGACAGTCTGTGGTGCAACGTGACGTTGGTGGATGGAGCGAGACATGATGTCTCAGATGTGCTCAATCGGATTCTTGTCTGGGGAACGGGCGGGCCAGTCCATAGCTTCAATGTCTTCATCTTGCAGGAACTGCTGACACACTCCAGCCACATGAGGTCTGGCATTGTCCTTCATAAGGAAGAACCCAGAGCCAACCGCACCAGCATGTGGTCTCACAAGGGGTCTGAGGATCTCATCTCGGTACCTAATAGCAGTCAGGCTACCTATGGCGAGCATATGGAGGGCTGTGCGGCCCTCCAAAGAAATGCCACCCCACACTATTACTGACCCACTGCCAAACGGTCATGCTGAAGGATGTTGCAGGCAGCAGATCACTCTCCACGATGTCTCCAGACTCTGTCCCGTCTGTCACATGTGCTCAGTGTGAACCTGCTTTCATCTGTGAAGAGTACAGGGTGCCAGTGGCGAATTTGCCAATCCTGGTGTTCTGTGGCAAATGACAAGAGTCCTGCACGTTGTTGGGCTGTGAGCACAACCCCCATCTGTGGACGTCGGATACTCAGACCATCCTCATGGAGTCGATTTCTAACCGTTTGTGCAGACACATGCACATTTGTGGCCTGCTGAGGTCATTTTGCAGGGCTATGGCAGTGCTCCTCCAGTTCCTCCTTGCACAAAAGCGGAGGTAGCGGTCCTACTGCTTTGTTGTTGCCCTCCTAAGGCCTCCTCCACGTCTCCTGGTGTACTGGCCTGTCTCCTGGTAGCGCCTCCAGCCACTGGACACCAACCTGACAGACACAGCAAACCTTCTTGCCACAGCTCGCATTGATGTGCCATCCTGGATGAGCTGCACCACCTCAGCCACTTGTGTGGGTTGTAGAGTCCGTCTCATGCTACCACAAGTGTGAAAGCACAAACAACTTTCAAAAGTGACCAAAACATCAGCCAGAAAGCATTGGTGCTGAGATGTGGTCTATGGTCCCCACCTGCAGAACCACTCCTTTATTGAGTGTGTCTTGAAAATTGCCAATAATATCCATCTGTTGTCTATTCCATTTTCACAACAGCATGTGAAATTGATTGTCCATCAGTGTTGCTTCCTAAGTGGACAGTTTGATTTCACAGAAGTTTGATTTACTTGGAGTTACATTCTGTTGTTTAAGTGTTCCATTTAGGAATGTGTGTTGAATGGGGTGTACATTTCACCTAGGTATAAGGGAAATGTGTGGCTTTGTGAACCTAGTGGTAGAGAACGGTCACTACATCTTACATTCATTACACACTTGCAGCTCAGGCCTGAAATCACTCAGGTGTTAATTAGGAGACCAGAAGTAGGTGTCTGCAAACACAGTCTGAGAGCTAGCTTAGCCTGGACACAGGAAGGTGTCCCGGCACAAGAAGCGTCTCCTCCAGGAGTATGAGCTATCTCAGTCTGGGTGCAGGAGGTACCCCGGACACAGGAGTAGTCTCAGTGAGAATCCGTGCGAACAGCGGCTGAATAGGAGTGGATCTCTCTCAAGTCTGGACGTTGGATGTGCCTTCAGACACAAGGAGGAGTATCTGTGAAACTCCATACTGGTAACATATATGATATGCGTTGTGTTGGGCCAGGCTGGTAGAGCCGGGACCCGGATAGACAGGGCAATCTATCTAAGTGTAATTAGTGGCTAGACAAGCCCAGGTTTTCTGTTTATGATTTATTTTTATCTGTTTGCTGTGGACTTTAATAAAGCTGGTTGCGGCCAGTTTTCACCAGAACTGCTGTCTGAATGAACTGTTTTCGTGCCATTCTGTCTACCCAGACAGCGATTCTAGAGCTATATCCCCTGGAAATGTTACAATTGGTGGAGAATGCGGGCAGCACAGAGGCTTAGAGACAGCAATAAAGGTGAAGTCTGTTGAAATAGCAGCAGAGAAAAAAAAAGTGTGTCAGCAGAAACGTCTGTTTGGAGCAGTCTTAAAGAGACAGGAGCCCTAATAGACTTTGCAAAGAAAAAAAAAAAAAAAAAGTGTCTGCACAGCAGAGCTGAATTTTTCTATGGAAAAGACTGTAGAGTGTGTATGTCTTGAGTGAAGACTGCCGTTGTTAAGACAGAGAAGTCTGACAGCATGGATAACAGCATGGAGGCGCTGTTTGAACAAATGGCGCAAGTTAATATGCAACATAAGACTGCTGTGATTGAGACAGATGAGTCCGGCAGTATGGAGGAGCTCGTTGAGCACCTGGTACAGGCCCAGCAGAGCATGCAGCTGCGGTGCCAGCTACAGCAGCAGGAGAATAACCGGTTGTTGAAGCAGATTGCAGCTCTTAGCACCTCGTCCCAGAGTAATGTTGTGAAGGTACCGGCATTGTCCGCTGTAAAGAAGGCGGTAAGACGGTCCCTGGAAAAGATGACACCTCGTGATGATGTGGAGGTATATCTCACTAGGTTTGAGAGACTGGCAGAGAAAGAGAATCTGCCCCTATCTGAATGGGCCATGATGGTCGCCCCCTATCTGATTGAAGAGCCCCAAAGGGTCTGTGCTGACCTGAGCGAGCAGGACAGCCAAGACTATGCCAAGCTGAAAGCGGAGATTCGTACCCGGCTGGGTGTTACGGTGACAGCCCGTGCCAGGGGAGTTCATGACTGGAGTTGCAGTTGGGAGTCTGCAGTCAGCAAACCTGATTATGGAGTTGAAAAGGTGATAGTGAACCGCTACACCCAAGCACGTCCTCCTGAGGTACAGCCAGAGGTCGGACAAGTAGACCACCAGGACGCCAATCGTCTGGTCAGCCTGATGGAGAAGGCCTTCGCCAGCAAAGACTGTCTCCGTGACCAGCCGTCTGAGAGGTCGTCACTTCAGAGTTCCCGGATGCTGAACTCTCGCGGTAAGAGCGTTCCAGCTGTTGGGGACATGGAGTATGCTGATAAGCGGGTTCAGGCCCGAGGGGACATGTGGGTGGAAAAGTGTGATGGACAGTGTTGGAGATGTCGTGAAATTGCAGCCAACTGTCCAATAGAGGGGGAGCCTATGTATTGTGATGTTGGCAGATCCCTCTCTCCCTGCGCAGAGCCTGTGTATGTGTCCACCTCAGCCGAAGAGACTGGACCACAGATGTGCCCGGTGGTTATAAATGACTGCCCAGCACAGGCCCTCTTGGACTCAGAGAGTCCAGTGACTTCCGTATGTGACAGCCTGATTGATAGGGACTTCATCCCTGATAAGCACCTGAGTATGGTGTGCATCCATGGAGACACCAAAGTCTACCCAGAGACTGCCGTGGACTTGGTCCCCAACCTCGGGGAGGTTTCATATGAAGTGGGGGTAGTGAAGAACCTGGTGCACCCCGTTATATTGGGTAATGACTTTCCCCGGTCTAAGGATCTCTGGGGAAAAATGTTTTTGATGGACAGTGTGATGAAGCTCCTACTGAGGGTGCGCAGTCCCGAGGGGCGGAACACAATACTAGTGGGCCGTTAAACTTATGTGTATGATGATAATGATGATGATGATCATGATAATGATGATGACCATGATAATGATGATAATGATATTGATAATAATGATGACTGTGATAGTGATGAAATTCCTTTGCAGGTGATGTTGGGAGACGAGGATGGTGGTTCTCGGGAACCGAGTGTCCCTGACTTACCTGTGTCCTGTGACAATTTTGAGAGTGAGCAGTGGCGAGACCCCTCTCTTAGGACGGCACAGGAAAATATAAATGCTCTAAATGAGGTTTCCCAGGAGCCTGGCTCTGAGGAGAGGCTACCTCATGTTGCCATAAACACTCACCTGTTGTATAGGGACACTGAGGTCCAGGGAGACGTCGTGAGTCAGCTCCTAGTACCTGAGCTATATGGAAGCATAGTGCTGGGGTTGTCACATAGTCACATACTTGAGGGACCAGATGGTGAAGTTAATGTTGTGGATGACATGTTAACTAAGGTTCCAGATCAGGATGTGAATGAGAATGAATTGTATACTCCTGAAAGTGAGCAGTATGAGAATGAGAATGAATTATATAACCCTGAAAGTGACCCGGATGTGGTTGAGAGAAAGGGGTCAGAAAGGGATAGTGGGAGTGATAGTGAATCATCTGATGACAATAAAGCAACCAGTGCAAATGAGGAAGGCATGGTAGCAGAGGAGGTTGAGAGTCCTGAGAAGGAAGCTGATGCTGACCTTGTAGCCAGACAGAAGATGGCATCTGAAGTTGTCTTACAGTTGGCCGGCTCCCTGGCGAAGACTAAGGTGAAGGGAGGAGAGCTGAGCTTTAGAGGTAGGACTCTGAAACTGAACACAGCACAAGTGGATGCTGTTGAAAATGAGAAGTTGTCAATGTGTGGTATGGAGCTGCATCGTGCCCGGGACTTTGAGGGAGATGCTGCAGAGGTGGAGAAGGCCATGGAAATGGTGGTCACCAAGCCAGGTGCCTCATCAGAAGCTGAGGTCTCAAGTGAGGCTGTGAGGAACAAGACTGAAGAAGCGGCCGAAGTCGTAAAAGACGTCCAACAGCTACAGGAGAAGATGCGTCTCCATGAGGTCTCCACTAAAGACATGAAGACTGATATTGTTGCATTGCGCGAGCAGCTACAACAGTGTAAACTGGATGTGTTATCTCTTCGCCGGGAACGTGAGCGGTGCCAGCAGTTGCTACAGAGAGTACGAAGTGACAGGGAAAGTGTATACAGTACCTTGCAAGATCAAGAAAAAATGGTTGCACAGGTACCAGAGGAATCAAGTACTTCTCAGAAAAAATTTCAAACTGTGATGAAGGAGCGTGATGAGAACCATGAGCACCTTCTTGAAAAGGACAATGAAGTAAAAGAAAGAATACAGGGAGTCTCTTCGTTGCGAGAGCAAATGCCGCAATTATACGAGGAGGTGAAAGCAGAAAAGATGATGAGCCTTGACTTGTTAGAAGATGTGGATCTCCTGGAGAAAGAAGTAAGAGCTCTGCGTCTTATGCAAAGTGAGCCTGTACAAGAAGAGGAGTTTAAATTATGTGAAATAGAATTTATGAACCAACTGATATTTAGGAAAGTAGATGTGTTAAAAAAGGTTCAAGGGGAATTAGAGAAAAGTGAAAAACCCCCTATACCTTCTGTGACAGCTGGTGACACAGGGTCAGTGCACCAAGGACAGGAGGTACGAGAGATTCTGAGGAAGAATCAGCAGAGGTGTTCTGATGTGCCTGGTCGTACTTCTCTGGTGAGGCACTATACTGAGACTGAGGCTGGCACTAAGGTCAAGCTGAAACCGTGCAGGTCACCTGAGGCCCGCAGAGAGCATAGGCCCGGGAGGGTACAGGGTAGTGCGGATGACAAGGGTGAAGATGAAGCTGATGAGGGCCATGACTGGTCCAGAGTTCACTGTCTCTGTTGGATTGTTGACCAGTCCTTCGGTCTGGATGACCAGCCCTCCGGTCTGGAGAAGAGGGAGGGGATATGTGAGACAGTGAAGGAATGTGTGTTGAATGGGGTGTACATTTCACCTAGGTATAAGGGAAATGTGTGGCTTTGTGAACCTAGTGGTAAGAAAGGTCACTACATCTTACATTCATTACACACTTGCAGCTCAGGCCTGAAATCACTCAGGTGTTAATTAGGAGACCAGAAGTAGGTGTCTGCAAACACAGTCTGAGAGCTAGCTTAGCCTGGACACAGGAAGGTGTCCCGGCACAAGAAGCGTCTCCAGGAGTATGAGCTATCTCAGTCTGGGTGCAGGAGGTACCCCGGACACAGGAGTAGTCTCAGTGAGAATCCGTGCGAACAGCGGCTGAATAGGAGTAGATCTCTCTCAAGTCTGGACGTTGGATGTGCCTTCAGACACAAGGAGGAGTATCTGTGAAACTCCATACTGGTAACATATATGATATGCGTTGTGTTGGGCCAGGCTGGTAGAGCCGGGACCCGGATAGACAGGGCAATCTATCTAAGTGTAATTAGTGGCTAGACAAGCCCAGGTTTTCTGTTTATGATTTATTTTTATCTGTTTGCTGTAGACTTTAATAAAGCTGGTTGCGGCCAGTTTTCACCAGAACTGCTGTCTGAATGAACTGTTTTCGTGCCATTCTGTCTACCCAGACAGCGATCCTAGAGCTAAATCCCCTGGAAATGTTACAATACATAGAACAAAAAACTGACCTGCACCTCCATATAGTATGAACAGGTGCCTACTGCAATGAATACACCTTGTCACGTTTGATGGGTTCACATGAATTGGGCAATTTATGCACTAAGAACCTTCATTTTTGTAATTTTTTTTAAAAAAAAACTTTTTACTTTTTTTACTTTTTATTACAGTTTACTCAGCAATTATGATAGATTTTGTGTTTGCATGTCTATTGTTCGCTACAGAGTGCTGCACTCCTCCTTTTTGCAAGATATACGGTATATATATAATGTATATAGGTATATTATATATAGAAGTGTTTATTATTAGTAAAAATGCTACTAATAGTAGTTGTAGAAAAAATAGTGTAAAAATTGCTATAATAATATTATTGTCTACCATGCCTACATAAGAGACAGATAATTTATGTTTTATCACTGAACTAGAATTGCATTGAATACCAAATTCTCTTTCTTATGTTTATCACATCCTAAATAAAAGGAATATTTCATCCAGAGTAATTTTCAGATTATAATACAGTCTGGTAGCTTAATTCAAACCAATGTTCAGGATTCTTCATTTATAGCCCCCGGTTTGGAGTGCATCATAAGCTCTCATAAAACTCCATAAAATCACTGGGATTATTATCAGACGTGATAAATTACCCCCACAGCAGAAAGCCATTTTCTGGAGATGTTCACTATGTGGTGAGTGATAGCTCTCTGACCCTTGTTGGGAATTGTTATTTATTTGACATAAAATAATTGTGTGTCTTCCTAATGTGGTGTAAGACGAGCTTAAATCATTGATGGAATAATATGCCTTGTCTTATGCCTGTGCCTGCAGAGCGATTCAGTATAGAAAAGGGGCAACTGAACCTTATAAAATAAATGGAAATTGTTTATATAATATTATGCAGGTTTTAGATGAGTGTTGTGAAAACAAGTAAATTACAGTAAAAAAATACAGTTTATTAAATAATCTATGAATAAGAAGTATTAATATATAATAAAATCAAATAATCTAAATAAATAACATTTGTTAAAAGATTAAACATTGTCAAGAGGGTGTGTGTGTGTGTGTGTGTGTGTGTGTGTGTGTGTGTGTGTGTGTGTGTGTGTGTGTGTGTGTGTGTGTGTGTGTGTGGTTAAAATTGCATTATCGGGCTCTGGAGTTTCCGAGGATAATCTGTATGAAAGTTGCATGTTTTGCATAGATTAATTGTTTTAGGTGTGACTGTCAATGCACAAGCAATGTGTTTAACTTCAAAGGCAGTATCAGAAGAGCTCCATTCTTCTTTTGTTCTTTTGCTCTATGCAACAGAAAAAGCACCAGGACCACATGTTTTACCAGTAAGAAAAATATCCACCTAAATACTGCTGCATATGCTAATAATAAAGAATAATGTAGATAGTTTAGTGCATGACAGGTGTGTATTTGTTCTAGTTGATTAGCCATTTCTTGGTTATTTGCCTTGCTCATTTTTTATTTTCTCTCTAATGTAACTCTCTTAATGTAGACTATGTTTTTCATGATGCCTCTAGCTTAGAAGAGGGTGCAGATACTCCTCACACTGTTTTTGCTCTACTCTAGGTCTTATTTAACCCCTTAACCACCAAGGGTAGTTTGCACGTTAATGACCGCGCCAATTTTTACAATTCTGACCACTGTCTCTTTATGAGGCTAACTCTGCAACACTTCATTGGATCTTCACGATTCTGAGATTGTTTTCTCATGACATCATACTTTATGATAGTGGTAAAATTTATTCGATATAATTTGCGGTTATTTATGAAAAAAATGGAAATATGGCAAAAATGTTGAAAATTTTGCAATTTTCAAACTTTGAATTTTTATTCACTTAAAACAGAGAAATATGTCACACAAAATAGTTACTAAATAACATTTCCCACATGTCTACTTTACATCAGCACAATTTTGAAATCACATTTTTTTTTTGTTACGAAGTTATAAGGGTTAAAAGTTGACCAGCGATTTCTCATTTTTACAACAAATTGTACAAAACAATTTTTTTTAGGGACCACCTTATATTTGAAGTCACTTTGAGGGGTCTATATGGCAAAAAATACCCAAAAGTGACACCATTCTAAAAACTGCACCCCTCAAGGTACTCAAAGCCACATTCAAGAAGTTTATTAACCCTTCAGGTGCTTCACAGGAGCTGAAGCAACTTGGAAGGAAAAAATGAACACTTAACTTTTTAGTCACAAAAATGATCTTTTACAAACAATTTTTTTATTTTAACAAGGGTAAAAAGAGAAAATGGACAGAAAAAGTTGTTGTGCAATTTCTCCTGAGTACACCGATACCCCACATGTGGGGGAAAACCACGGTCTGGGCGCACGGCCGGGCTCGGAAGGGAATGAGCGCCGTTTGACTTTTTCAAACCAAAATTGGAGGGAATTGAGATTGGATGCCATGTCGCGTTTGGAGATCCCCAGATGTGTCTAAACAGTGGAAACCCCCCACATGTGACACCATTTTGGAAACTAGATCCCCTAAGGAACTTATCTAGATTTGCTGTGAGCACTTTGAACCCCCAAGTGTTTCACTAAAGTTTATAATGCCTGGGTGTGAAAAAAAGAAAAAAATTCCACAAAATGATTTTTTAGTCCCAAATTTTTGATTTTTCCCAAGGAAATTGGACCCCAAAAGTTGTTTTCCAATTTGTCCTGAGTACGTTGATACCCCTTATGTGGTGGAGAAATATCGTTTGGGCGCACCGCAGGGCTCGGAAAGGAAGTAATGACGTTTTGGAATGCAGACTTTGATGGGTGTCATGTTCAGTTTGCAGAGTCCCTGATGTGCCTAAACAGTGGAAACCCCCCACAAGTGACCCATTTTGGAAACTAGACCCCCTAAGGAACTTATCTAGATCTGTGGTGAGCACTTTGAACCCCCAAGTGTTTCACTAAAGTTTATAATGCCTGGTGTGAAAAAAAAAAATTCCACAAAAATGATTTTTTAGTCCCAAATTTTTGTTTTTCCCCAAGGAAATTGGACCTCAACAATTGTGTTCCAATTTGTCCTGAGTACGTTGATACCCCTTATGTGGTGGAGAAATATCATTTGGGCGCACCGCAGGGCTCGGAAAGAAGTAATGACATTTTGGAATGCAGACTTTGATGGGTGTCATGTTCAGTTTGCAGAGTCCCTGATGTGCCTAAACAGTGGAAACTCCCCAAGTGACCCCATTTTGGAAACTAGACCCCCTAAGGAACTTATCTAGATCTGTGGTGAGCACTTTGAACCCCCAAGTGCTTTGCACAAATTTATAATGCCTGGGCATGAAAATAAAAAATCCTATTTTTTTCCCACAAAAGTAATGTTTAAGTCACCAATTTTTTATTTTCCAAAGGGTAACATGAGAAATTGGACCATAAAAGTTGTTGTCCAATTTGTCCTGAGTACGCTGATTCCCAATATGTGGGGGGGAACCACTGTTTGGGCGCACGGCAGAGCTCGGAAGGGAAGGAGCGCCATTTGACTTTTTCAAGCCAAAATTGGCTGGAATCGAGATTGGACGCCATGTCACATTTGGATAGCCCCTGATGTGCCTAAACAGTGGGAATCCCCCACAAGTGACCCCATTTTAGAAACTAGACCCCTAAGGAAGTTATCTAGATATGTGATGAGCACTTTGAACCCCCAAGTGCTTCACACAAATTTATAATTCCTGGGGCATGGAAATAAAAAATCCTATTTTTTTCCCACAAAAGTAATATTTAAGTCACCAATTTTTTATTTTCCCAAGGGTAACATGAGAAATTGGACCATAAAAGTTGTTTTCCAATTTGTCCTGAGTACGCTGATTCCCCATATGTGGGGGGAACCACTGTTTGGGTGCACGGCAGAGCTCGGAAGGGAAGGAGCGCCATTTGACTTTTTCAAGCCAAAATTGGCTGGAATCGAGATTGGACGCCATGTCGCATTTGGATAGCCCCTGATGTGCCTAAACAGTGGGAATCCCCCACAAGTGACCCCATTTTAGAAACTAGACCCCCTAAGGAACTTATCTAGATCTGTGATGAGCACTTTGAACCCCTAAGTGCTACACACAAGTTTATAACGTAGAGCAGTAAAATTAAAAAATCATATTTTTTCCACAAAAATGATCTTTTCACCCCAATTTTTATTTTCCCAAGTGTAACAACACCTCAAAAGTTATTGTGAAATTTGACCTGAGTACGTTGATATCCAATATGTGGGGGTAAACCACTGTTTGTGTGCATGGCAGAGTTCGGAAGGGAAGGAGCGCAATTTGACTTTTTCAACGCATAATTGGCTGTATGCCATGTCGCGTTTGGAGCCCCTGATGTGCCTAAACAGTGGAAACCCCCCAAGTGACACCATTTTGGAAACTAGACCCCTTAAGGAACATATCTAGATCTGTGGTGAGCACTTTGAACCCCCAAGTGCTTCACACAAGTTTATAATGCCCGGGCATGAAAATAAAAAATACTATTTTTTCCCACAAAAATGATATTTTAGTCACCAATTTTTTGTTGTCCAATTTGTCTTGAGTACGCTGATACCCTATATGTTGGAGAACACTACTGTGTGGGCGCACGTCGGGGCTCGGAATAGAAGTAGTGACTTATAGTAATGCAGACTTTGATGGAATGGTCTGCGGGTGTCATGTCGTGTTTGGAGAGTCAATGATGTGCTTAAACAGTGGAAATCCCCAACAAGTTACCCCATTTTGTTAACTAGACCCCCAAAGGAACTTATCTAGATGTGTGGTGAGCGCTTTGAACCCCCAAGTGCTTCACAGAAGTTTATAACGCCCGGCATGAAAATAAAAAAAATCATATTTTTTCCACAAACATGATCTTTTAGTCCCCAGTTTTTTATGTTCGCAAGGGTAACAGGAGAAATTGGAACCAAAAAGTTGTTTTCCAATTTGTCCTGAGTGCGCTGATACCCTATATGTGGGAGAAAACTACTGTATGGGCACACGTCGGGGCTCGGAAGTGAAGTAGTGACGTTTTGTATTGCAGACTTTGATGGAATGGTCTGCGGGTGTTATGTCGCGTTTGGAGAGCCCCTGATGTGCCTAAACAGTGGAAACCCCCCACAAGTGACCCCATTTTGGAAACTAGACCCCTAAAGGAACTTATTTAGATGTGTGGTGAGAACTTTGAACCCCCAAGTGCTTCACAGAAGTTTATAACTTAGAGCCATAAAAATAATAAATCATATTTTTTTCCACAAAACCGATATTTTCGCCCCAAATGTTTTATTTTCCCAAGGGTAACAGAAGAAATTGGACCCAAGAGTTATTGTGCAATTTGTAGTGAGTATGCTGATACCCCATATGTGGGGGTAAACTACTGTTTGGGCGCATGGCAGAGCTCAGAAGGGAAGGAGCACAGTTTGACTTTTTCAACGACGAATTGGCTGGAATTGAGATCAGACACCATGTCACATTTGGAGAGCCCCTGATGTGCCTAAACAGTGGAAACCCCCCAATTCTAACTCCAACCGTAACCCCAACACACCCCTAACACTATTCCCAACCCTAATCATAACCCTAACCAAAAACCTAACCCTAACACACCCGTAACCCTAGTCCCAACCCTAACCCTAACTTTAGCCCCAACTCTAACCCTAACTTTAGCCCAACCCTAACCATAACTTTAGCCCCAACCCTAACCCTAACCCTAATGGCAAAATGGAAATAAATACATTTTTTTAATTTTATTATTTTTCCCTAACTAAGGGGGTGATAAAGGGGGGTTTGATTTACTATTTATAGCGGGTTTTTATGATTGGCAGCTGTCACACGTTAAAAGACGCTTTTTATTGCAAAAGTAGTTTTTGCATCATCACATTTTGAGAGCTATAATTTTTCTATATTTTGGCCCACAGAGTCATGTGAGGTCTTATTTTTTGCGGGACGAGGTGTCATTTTCATTGGTACCATTTTTGGGCACATGACATTTTTTTATCGCTTTTTATTACGATTCTTGGGAGGCAGAATGAACAAAAACCAGCAATCATGAGTTTCTTTTGGGGGAGGGGCGTTTATAGAGTTCCGCGTGTGGTAAAATTGATAATGCAGTTTTTATTCTTCGGGTCAGTACGATTACAAAGATACCTCATTTATATCATTTTTTTATGTTTTGGCGCTTTTATACAATAAAAACGATTATATATAAAAAATAATTATTTTTGCATCGCTTTATTCTGCGAACTATAACTTTTTTATTGTTTCGCTGATGATGCTGTATGGTGGCTTTTTTTTTGCAGGACAAGATGAAGTTTTCAGCGGTACCATGTTTGTTTATATACGTCTTTTTGATTGCGTGTTATTCCACTTTTTGTTCGGCGTTATGATGATAAATCATTGTATTTTAGCCTTGTTTTTTTTTTTTTTAATGGGTTCACTAAAGGGGTTAACTAATGGGACAGTTTTTTAGTATGGGTTGTCACGGACGCGGCGATACTAAATATGTGTACTTTTATTGTTGTTTTTTTTTTTTACATTAAAGAATGAATTTATTGGGGAATATTTTTTTTCCTTTATTTTTGGATTTTCTTTTTACATGTGTGATTTTTATTTTTTTCACTTTTTTACTTTGTCCCAGACATTACTGTGTAGGGTCAGATCGCAGGTGTGACAGTAGGTTTCAGGGGTCTCCCTGCGCGATGCTTCCCTGTGCCCCTGTACACCGCGATCATATTTGATTGCGGTGTGCCAGGGGTTAATGTGCCGGGAGCGTCTTGTGACCGCTCCTGGCATATAGTGCCGGGTGTCAGCTGTGATAAACAGCTGACACCCGGTCGCGATCAGCTGCGCTCCTCCTGGGAGCGCAGCTGATCGCATGGGACGTATTATTCCGTCCCTGGGAATTAAGTACCAGGTCACATGGACGGAATAGTATGTCCCATGGGATTAAGGGGTTAATGACATCAGTGATAGATCAGTAACTTAAAATGGCATCTCAGTACGTCCTATAGCATCTATTCTATCTCCCCTGTCTCCTGCTTGTAATTGGTTGATACTTGTCAGCTCTTACAAGCAGGAGGCAGGGTGGCTGTTTGAAGCTGGATCTCATAGAATACTGTATATTGCATATTCCACACACATCACTCACATTTACTGTAGTATAGAAAATACATTTCAGTGGAATTTTATATCTGTGCAGTAAGTAATTTTATGGGCTTGCCTAAATTATTGCAATCTTCTATATAGTAAGGCAGAAATTATATATTCTGCTGCTAGGGAGAAAATATAGAAGAGCAAGGGAATATTTTGGTGCAGAATGGATGTGTCAGAGAGCTGCCAGAACTTGGAGGGATATGATAGGTGTTGACACCTTCCTATCAACAAATGATGCTATATTCACACAGAAGAGTATGTAATGAACTAGTGGTCAGACTTTTGATGAGATTATGAAAGGGTTAAAAAAGTTAGGAGGAAACAAATGATATTACTAAAATATTGCACTTGCTCTTTGCACTAACTGGCTCCACTGGCTAGTAATATTGATTTGGATCCCAAGAATATGACTTAATAGGTCATATATGATGGGTTTTCCCAAAATGACTGCCATTTAGTTTTCTTACTGGGAAACTCTAGCGAAAATTCACATACTAACCAAAATCCGTATTTAACAGTGTTCTTCTTGTTCCTTTCATGCCTCTAATAAGCTTTTTAGAGCATAATACAACATATCCATTTATTTTTTTGCAGTATTCTACGAAAGTGAAAACTAAACAAAAGCCAAGGAGGGATGCCAAAGAAGAATAAGGGCGATATGAGGTAACCCCACTCATTGTAAAGATTTTGACTTTCTCAGAGGTATGCACGGTTATGTCACACCGGACCTACTAATCAGTAGGGTCACTGGGGATGCCAGCAGATAGGTGAAAATGTAGAGCTCTGGTTGCCACAGACTATCCATGTGGTCGTTGGAAAAGGGTGCTGCGAATCTTTATGATCAATTCAATATTAATGTCCAACCATCTACAATGGCTGCTATGTGACAGCAAGCTGATGTCATTGTGCAGTAGAGTCTTAGCCTTAAAGTGTTCCAATGATTCTGTCATACCTGACATTGGCCGTGGTGGCACACAAATACATGGTGTACAGCACAGTAGCTGAGGCCATCATGGAATGCCCAGTAATTCCTATTAACGGGTATTACAATCTCAGACATTAATGGCATATCTGTGAAGCATGTCAGTTAAAGTAGAGGTTGCTGCATCTGCAGATCTTCCTACAATACCTTTTCTGAAAATACTCAGTTCATGGCAGCTCAATACAGGATACTTAGATAGTTATGGCTCTCAGAGGAAAATTCCGCAATTAGACATTCATGGGAATCCAAGAGAGCCCCATCTTGAACCAATGAGAATGGAGAGGTTGCCATACATGCTCGCATTTTTCTGTTTGCTTCTCTGGGAGCTTTTCATTCATGGCAGTTAAAAAATGAGAGCCCGAAAGTCAAAACAGGTGAGAGATCCAGAATTGGACCCACATGATATGCCTTACATATGCTGTGGATGGTACTTTCCATTTAGTTATGACTATTGGTGGAAATTTCCGCAGCTTCGCATAGAGTGCTGAGTCAATTTTTTTCTGGTCTTTTTAATTCAATGCCAGATATAATGAGAAAGTAAATTTTAAAGGGACTAAATGGGACTTTTACACTGATGGCATAGCATCAGGGTAGATCATCAATGTCGATGCGACACCCAGCAACCACTGAGGATCAGCTGTTCCTCGTGTCGATGCCGGACAGAACTGCTAAGGTGTGGAACTACACAGGACAGCTCCGTCGACTGTATAGTGGCCATGGCTGGGTACTGTACTGTACATACACCCCCTATTCAGATCAATAGATGGTAGATGTGCAGTATCCACCGGCGGACACTGTTCCATTAACGGAGCTGTTCTATGGAGCCCTGTAACTTGGCACACAGGAACAGGTGATCGTTGAGGGTGCCGGGTGTTGCAGCCCCACAGATTAGACATTGATGACCTATCCTAAGGATAAATTAGCAATGTTAAAGTCCTGGACAACCCCTTTAAGTCAAAAATTGCAATTCTCCCAGCATTCTGTAACAGCCTGTATCCGAAGAGGTTTGGCCTTGTCCACAAAAAGCTGGTGATCGGCATGGACTACTGGAAATTAAGCAACAGGCATTTATGTTTTGTCTGTGCAGTGGAGCAGACACTACATTCACAAGAATGGTATTGGTGTTTGTATTATCCTGTAATGTGTGTTTGTACGGTTTTGATAAGAAGGGATATAAAAACCGCAATGACCAAAATTAGGCTTTAATTAGCCATGTCCAATGTGCTATTCTTAATTAATTGAATCCACAATTACTTTATAACTCTGCAATCAGCGCACACAAAATAATAAGAACTTTTAAGTGTTTGGCTTCTTCCTCTTCCTTTTAGCTTTTTTATTTAGATTTTTTTTTTGTGAAATTGAAAGCACGATAAGCAATGATAGCCCCTGTGGTTTCAATCATCTCCAACGAGACAGACAATGCAACCGTCCGGAGGTGACAACAGATGGCAGCATTGACATAGGTTTGGAATTCCAAGGCTCCAGAAATTAGAAAATAGCAAAATGCCAACTCTTATTTGACACCTAGTGTAATAATATGACTTTGAGTATATTGTTAGTGCACTAAAAGGAGAAAATGAGGGTAGTTGTCAGGATAATTGTTGACAGAATGGACACAAATGTAAGACAGGGAAAAGAGGACAAGGGCTGAATTAAAGCCTTTGGAAAAGATAACATGAATGCCTATTGTTAACTCTCGGAGATTTCTTTCTTATGTAGTAAATAGAGAAAGGCAGCAGCAAAATGATATCTGCTAGATCCTATAGTATTACAATGTATGATGATATAATTGGCAGGAAAAACAACACTAGCATAAGGCACCTAATTCAAGTCACCAAAGCTCCATATATCTGGACAGAATGACCTGCGCCCTATGAGCTTGGTACCAAGAGGTAGCATTTTTTTGTGTAGGATCAAAATTAGTTCTCAACTGCTTCAGATACCATATCTTTTCATTCAACACATTTTGCTAGGAATACTGGATAAACGTGAGCAAACGGGATCTGTACTGATGTTCTTTTCATTACACCTGCAGTTGGCAGGGGACTTGCGATGGAGAAATGCTTTACACTTCAAAGTATATGTGCACGCAATGTTTTTAAGATGCCGGCGTATCCACTGATTTTTTTGGTCAGGAGATGCATATTACTATGCCTGATGAAGAGATTTGAGAAGTCTTTGATTCAAACATGGCCTGCATGTCAAAGTTCCAAGATGAAAACCACCGTTGAGCAATAAGAACATAAAAGGCTCGTCTAAGTTTTGCCAGAAAACATCCTGATGATCTCCAAGACTTTTTGGAGGATTTTCTGTGTACCGACTAAACAAAAATTTAACTTTTTGGAAGGTGTATGTCCAGTTACATGAGGCATAAAAGTAACACAGCATTTCAGAAAACGAATATCACACCAACAGTAAAATATGGTGGTAACAGTGTGATGGTCTGGGGCTTCTAGACAGCCTGAATACATGTGGGAAATGCCTGTTTGTTAGGGAATCCACACAATCATGCAGCTGCGGTGACAGAAACTAAATCACCGAGCACGCCCAAATACTCGGAGATCACCCGAGCAAGGAGTATACTCGCTCATCACTAATCTCCACCTATCTAATATTGAGGACTGATTTTTTTTAAGGGCTACATAATTGTTTTAAATGAAAAATATAAAAGTTGATATTATGCATATCTTCATATTGTCACAAAATAGTCATACAAGTTGAAAAATAAAAGGAATACTTTTTAAATAGAAGAAGTGCTTTTTAAGTGGTCTTCTCCACCACCACCTTGGGAAGGTCAAGTCTTTTCTTAAAAAAACAACATAGCCATAGCACAAGTTACCAGATGATAGCAGGTCCAACTCCCCTAAGGGGACTAATAAATACAGTAAAAATGGAAAAAAAAAGTTTTAAAAAATATGAAAAAAATTATATAAAAGTTCAAATCCCCCCTTTTGCCCATTAAAATTAAAGCAATTAAAAAGTACACATGCTGTATTTGCTATTGCTGCTTTCATAAAAGTCGGATCTATCAAAATATCAAATAAATTAATCCGATTGGTAAATGGCGTGAGGAGAAATAGAGTCAAAATGCAAGAAGTAGGTTTTTTTCAGCTGCAATATTGCAACAAAATACAATGAAGTGGTCAAAATATTGTATCTACCCAAAAATGATATCATTAGAAAAGTTATATATAAAAAAAAAACCAAAAAGCCCCAAAGATAAGCCTCGCACGGTCCTATATCTCAAGAATTTAAAACGTTATGGGTCTGGGCAGGGGCGTAACTAGGAACGGCAGGGCCCCACAGCAAACTTCACAATGGGGCCCCCGCCCGCCTCCGGCCGCCATTTTAAAAAAAATATATATTTTTTAAAAATCACTAATCGCAAACGGCGAATGGATTGAATAATCCAGTCGCCAGTGGCAAATTTTTAGCCGCTTTGGCGACCATTTTGGTCGCCATCTGCAGCACTGTAAAGAGGCCTGCTGTTTTCGGGGCCCCATTAGGGGCCTGCTGTTTCCTGGGACCCTAGGCCCCTGATGGGGCCTGCTGTTTCCTGGGGCCTGCAGTTTCCTGGGGCCCTAGGCCCCTGATGGGGCCTGCAGTTTCCTGGGGCCCAAGGCCCCTAATGGGGCCTGCAGTTTTCTTTGGAGCTAGGCCCCTAATGGGGCATGCTGCTTCCTTTGAACCTAGGCCCCTAATGGGGCCTGCTGCTTCCTTTGGACCTAGGCCCCTAATGGGGCCTGCTGTTTCCTAGGGCCCCATTAGGGGCCTGCTGCTTCCTGGGGCCTCTAATGTGGCCCGCTGTGGCCCGCTGTGTCCTGCCCCCCCCCCAAGCACACATGCGATTTGCACACTTAGTCATGTACCCACGAGCTGCTCTCCCTAATGCTCTCAATGTTCAGTGAAAAACTGAGAGAAGCAGGAAGAGAAGCTCGTTGTCACAGGACCATAAGTATAAAAATCGCATATGAGTGAAGTGTCCATGTGATGACTGCTGGAACCTGCAGAGCTGAATCCTGACATTGCAGCTTCTGAATTCTCACAACGAATGCTCTGCACACTTTTAGGATTCTCCATTACCGGTGGCAAGAGTACACGGTCATGTCAGCATAAGCATGTGATTTATATACTTCTGGCCACATTCCGACTAGACGTGCCCGGCCTTGCTCCGTTCATTTTCATTGAGGCCACACGTCTAGTCAGCATGTGACCGCTTGTATGTAAATCACCGGCACGAGAGAATCCTAACAGCGTGCAGTGCGCACTGTGAGAATTCTGAAATTGACTAATTCTCATGTTTTTATTTATGTTAGGAGCATTAAAGGGGTTGTCCAGGTTTGTGCTGAGTCTGCAGTCATTCTATGTGACACAGACCTGGAGAACCCCTTTAATGCTCCTAACAAATAAAGACATGAGAATTAGTCAGTATCACAATTAATATTTACATCCAGGTACCTTATAGATGACGCTGTCCTTGGAGTCGTTCTCCTTTTCTTCATCTTGTCCAGATCCCATGATGAGTTTTCTCATCCACAGTCGTCTCTGCAGATTTCCATCTTCTCCGCTCTTCTGCACCAACTCTCCACACGATGCCCTTAAAGACAGAAGAGTCATTATAATGCCCCTAAATAAAAATATCTGCAATATACTGTCGCCTCACACTATTCTCCTCCCTCCTCACACTGACTCCTCTCACATCCCCCCTGTTCAGCATACTGTCTCCTCATATATTTACCCCCTCACTCTCTATACTGTCTGCTCACACAAACCCCTGACTCCCCATACTGTGTCTGCACACATCCCATCACCCTCACTCCCCATACTGTGTCTGCACACATCCCATCACCCTCACTCCCCATACTGTGTCCACATACATTCACCCGTTCGCTCCCCATACTGTCTGCACCCCTCCCCATACTGTTTCCTCATACATACTCTTCAGTACCCTCAAATCCCCCCACACATACAATAACCCCCATCGCCACTCCAAATCCCCCCACACATAAAATAACCCCCCATCCCCACTCCAAATCCCCCCACACATAAAATAACCCCCCATCGCCACTCCAAATCCCCCCACACATAAAATAACCCTCCATCCCCACTCCAAACCCCCCACACATAAAAGAACCCCCATCCCCACTCCAAATCCCCCCCACACATAATGTATCCCCCATCCCCACTCCAAACCCCCCCACACATAAAAGAACCCCCATCCCCACTCCAAATCCTCCCACACATAATGTATCCCCCATCCCCACTCCAAACCCCCCCACACATAAGAAGACCCCCCATCCCCACTCCAAATCCCCCCACACATAAAAGAACCCACATCCCCACTCTAAATGCCCCCCACACATAATGTATCCCCCATCCCCACTCCAAACCCCCCCACACATAAAAGAACCCCATCCCCACTCCAAATCCCCCCCACACATAATGTATCCCCATCCCCACTCCAAACCCCCCACACATAAAAGAACCCTCATCCCCACTCCAAATCCCCCCCACACATAATGTATCCCCCATCCCACTCCAAACCCCCCACACATAAAAGAACCCCCATCCCCACTCCAAATCCCCCCCACACATAATGTACCCCCCATCCCCACTCCAAATCCCCCCACACATAAAAGAACCCACATCCCCACTCTAAATCCCCCCACACATAATGTATCCCCCCATCCCCACTCCAAATCCCCCCACACATAAAAGAACCCCCCATCCCCACTCTAAATTCACCCCCCCCATACACACACACTCACACATTATGCCCCCCATTAATCTTCTGTGGTTTCTTCAGCTCCATAGTGGAGCACACTCACCACCAATCTTCACCCTTCAGGGCGCCGACGACGAGTGACGTCAGCAGCGTGATCACATGACCTGATCACGCTGCAGACGTCGCTCTGACCCGGCGGTCAGAGCTTCAATTGTACTGGCGTCTGTATAGACGCCAGTGCAATTGATCCCAGGGAGCCGGCACGCAGCAGCTTCTCTGCGCCGGCTGTCAGCTTGACAGCCGGCACAGGGAGCCGCCGACTCTCAGGCCAGGGGTGGCGGAACACAGCCGCAGGGGAGACAGCTGCAGCAGGGACGGGCCCCCTTCTAGCCCGGGCCCTGTGGCAGCTGCTTCCCCTGCTTCCACGATAGTTCCGCCCCTGGGTCTGGGAAAATAGTGACAAAAGCAAAAAAAAATTATTTGCAAATTTCCAATTTTTTTTCACCTCTTAAAGGGAATCTGTCAGCAGATTTTTGCTATGTAAGCTGAAGATATCATGCTGAGGGGGTTAAAGCACAGATTTCAGTGATTCCTCTCTTATCATGCATTGTTGTGTTGATTGCTTTCAGTGATTTTTTAGCACCAGCAGCTTATGATTGCTGGACTAGATCAGCGCTTGCCTCCTGATCTGACACGCCACCTTCTTTAATAAGCGCCTACCTTTCTATGAACATTCTACATTCAGAGCCTTGTGTGGGCATGGTTAGCTGTTGTATGGGCGGGGTTAGATTTCTCAGCTCTGCTTCATTGCTAAATGTAAAAGCTTTGATTTTATCCGAACTGCAGCACCCAGTAGTCTAAGTGATACATCATTAGACTCAGCAACTCTTTGCCTACATCAGGTTGCTCCCAGGTGAGTTACAAAAAACCTGCTGATAGATTCCATTTAAATAAATATATATATACAGTACAGACCAAAAGTTTGGACACACCTTCTCTTTTAACCCCTTCACCCCCAAGGGTGGTTTGCACGTTAATGACCGGGCCAATTTTTACAATTCTGACCACTGTCTCTTTATGAGGTTATAACTCTGGAACGCTTCAACGGATCTTCGCGATTCTGAGATTGTTTTCTCGTGACATATTGTACTTCACGTTAGAAGTAAAATTTCTTCGATATAACTTGCGTTTATTTTTGAAAAAAACGCAAATATGGCGAAAATTTTTAAAATTTTGCAATTTTCAAAATTTGAATTTTTATTCCCTTAAAACAGAAAAATATGTCACATAAAATAGTTAAGAAATAACATTTCCCACATGTCTACTTTACATCAGCACAATTTTGGAACCAAAATTTTTTTTTGTTAGGAAGTTATAAGGGTTAAAAGTTGACCAGCGATTTCTCATTTTTACAACAAAATTTACAAAGCCATTTTTTTTAGGGACCACCTCTCATTTGAAGTCACTTTGAGGGGTCTATATGGCAGAAAATACCCAAAAGTGACACCATTCTAAAAACTGCACCCCTCAAGGTACTCAAAACCACATTCAAGAAGATTATTAACCTTCAGGTGCTTCACAGGAACTAAAGCAACGTGGAAGGAAAAAATGAATATTTAACTTTTTAGCCACAAAAATGATCTTTTACAAACTTTTTTTTTATTTTCACAAGGGTAAAAGGAGAAAATGGACAGATAAGGTTGTTATGCAATTTCTCCTGAGTACGCCAATACCCAATATGTGGGGGAAAACCACTGTTTGGGCACACGGCAGAGCTCGTAAGGGAAGGAGCGCCGTTTGAATTTTTCAAACTAAAATTGGCTGGAATTGAGATTGGACGCCATGTCGTGTTTGGAGAGCCCCTGATGCGCCTAAACAGTGGAAACCCCCACAAGTGACACCATTTTGGAAACTAGACCCCCTAAGGTACTTATCTAGATCTGTTGTGAGCACTTTGAACTCCCAAGTGTTTCACAAAAGCTTATAATGCCTGGGTGTGAAAAAAAAAACAAACAATTTTCCACAAAAATGATTTTTTAGTCCCAAATTTTTGAATTTTCCCAAGGAAATTGGACCCCAAAAGTTGTTGTCCAATTTGTCCTGAGTACGCTGATACTCCATATGTGTGGGGGGGAACTGTTTGGGTGCACGGCAGGGCTTGGAAAGGAAGTAGTAACGTTTTGGAATGCAGACGTTGATGGGGGTCATGTTCCGTTTGCAGTGCCCCAGATGAGCCTAAACAGTGGAAACCCCCCACAAGTGACCCCATTTTGGAAACTATACCCCCTAAGGAACTTATCTAGATCTTTGGTGAGCACTTTGAACCCCCAAGTGCTTCACACAAGTTTATAATGCCCGGGCATGAAAATAAAAAATCCTATTTTTTTCCCACAAAAATTATATTTTAGTCACTAATTTTTTATTTTCTCAAGGGTAACAGGAGAAATTGGACCACATAAGTTGTTGTCCAATTTGTCCTGAGTACGCTGATACCCCATATGTGGGTGGGAACCACTGTTTGGGCGCACGGCAGAGCTCGGAATGGAAGGAGCACCATTTGACTTTTTCCAACCAAAATTGGCTGGAATTGAGATTGGATGCCATGTTGCATTTGGAGAGCCCCTGATGTGCCTAAACAGTGGAAACCCCCACAAATGACCCATTTTGGAAACTAGACCCCTAAGGAACTTTTCTAGATCTTTGGTGAGCAATTTGAACCCCCAAGTGCTTCACACAAGTTTATAACGTAGAGCCGTAAAATTTAAAAATCATATTTTTTCCACAAAAATGATCTTTTCACCCAATTTTTATTTTTCCAAGGGTAACAAGACTCCAAAAGTTATTGTGCAATTTGTCCTGAGTGCGCTGATACCCCATATGTGGGGGTAAACCACTGTTTGGGTGCATGGCAGAGTTTGGAAGGGAAGGAGCGCCGTCTGACTTTTTCAACGCAGAATTGGCTGGACGCCATGTCGTGTTTGGAGAGCTCCTGATCTGCCTAAACAGTGGAAACCCCCATAAATGACGCCATTTTGGAAACTAGACCCCTCAAGGAACTTATCTAGATGTGTGGTGAGAACTTTTAACCCCCAGGTGTTTCACTAAAGTTTATAACGTACAGCCGTAAAATAAAAAATCTTTTTTTTTTTTTACAAAAATGATTTTTTCATCCCCAATATTTTATTTTCACAAGGGTAACAGAAGAAATTGGAACCCAAAAGTTGTTGTCCAGTTTGTCCTGAGTACGCTGATACCCAATATGTGGGAGAAAACTACTGTATGGGCGCACGTCAGGGCTCGGAAGGGAAGTAGTGACGTTTTGGATTGCAGACTTTGATGGAATGGTCTGGGGGCGTCATGTCACATTTGGAGAGCCCCTGATGCGCCTAAACAGTGTAAACCCCCCACAAGTGACCCCATTTTGGAAAATAGACCCCACAAGGAACTTGTCTAGATGTGTGGTGAGCACTTTGAACCCGAAGTGCTTCACAGAAGTTTATAACGCACAGCCGTAAAAATAAAAAATCCTTTTTTTTTTTGCAAAAATGATTTTTTTGCCCCAATATTTTTTTTTACAAGGGTAACAGGAGAAATTGGAACCCAAAAGTTGTTGTCCAATTTGTCCTGAGTACGCTGATATCCAATATGTGGGAGAAAAACTACTGTATGGGTACACGTTGGGGCTCGGAAGGGAAGTAGTGACGTTTTGGATTGCAGACTTTGATGGAATGGTCTGGGGGCGTCATGTCGCATTTGGAGAGCCCCTGATGCGCCTAAACAGTGGAAATCCCCAACAAGTGACCCCATTTTGGAAAATAGACCCCACAAGGAACTTATCTAGATGTGTGGTGAGCGCTATGAAGCCCCAAGTGCTTCACAGAAGTTTATAATGTACAGCCGTAAAAGCAAAAAAATATTTTTTTTTGTACAAAAATGATATTTTCGCCCCCAGTTTTTTATTTTCCCAAGGGTAGCAGAAGAAATAGGACAAATTGCACAATAACTCTTGGGGTCCAGAGTACGCTGATACCCCATATGTGGGGATAAACTACTGTTTGGACGCATGGCAGAGCTGAGAAGTGAAGGAGCACCGTTTGACTTTTTCAACGCAGAATTGGCTGGAATTGAGATCAGACGCCATGTCACATTTGGAGAGCCCTGATGTGCCTAAACAGCTAAAATCCCCAATTCTAACTCCAACCCTAACCCCAACACACCCCTAACCCTAGTCCCAACCCTAACCACAAACTTAACCCTAACACACCCCTAATCCCAACCCTAACCCTAATCCTAACTTTAGCGCCAACCCTAACCCTAACTTTAGCCGCAACCCTAACCCTAACCCTAATGGGAAAATGGAAATAAATACTTTTTTTTAATTTTATTATTTTTCCCTTACTAAGGGGGTGATAAAGGGGGGTTTGATTTACTATTTATAGTGGGTTTTTATGATTGGCAGCTGTCACGCTAAAAGACGCTTTTTATTGCAAAAATAGTTTTTGCATCATCACATTTTGAGAGCTATAATTTTTGCATATTTTGGCCCACAGAGTCATGTGAGGTCTTATTTTTTGCGGGATGAGTTGACGTTTTTATTGGTACCATTTTTGAGCACGTGACGTTTTTTGATCGCTTTTTATTTCGATTTTTGGGAGGTTAGAATGAACAAAAATCAGCAATTCATGAATTTCTTTTGGGGGAGGCGTTTTATACCGTTCCGCGTGTGGTAAAATTGATAAAGCAGTTTTATTCTTTGGGTCAGTACGATTATGGCGATACCTCATTTATATCATTTTTTCATGTTTTGGCGCTTTTATAGAATAAAAACAATTTTATATAAAAAATAATTATTTTTGCATCGCTTTATTCTGCGAGCTATAACTTTTTTATTTTTTCGCTGATGATGCTTTATGATGGCTTGTTTTTTGCGGGACAAGATGACGTTTTCAGCGGTACCATGTTTATTTATATAGGTCTTTTTGATCGCGTGTTATTCCACTTTTTGTTCGGCGGTATGATGATAAAGCATTGATTTTTTGCTTCGTTTTTTTTTTTTTTTTTTTTAAGGGGTTCACTAAAGGGGTTAACTAGTGGGACAATTTTATAGGGGGGTCGTTACGGACGCGGCGATACCAAATATGTGTACTTTTATTGTTTTTTTTTTTTATTTACAGGAAGAAGTGAATTTATTGGGGAATATTTTTTTTTTTTTTAATTATTTTGGATTTTTTTTTTACACATGTTTATTTTTACTTTTTTAACTTTTTTACTTTGTCCCAGGGTGGGACATCACAGTATTTTATCAGATCGCTGGTGTGACAGTGTGCACAGCACTCTGTCACACCAGCGATCGCACAGGCATAGATGCAGGCTTCTCAGTGCCTGCTCTCGGCAGGCACTGAGGTAGCCGCCTCCCTCCAGGACCCCGGCGCCATCTTGGATCCGGGTCCTGGGAGGGAGGAAGCCCTCAGAACAGCGCGATCACATCGCGCTGCTCTGAGGGTCTCAGGGGGCGCGCAGGGAGCCCCCACCCTGCGCGATCCTCCCCTGTGCCCCCAGTACACCGCGATCATGTTTGATCGCGGTGTGCAAGGGGTTAATGTGCCGGGAGCGGTCCGTGACCGCTCCTGACACACAGTCATGGGTGTCAGCTGTGATAATCAGCTGACACCCGGCGGCGATTAGCTGCGCTCCCCTCAGGAGCGCAGCTGATCGCCTATGACGTACTATCCCGTCCCCGGTCATACGGGCCCAGGTACCATGGACGGGATAGTACGTCCGATGGCAGTAAGGGGTTAAAGATGTTTCTGTATTTTCATGACTATGAAAATTGTAAATTCACACTGAAGGCATCAAAACTATGAATTAATACATGTGGAAGTACTGTATATACTTAACAAAAAAATGTGAAACTGCTGAAAATATTTCTTATATTCTAGGGTCTTCAAAGTAGCCACCTTTGCTTTGATGACTGCTTTGCACACTCTTGGCATTCTCTTGATGAGCTTCAAGAGGTAGTCACCGGAAATCGTACAATTTGTCCCTCGATAAACAAGTCCTCATATGGCTAAAAATGGAAAAATAAGCTATGACTCTTGAAAGAAGGGGAGGAAAAAACAAAATTGAAACAATGGATATTGGCCTTGTTGCAAAGGGGTTAAAGCAGAATGCTCTGCTTGTCAAGTTCATGATTGCTTCACCTGCAGCTAAGCTCAAACTGGCCCACAGTGGGACAGCTGAATCCCCAGTGAGCCCCTGTGCAGGAAGGAGTTGACTCTCCATGCCCATGCATTGGCAATGTTTGAGGAAGTGTCTGTACAATTAATGCAACATTTACATACAAGGGCAGGATTTAGTAATTAATTTAGAAAACTACCCAGTTTATTATTATATAGAAGCAAATCTGGGAAGATGGGGCAGGAAATATTTCATTTTGCTGAACACTGGGCCCACAGAATCCCTATCACTGGTGGACCCATTGCACCCCATTTCAACACTGTCTGTACCTCTTATTCTAATTCTAATCTAATTTAGTGGAGCCTCCTTCAGCATTTCTAAAGACAAAAAGCCTCTCCGCTGCCAGGCTATCCAAGGGATAGGTGATATATTACAGACCGATGTGGGTTCCACCTTTCTGAGAATTAAAAGGGTTGTCCACTACTTTAAATTAACCCCCCAATGTATCCCCCCAGGGCCCCTAATAAATTTTATAAATACCTCATGTTGCCTATACTCCCTGTGAGCCGTTTTATTGCTGGCCGGTCACAGGCAGCACATGACCCAGCACTGACGTCATGACAAGTGAGACGTGACTCAGCGCTGGCTCCCCGCGGTGGCTGCTGAGTTGTGGGCGGGGTTACCCCCGTGTCACCTCCAGCATCCACCGTGCACTTTCTCAATGAATTGGCGTGCGGTGGATGCTGGGTGTGACGTGGGGGGTCAACCCCGCCCACAGCATGGCAGCCAGCCCGGAAGGAGGAAGAGGGACCCCCGGCTGCTGCCAGCAGTTGACGGGATGTGAGCGGAAGCAAGACCTGGAAGCAGCTGGAGGTCACGTGCTGCCTGTGAGCGGCCAGCGATAGCGCCGCTCACAGGCAGTATAGGCAACGTGAGGTATTTACAAAATTCATTAGGGGCCACGGGGGGATACATAGGGGGGATAATTTAAAGTAGTGGACACCCCCTTTAAGATCCAAAGAACAAAGCACTAATATACCCATGCATGCATGCCACCACTCCATTCATTCTCGTTGGGAATCCAAAACTAAGTTTAGAACAAGAGAAGAAGCACAAGTCTCCATTTGACCTTTCTCGGGGTCAATCTACAAGTTATCACAAAATGGTATTCTTTTGGTGATTGGAAAAATTCTTTAGGAATAAAAAAGATATTCTGGACAAGAAGTAGTTAATGAATTTCAATTTCAAATATCTTCTCTCGGGGTGCACAAATGTATGAAATTTTGCCTCTATTCCACCATGTTGGAATGTGTAGATGGTTTGCAGTGAATCTCTATTAGTATGCAGTGATCGGATTATTGAACTCTATAAAAGAAAAGAAAAATGTTTTCAAGTTTTAAAAGCTGGATATGAAAGCAGAAATAATGATTTAATATTATTTGACTCATCTTGTGACTGGCAAGGCGCACCATTGTAATAAAACATGGCTTGTATTGAAAGCATCTGTCACTGTAGATAAATGCAATATAGAGAAAAGCGCAATTCACAGTAGTCAGAATTTGATGGATCTGTTGGTAAACAATAATGTTTTTCACTTGACAACTTTTCTCGGTTAATTTTCCTGGTGCCAGCGGATCTGCCTGGTAATACCCTATAAATAGAAGCAGCCATTATCTCCTATTTTAAAGTTATTATTCCCACCTAAAGTCTTAAGGAGTTGGGCATGAGAAATGAGGACAAATGGACAACTTAGGTGCTGATATCTACATGTCAAATTATTTTGCTCTATTTCCCTCAAAGTTTAAGCCATATGTAACATCTGTACCCGTACTTCCGCAGGGCCCCCGTCGGGGTCCCCGCTCCCAGTCTGCTCACTGCTGCTCAGCCTCGGCCTCAGGTCCTTCTCCTGCTCCTGCTTCCTGGCGCATGGCCAGCAGATCTCCAGGTATGACGCTGAGGTCGCGAGCGCTCATGGTCTCTTAAAGAGACAGAGCGCATTTTTCAATTATGCTCCAGACCAATGGTGTTGTAGCGAGTACTATTTCTGGCCCCTCTGCCATAGAGGGGGCGCCAGAGCAACAAGTGTTTCCTGTTGCTAGTTTCTGGTTCAGTGTTCTATTGTGCACCGCCAGCGTACTTCCAGTACCCAGCTAATTCTGTTTGTCTTCTCAGACTACTAGTGGCTCTCTACTTCGTACCCGGGAAGATACCAGTGCTGCCTGTGCAAGTTCTGTCCCGCTCAGCCGTCCGTCACTCCGTTACCCAGGATGACGTCAGTATTGCCTGTGCCAGTTCCATCCCGTGCTCCCGATTCCCGCTTGTCAAGTTCAACGCTACCTGTTTCCTTGGCTGTTCTGTTATGTTTCGGTAGCTGAGAAGAAATTGCAAAAATAGCAAAAGTAGTAATACACCAGAGAGGCTGGAAACTATTGGTTTGCAGTACCCTAAACTAACCACCACACTAGAAGTAGCCGTGGAGCGTACCTACAGTGATCCTAGATGCCTCGTCACAGCCGGAGAGATAACTACACCTAATGGCAGAAAGATGAAAGCTATCTGCCCTGAAGCAGATTCCCCAAAGAAATAGGAAGCCCCCAAACATGTGTTGGCGGTTAGACAAGAAGAAAATACGGACACAGACAGAAAATAGAATGAGCAAACGCTGGGGCCCAATCTGTCTAGATAGAAAAGTATAGGAAAGAATTCTGACTGCAACCCAAAAAACCCTGACAAAAATACCAACACTTCTGATTAACAAAAAACCTGAGATCACACGATCTCTACCACCTAAACCAGATCTCTGGTGTAACACACAGCAATTTAGCAGAAAAGTGACAAAGGAACAGAGCAAAAGTGCAAATACAAAATGAGCACAACTGGGGGACCAGGCTGAAATCCCCTGCAAGCAGCAAAACAGGCAAGGAAAATCCAACCAGAGGAAAAAAAAGCAAATCACTTATCTGAAAGAGAGCAGAAATGCAAGCTGAGCTCCAAGCAAAACCAGGAAGAACAATTGATTACCAGCAAGGCTGATGGGAACTCAGGTCACTAGTATCAGACCATTCAGAGCCAGCTGAAGGCCATTCAGCAATTAGTTCATTACCCTCAGCAACCACCGGAGGGAGCCCCAGCTCAGAAGTCGCCTCCAGAGTATTCACAACACTGTTCACCTGTTCCACTGGGCCAGCTTCCACATGTCTGGGGTCTAACTGGATGTAGCACCTGCGTCACCTGGGCATTCCAATCTGATCCTATTTGAGGGGTCTTATTATGGGTGTCTGGGGCTCGCATAGTCACGCCCCCTTCAGAGCCCCCCAGTCCGTGGTCCTGTGGTTCCACAAAAATACCAATAAACGAATGTGCGCTACAACATCTGTGCCTCTGCTTCCATTCATTACACCATATAGGGGCATGTGACAACACAACATTTAATCTTAATTATCCAGATATCTATTTTCAGTAGTCAAGGAGACATATGCTTTTATATTTATGTTGACTTTTGAATTTATATGTTTTTCTTTGGTTGGTCAAGAAACACAGACTATTGTTTGTATGAGCCTGGATATTGACTTTTGAGTTGATGTTTGTTGTAAATTATTGTCTGTCATCGCTGGAGGACAGGGACATAGGGTAACTGAACAATAGATGCTTGTTAATATGTTGATTACACATTGTACCAGGCTAGCTAGTCTGTTGACTTGCAAAACAGAGGTGTCACGTCGCCGTTGGATTTAGTGGCTGGTGTTCCTGCCTCGGCCACTGGGAGGCGCCGGACTCCTTCGGCAGGTGGTGCTGGTGATAGGAGTGCGGTATCCTCATATGGTTCCGCTCCTTTGACACCAGCCTCTGTCGCTGCGCATCGCCATGTCTCACCTGTGGGTAATGTTGACGACAGAGAAGGGATCTCTGTGCAGGCATCTGGTGGGCGTAGGCTTCGCTCTTCTGTCAGAGGTGAAGTGGTTAGTGTCAGTCATGCATCACCATCTGGCCTGGTTCTGGGGGCGGTCCAGATGAGGTCATCAGACTGTGAGCCTGTGAGAGGTAGCCATGCCCTTCAAATGCCTTGGAGCCTGGCTTGTAGGCTGCCAGATTTTGTTTTGCTATTGTATTTCTGACCTTTGCCTGGATTTCTGACTGTTCTACTGCCTGCCGATTTTGTACCTCTGCTGTCCACCTCGTTTTGACTTGAACTTTAGCCTGTATTTCTGACCGTTCTACTGCCTGCTGATTTTGTACCTTTGCTGCCCTCCTGGTTTTGACCCCTTGGACTTCTGACTACGCATTTGGTCTCGCTTTTTATTCCCGTCCTAGCGTCCTTCCAACTCCGGTCCACTGCTCTCATAGGCAGCTACCCCCTGGGCTTCGCTATAATTCCAGATCCCTGTATAGGGGTAAAGGGTCTCGGGGTTTCTCGGGGTGCTGTCTTACCTGCAGTTCAGAACTGCAGTAGGTGGACACCACAAGAGGTTGAACTATACAGACTGACTAAATAGTCAAACAATGAGAGGTAAACTAATCCTACCTCCCCTCATTGAACCTTTGGTTACGTTTGAGGAAGCTGGGATTGTGACCCTCTAGTCACCAGACCCTATGGAGATGTTTGGGGAATCCAGGTTGGGACCACATGCTTGGAGAAGCCAGGTTGGGACCAATCGGTCACTGAGCTCCATGGAGACATTTGGAGAATCCAGGTTGTTACCCTCCAGTCACCTGAACACAATGGATACGTTTGGAGAAGAAAGGTAGAAACCATCCGGTTAACTTGAGTCATGGAGACGTTGGAAGAATCAAATTTTTCCAGTGGTTTTGTCTTCTTTTGCTATTTTCCTTGAATGACTGCATATTTTAAAAGAAATTGGCTAACAATATGGGATATGCAATGCTTTTGTGGATCCTGATCACCTCTAAAAGTAACAAGTGACCTCATACTAGTGAGAGATAGTCCAGACAACAATTAGGGCAGTACACGAAGATTGTTAATAGTAGCAATACCATTTTCTTTCCATTTAAGTTAAAGTTTTTGCATTCAGCTGACAACCAGCTCGCTCTTTTGAAAAGAAGGAGTTCTGAGATCCTCAGAAATGTAAGCAAGACTTCCTGCAGCTCCTGCCTTTCTACAGTTCTACTCACTCAGCTTTTATACACACACACTGATTACAAGCAAACAAGTCACAGGTGAGGATGTTACCTTTAGCAGCAATTCAAACCCATTTTTGTCAACTTCTGTGCATGTTATCAGGCCAAAATCACCAGCTCACCAGGGTATGTAAACTTTTGATCAGGGTCATTTGCATGTTTTGGGTTGTCATTATGATTTAAAAAGAGAAAACACAGTAGTTTGAGAATGAATGGCTGAGAAAAGGTTTTGGTGTTATCATTCATATTCTCTGAAAAAAGGCCAAGAAAGCAAAAATTCTGCCGGGGTATGTATGAGTACAACTGTATATACTGTACTAGCATTAGCTTGGTGGAATTATTTCCCTTTATCCCCTAACCCTCCCATCACCTTCTTTTAGAGCTGTACCAAGTGGTTTTCCCATGACCTCTTTCATCCAATTGCTTCCAGACTAAGATCCATTACAAGGTGTCCGGATGCCCGAAGCAGAAAAGTGCAAATGGCATCCCTCTCTACTTCCATGTACAAAAATCAAAGAATGTAAGTCAAGTGTTAAATGGTCTTTCACGATGTCAATTCTTATTTATTTCACGTATTTCATTCATTAGACTTTTTAAATAATAAATTATTTAATTGCTGCAGGTATTACGAGTTCAGGCATCTCCAGTGACAGACAGTGCACTGCCTGCCGAAGCCCTTCTCCGTGACCCAGACAATTCAACAATTGAACTGGGCAAGTTTTTGAATTTATGCTCGTGACACTTTTTTAGACAGCATGGCAATGCAATTGTGGCAAACCTTACATGGTGACTTTGCAATTATGCAGACTCATCATTCAGTCCAGCCAATTAAAATTACCAAGAACTACACAATGCACACATAATACTGTCAAATCTGTCATTCTGTCAAAAGGATCAACCCTCCTAGGCCATCTGTATTAGCATGTAGGTAATAAAAAAGTTGAATAAAATTACATCTTGCTATCTACAACCCAATGTTTTATTCAAGAGAAATCCACATATTTTAGTATATAAATGAGCTGTTAAGATCTATAGTTTGTGTGATGACTCAGCATCAATGAGGAAAATCTGGCCACTTGTGTGGGGGTGAACTATTCTTAATTATGACAGACGTAGTATTCCTTTGTTCAGTAAAGGTACTGCCACACTAAACAATCCCGCTAGCGATCTCGTTAGCGTTGCATACTAATGAGATTGCTAGCGGGATTGTTTCTATATCGCTAAATGCTGCCGCATTTAGCGATATAGTTAACGACGCTATCGCCGTTAGCGATCTTCTTAACGACTTTAGCGGTACAAAAGTACCGCTAAATCGCTAAGAAAAGGTGCCACACAGCGATTAGATACTTACCCAGCGGGAGCGCCAGCGATGAAATAGGGTCCGGAACGATTCCAGCGACGAGCGAGATCACAGCAGGAAGCTCGTCGCTGGAAGCTGCCGCACTGAACAATATCGCTAACGGGATCGCTAAATAGTGACGTTTTTTAGCGATCCCGTTAGCGATATTGTTTAGTGTGGCATACCCTTAAGTCAAGAGACACAAGCCATTGTTTCATGTGAGACTGTATGGAGCTCCTTTGGGCATACTAATTTGTAGAATTTACTGATTGCATCACCCCCCTGCAGTGTACTAGTCTGCATCATTTGAAGGACAGTTCTAAAGTCTAATTGAACTACTGACAATGGGTTAACACAATGCCCTGAAATGAAGCTAAGGGATATAAAAAGGGCCTGCTCCTATTACCCGTATGATTCCATGGGATTTCAGTCTAGGGACCATGGTTTCAGCTGGTGGATTACAGAACTGCTCCACTGCCCTGGATACCCCAATGTCATGGAGGTTTTAATCCCTGGCAAGCCAGCAAAAGGATGAGACTCTGTCACTTGAAATATCTTGTGTCCTTTCTGGGAATGTAATATTTGCTGTTAGCTATTGGTGACCAAATAAATTCTTACTGGAGTGTGGTACACTTACACTGTGTTGCCTTAATAGTATTCTGTCCACGGGGAAGGAGTTCAGTACGACGTGCCAAGTATATGCGGTCTTTCTAAAGGCAGCAAGGCTAGAGGAGGAGAGCATTCATTGACCCTTGTGTCTCCACACTCTGGACATAGATTTCTCTGAGAATCTGCCTCCAGAGCTTATTATAAATGAAAGGTGGAGTTACCAGTGTGAAACATGAAGATTAGGGGAGCAAACTGTCAGCCATTTCATGTCTCACTATGGTAACTCTTTGTAACACCTGTGCTCGTACAGTCATGGCCAAAAGTTTTGAGAATGACACAAATATTATATTTCACATGATCTGCTGCCCTCTGGTTTTTATGTGTGTTTGACAGATGTTTTTATCACAGACAGAAATATAATTGCAAACATATGAGTAACAAAAGCTTATATTGACAGTTAGAATGAGTTAATGCAGCAAGTCAATATTTGCAGTGTTGACCCTTCTTCTTCAGAACCTCTGCAATTCTCCCTGGCATGCTCTCAATCAACTTCTGGACCAAATCCTGACTGATAGCAGTCCATTCTTGCACAATCAATGCTTTCATTTTGTCAGAATTTTTAGGTTTTTGTTTGTCCACCCGTTTCTTGATGATTGACCACAAGTTCTCAATGGGATTAAGATCTGGGGAGTTTCCAGGCCATGGACCCAAAATCTCTATGTTTTGTTCCCTGAGCCATTTAGTTATCACCTTTGCTTTATGGCAAGGTGCTTCATCATGCTGGAAAAGGCATTGTTGATCACCAAACTGCTCTTGGAGGGCTGGGAGAAGTTGCTCTTGGAGGACATTCTGGTACCATTCTTTATTCATGGCTGTGTTTTTAGGCAAGACTGTGAGAGAGACGATTCCCTTGGCTGAGAAGCAACCCCACACATGAATGGTTTCAGGATGCTTAACAGTTGGCATAAGACAAGACTGGTGGTAGCGCTCACCTTGTCTTCTCCGAATGAGGCGTTTTCCTGATGTCCCAAACAATCGAACTTTACCCCAGTCCTCAGCAGTCCACTGCCTGTACCTTTTGCAGAATATCAGTCTGTCCATGATGTTTTTTCTGGAGAAGTGGCTTCTTTGCTGTCCTCCTTGGGACCAGGCCTTGCTCCAAGAGTCTCCACCTCACAGTGCGTGCAGATGCACTCACACCTGCCTGCTGCCATTCCTGAGCAAGCTCTGCACTGCTGGTAGCCTGATCCCGCAGCTGAAACACTTTTAATAGACGGTCCTGGCGCTTGCTGGTCTTTCTTGGGTGCCCTGGAGCCTTTTTGGCAACAATGGAACCTCTCTCCTTGAAGTTCTTGATGATGCGATAGATTGTTGACTGAGGTGCAATCTTTCTAGCTGCGATACTCTTCCCTGTTAGGCCATTTTTGTGCATTGCAATGATGACTGCACGTGTTTCTTTAGCGATAACCATGGTTAACAGAAGAGAAACAATGATGCCAAGCACCAGCCTCCTTTTAAAGTGTCCAGTGGTGTCATTCTTACTTAATCATGACAGATTGATCTCCAGCCATGTCCTCATCAACACCCACACCTGTGTTAATGGAGCAATCACTGAAAATAGGTTAGCTGGTCCTTTTAAGGCAGGGCTGCAATGATGTTGAAATGTGTTTTGGGGGATAAAGTTCATTTTCTAGCCAAATATTGACTTTGCAAGTAATTACTGTTAAGGTGATCACTCTTTATAACATTCTGGAGTATATGCAAATTGCCATTAGAAAAAGTGAAGCTGTAGACTTTGTAAAAATTAATATTTGTGTCATTCTCAAAACTTTTGTCCATGACTATACCTCCGTGGGGTCCCCGTCGGGGTCCCTGCTCTCAGTCTGCTCCCTGCTGCTCTGCCTCTGGTCTCTCCCCTGCTCCTGCTTCCTGGCATGTGGCCAGCAGATCTCCGGGTATGTTGCTGAGGTCATGCACACGCGTGCTCCCGATCTCTTAAAGGGACAGCGCACATTTTTCAATAATGTTGTTAACCCCTTACTGCCATCGGACGTACTATCCCGTCCATGGTACCTGGGCCCGTATGACCATGGACGGGATAGTACGTCTCGTGCGATCGGACGCGCTCCCGGGGGGAGCGCAGCCGATCGCGGCCGGGTGTCAGCTGATTATCACAGCTGACACCCATGACTGTGTGTCAGGAGCGGTCACGGACCGCTCCCGGCACATTAACCCCTTGCACACCGCGATCAAACATGATCGCGGTGTACTGGGGGCACAGGGGAGGATCGCGCAGGGTGGGGGCTCCCTGCGCGCCCCCCTGAGACCCTCAGAGCAGCGCGATGTGATCGCGCTGTTCTGAGGGCTTCCTCCCTCCCAGGACCCGGATCCAAGATGGCGCCGGGGTCCTGGAGGGAGGCGGCTTCCTCAGTGCCTGCTGAGAGCAGGCACTGAGAAGCCTGCTGCACTGCCTGAGCGATCGCTGGTGTGACAGAGTGCTGTGCACACTGTCACACCAGCGATCTGACAAAATACAGTGATGTCCCTCCCTGGGACAAAGTAAAAAAGTTAAAAAAAATAAAAATAAACATGTTTAAAAAAAAAATCCAAAATAAATAAAAAAAAAAAAAATATTCCCCAATAAATTCACTTCTTCCTGTAAATAAAATAAACAAAGCAATAAAAGTACACATATTTGGTATCGCCGCGTCCGTAACGACCCCCCCTATAAAACTGTCCCACTAGTTAACCCCTTTAGTGAACCCCTTAAAAAAAAAAAAAAAACGAAGCAAAAAATCAATGCTTTATCATCATACCGCCGAACAAAAAGTGGAATAACACGCGATCAAAAATACCGATATAAAAAAACATGGTACCGCTGAAAACGTCATCTTGTCCCGCAAAAAACGAGCCATCATACAGCATCATCAGCGAAAAAATAAAAAAGTTATAGCTCGCAGAATAAAGCGATGCAAAAATAATTATTTTTTATATAAAATTGTTTTTATTCTATAAAAGCGCCAAAACATGAAAAAATGATATAAATGAGGTATCGCCATAATCGTACTGACCCGAAGAATAAAACTGCTTTATCAATTTTACCACACGCGGAACGGTATAAACGCCTCCCCCAAAAGAAATTCATGAATTGCTGATTTTTGTTCATTCTAACCTCCCAAAAATCGAAATAAAAAGCGATCAAAAAATGTCACGTGCTCAAAAATGGTACCAATAAAAACGTCAACTCGTCCCGCAAAAAATAAGACCTCACATGACTCTGTGGGCCAAATATGCAAAAATTATAGCTCTCAAAATGTGATGATGCAAAAACTATTTTTGCAATAAAAAGCGTCTTTTAGCGTGACAGCTGCCAATCATAAAAACCCGCTATAAATAGTAAATCAAACCCCCCTTTATCACCCCCTTAGTAAGGGAAAAATAATAAAATTAAAAAAAAGTATTTATTTGCATTTTCCCATTAGGGTTAGGGTTAGGGTTGCGGCTAAAGTTAGGGTTAGGGTTGGCGCTAAAGTTAGGATTAGGGTTAGGGTTGGGATTAGGGTTATGGGTGTGTTAGGGTTAGGTTTGTGGTTAGGGTTGGGACTCGGGTTAGGGGTGTGTTGGGGTTAGGGTTGGAGTTAGAATTGGGGGGTTTCCGCTGTTTAGGCACATCAGGGGCTCTCCAAATGTGACATGGCGTCTGATCTCAATTCCAGCCAATTCTGCGTTGAAAAAGTCAAACGGTGCTCCTTCACTTCTCAGCTCTGCCATGCGTCCAAACAGTAGTTTATCCCCACATATGGGGTATCAGCGTACTCTGGACCCCAAGAGTTATTGTGCAATTTGTCCTATTTCTTCTGTTACCCTTGGGAAAATAAAAAACTGGGGGCGAAAATATCATTTTTGTACAAAAAAAATTATTTTTTTGTTTTTACGGCTGTACATTTATAAACTTCTGTGAAGCACTTGGGGCTTCATAGTGCTCACCACACATCTAGATAAGTTCCTTGTGGGGTCTATTTTCCAAAATGGGGTCACTTGTTGGGGATTTCCACTGTTTAGGCGCATCAGGGGCTCTCCAAATGCGACATGACGCCCCCAGACCATTCCATCAAAGTCTGCAATCCAAAACGTCACTACTTCCCTTCCGAGCCCCAACGTGTACCCATACAGTAGTTTTCTCCCACATATTGGATATCAGCGTACTCAGGACAAATTGGACAACAACTTTTGGGTTCCAATTTCTCCTGTTACCCTTGTAAAAATAAAATATTGGGGCAAAAAAATCATTTTTGCAAAAAAAAAAAGGATTTTTTTATTTTTACGGCTGTGCGTTATAAACTTCTGTGAAGCACTTCGGGGTTCAAAGTGCTCACCACACATCTAGACAAGTTCCTTGTGGGGTCTATTTTCCAAAATGGGGTCACTGTGTGGGGGTTTCCACTGTTTAAGCGCATCAGGGGCTCTCCAAATGAGACATGACGCCCCCAGACCATTCCATCAAAGTCTGCAATCCAAAACGTCACTACTTCCCTTCCGAGCCCTGACGTGCGCCCATACAGTAGTTTTCTCCCACATATTGGGTATCAGCGTACTCAGGACAAATTGGACAACAACTTTTGGGGTCCAATTTCTCCTGTTACCCTTGTGAAAATAAAATATTGGGGGCGAAAAAATCATTTTTGTAAAAAAAAAAGATTTTTTATTTTTACGGCTGTACGTTATAAACTTCTGTGAAGCACTTCGGGGTTCAAAGTGCTCACCACACATCTAGATAAGTTCCTTGTGGGGTCTATTTGCCAAAATGGGGTCACTTGTGGGGGGTTTCCACTGTATAGGTGCATCAGGGGCTCTCCAAATGTGACATGACGCCCCCAGACCATTCCATCAAAGTCTGCAATCCAAAACGTCACTACTTCCCTTCCGAGCCCTGACGTGCGCCCATACAGTAGTTTTCTCCCACATATTGGGTATCAGCATACTCAGGACAAATTGGACAACAACTTTTGGGTTCCAATTTCTTCTGTTACCCTTGTGAAAATAAAATATTAGGGGCGAAAAAATCATTTTTGTAAAAAAAAAAAGGATTTTTTATTTTACGGCTGTACGTTATAAACTTTAGTGAAACACCTGGGGGTTAAAAGTTCTCACCACACATCTAGATAAGTTCCTTGAGGGGTCTAGTTTCCAAATGGTGTCATTTATGGGGGTTTCCACTGTTTAGGCAGATCAGGAGCTCTCCAAACATGACATGGCGTCCAGCCAATTCTGCGTTGAAAAAGTCAGACGGCGCTCCTTCCCTTCCAAACTCTGCCATGCACCCAAACAGTGGTTTACCCCCACATATGGGGTATCAGCGCACTCAGGACAAATTGCACAATAACTTTTGGAGTCTTGTTACCCTTGGAAAAATAAAAATTGGGGTGAAAAGATCATTTTTGTGGAAAAAATATGATTTTTAAATTTTACGGCTCTACATTATAAACTTGTGTGAAGCACTTGGGGGTTCAAATTGCTCACCAAAGATCTAGAAAAGTTCCTTAGGGGGTCTAGTTTCCCAAATGGGGTCATTTGTGGGGGGTTTCCACTGTTTAGGCACATCAGGGGCTCTCCAAATGCAACATGGCATCCAATCTCAATTCCAGCCAATTTTGGTTGGAAAAAGTCAAATGGTGCTCCTTCCATTCCGAGCTCTGCCGTGAGCCCAAACAGTGGTTCTCCCCCACATATGGGGTATCAGCGTACTCAGGACAAATTGGACAACAACTTACGTGGTCCAATTTCTCCTGTTACCCTTGGGAAAATAAAAATTAGTGACTAAAAGATAATTTTTGTGGGAAAAAAATAGGATTTTTTATTTTCATGCCCGGGCATTATAAACTTGTGTGAAGCACTTGGGGGTTCAAAGTGCTCACCAAAGATCTAGATAAGTTCCTTAGGGGGTCTAGTTTCCAAAATGGGGTCACTTGTGGGGGGTTTCCACTATTTAGGCTCATCTGGGGCACTGCAAACGGAACATGACCCCATCAACGTCTGCATTCCAAAACGTTACTACTTCCTTTCCAAGCCCTGCCGTGCACCCAAACAGTTTCCCCCCCCACATATGGGGTATCAGCGTATTCAGGACAAATTGGACAACAACTTTTGGGGTCCAATTTCCTTGGGAAAATTCAAAAATTTGGGACTAAAAAATCATTTTGTGGAAAATTGTTTTTTTTTTTTCACACCCAGGCATTATAAGCTTTTGTGAAACACTTGGGGGTTTAAAGTGCTCACAACAGATCTAGATAAGTACCTTAGGGGGTCTAGTTTCCAAAATGGTGTCACTTGTGGGGGTTTCCACTGTTTAGGCGCATCAGGGGCTCTCCAAACTCGACATGGCGTCCAATCTCAATTCCAGCCAATTTTAGTTTGAAAAAGTCAAACGACGCTCCTTCCCTTACGAGCTCTGCCGTGTGCCCAAACAGTGGTTTTCCCCACATATTGGGTATTGGTGTACTCAGGAGAAATTGCATAACAACCTTATCTGTCCATTTTCTCCTTTTACCCTTGTCAAAATAAAAAAAAGTTTGTAAAAGATCATTTTTGTGGCTAAAAAGTTAAATATTCATTTTTTCCTTCCACGTTGCTTTAGTTCCTGTGAAGCACCTGAAGGGTTAATAATCTTCTTGAATGTGGTTTTGAGTACCTTGAGGGGTGCAGTTTTTAGAATGGTGTCACTTTTGGGTATTTTCTGCCATATAGACCCCTCAAAGTGACTTCAAATGAGAGGTGGTCCCTAAAAAAAATGGCTTTGTAAATTTTGTTGTAAAAATGAGAAATCGCTGGTCAACTTTTAACCCTTATAACTTCCTAACAAAAAAAAATTTTGGTTCCAAAATTGTGCTGATGTAAAGTAGACATGTGGGAAATGTTATTTCTTAACTATTTTATGTGACATATTTCTCTGTTTTAAGGGAATAAAAATTCAAAGTTTGAAAATTGCAAAATTTTAAAAATTTTCGCCATATTTGCGTTTTTTTCAAAATTAAACGCAAGTTATATCGAAGAAATTTTACTTCTAACGTGAAGTACAATATGTCACGAGAAAACAATCTCAGAATCGTGAAGATCCGTTGAAGCGTTCCAGAGTAATAACCTCATAAAGAGACAGTGGTCAGAATTGTAAAAATTGGCCCGGTCATTAACGTGCAAACCACCCTTGGGGGTTAAGGGGTTAACCAATGATGTCATAGTGTGTGCTATTTTTAGCCCCTCTGCCATAGAGGGGGCGCCGGAGCAACAACTGTTTTCTGTTGCTAGTTTCCGGTTAAGTGTTCTAACGTGCCTGTGTTCTGTTGTGCTTTATCAGTGTCCTGCCAGTACCCAGTTAATACTGTTTGTCTTCTCAGACTATCAGCGGCTTGCTACTTCATACCCGGGATGATACCAGTTCTGCCTGTGCAAGTTCCACCCTGCTTAGCCGTCCGTCACTCCATTACACATGACACCGTCAATACTGCCTGTGCCAGCTCTATCCTGTGTTCCCGCTTCCCACTTGTCAAGTTCAACACTACCAGTTATCCCTGCCTGTTCACCTGTTTTGCTGGGCCAGCTTTCACGTGTCCGGGGTCTAACTGGATGTAGCACCTGCAACCCCTGGGCACTCCAATCTGACCCTGTTCGAGGGGTCTTACTACGGGTGTCTGGGGCTCGCATAGTCACGCCCCCTTAGGAGCCCCCGTCCGTGGTCCCATGGATACACAAAAATAGCAATAAACAAATGTGCACTGCAACATCTGTGCCTCCACGTCCATACGTTATACTCTCCTTTTCAATTAAAATGAGCTCTGGGGGCAGATTCTCAGGGAGATCTATGTGCAGCCCATGAATCTTAACAGTTCATTTACATATTAAGAAAAATAGATATCGAGGTATCATTTTATTCAACTTTCTATGACCTGCATGCCCATAAAGAAGTCTTAGGAAGGTTAATCCTACTTACAAATTCATTTTAGGGAACCTGATAAAAAATGACTTGATAAAAATTACTGCAAAGAACAAGTAAAAAACACACCAGATGACTACCTTAAAGGGAACCTGTCACCCCCCGGGCGTTTTTAAGTAAAAGAGCCACCTTCAGCTGCACTAAGGCAGCAGTCTGTGAAAGTGGCTTTTTTTTCTGTTCCCCTGCAACGCTGAAATATAGACTTTTAAAAACATATCCCCATACCATAATTGCGTCCATAGGTCGGCGTCTGTCTCCCTGTAATCCTGCTCCCATCCGTCCATCACCCCCATTCAGCATCACAGCCCCTCCTCCTGAGTTATTTTTGTTTGATTAAACAGCTGTCGGGCGCATGCGCTCTTGGATCAGTCCTTTGGCATGCGCAGTGCACGCTGCCCGGGGACTGACAGAAGGCTATTGCGCCTGCGTCTTTTACAGGCACCATATCCCTCCCGCAGAGTGTTATTATGTATTCACACTGCGGGGCTGGCAATCTGACGCCTACGTAGTCAACATGTTTAGCTGCGCCTGCCTCCTTCTCCCAGTCCTTCCACTTTCGTTTTCATCCCGTGTGCTTCGTCGCATGTGCTGATCATTTTCCTGTGGAGGGACTGGGAAAAGGGGCAGACACAGCTGAACATGTTGACTGCGCAGGCGCCAGATTCCCAGCGTTGCAGGGGACCATAAAAAAAGAGCCACCTTCACAGACTGCTGCCTTAGTGCTGCTGAAGGTGGCTCTTTTACTTAACACCTGGGGAGGGGTGACAGGTTCACTTTAACCCCTTAACGATCGCCGATACGCCTTTTCACGGCGGTCATTAAGGGTACTTAACGGCGCTGTGGAAAAAGCCTATAGCTCCCCCCGCAGTTGGATTTTCTCCGGGTTCTCGGCTGCTGGGGTAGCATATTCCCAGTTCATTCTGGGATAAGTGAAGAGTCTCCGCGAGCTCCAAGAACACTGGGTTTTGGCTGTTGCAGCTGAAAGGAGGACATCGGTAAACCAGGGGAGGAGTCCTGAGGAGATCATTTGCATATTCCCAGTTCATTCTGGGATAAGTGAAGAGTCTCCGCGAGCTCCAAGAACACTGGGTTTTGGCTGTTGCAGCTGAAAGGAGGACATCGGTAAACCAGGGGAGGAGTCCTGAGGAGATCATTTGCATATTCCCAGTTCATTCTGGGATAAGTGAAGAGTCTCCGCGAGCTCCAAGAACACTGGGTTTTGGCTGTTGCAGCTGAAAGGAGGACATCGGTAAACCAGGGGAGGAGTCCTGAGGAGATCATTTGCATATTCCAGTTCATTCTGGGATAAGTGAAGAGTCTCCGCGAGCTCCAAGAACACTGGGTTTTGGCTGTTGCAGCTGAAAGGAGGACATCGGTAAACCAGGGGAGGAGTCCTGAGGAGATCATTTGCATATTCCCAGTTCATTCTGGGATAAGTGAAGAGTCTCCGCGAGCTCCAAGAACACTGGGTTTTGGCTGTTGCAGCTGAAAGGAGGGACATTGGTAAACCGCGCGCGCTAGGCACGCGAATTTTGGCACTTTTTTCACCACTGTGATATCTCTTTAACAATAAGAGCATGGAAGAGGCAAGGAGCCATGTGGTGAGTTGCATTTCTTGCTACATGTTCACAGATTTACCAGTGGAAAAGCCAAATTTCACATGCCACAAATGCAAGCTTGTGTCCATGTTGGAGGAAAAGTTGCAAATCTAGAAGAGAGGTTAGCTACATTGAAGATCATTAAGGAAGATGAAGAGTTCTTAGACAAAGCAGAATTATCTCTTCATGGTGCAGAAAGAGAAGAAATTCGACCTGCACCTGAAGAAACAGAGGAATGGAAGCATGTGACCCAGAGAAGCAGGAGGATCGTGAAGCAGTCAGCACCCATACTGCTCAGGAACCAGTACCAGGCTCTCACACAGGAGAATGATGAAGAAATACATCAGGATAAGACTTTGCCCACAAAAAGCAACCTTGTAAGCCCTCAGAGTCCTCCCGAATGGAGAAAGAAAACTGTTGTGATGAAGAAACGGAGAGTTGTTGTCATGGGGGATTCCCTGTTGAGAGGAACAGAGGCCGCTATCTGCAGACCGGATATAACCTCAAGAGAAATGTGCTGTCTTCCAGGTGCAAAAATTAAAGATGTGTCTGACAGGATATCAGGACTCTTCAGACCTAAAGATGACTACCCATTCCTGCTAATACATGTGGGGACAAATGACACCACAAGAAGTGACCTGGAAACCATCTGCAGTGACTTTGAAAACTTAGGCAAGAAAGTGAAAGAACTGGGTGCGCAGGTGGTCTTCTCATCCATCCTCCCAGTGGATGGCCATGGAACAAGGAGGTGGAATAAGATTCTGCAGGTGAACAACTGGCTACGTCGATGGTGCCGTCAGCAAGGATTTGGATTTCTGGATCACGGAGTGAATTACCTATACAATGGACTACTTGCTAGAGATGGGGTGCACCTTACGAAGACTGGAAAACATGTATTTGGAAGTCGCCTTGCTACACTCATCAGGAGAGCTTTAAACTAGAACAATGTGGGAAGGGAAGAAAAACGCCAGAAAAAGCCATACACCTGACAAATGCTATTGAGAACTCGGCTATTAGAAGTGGAAAGAAAGAACGAAGACAAAACAATCTAAATAATAAAAATATTGGAGGAAGAGAAACCAATCACAAACTAAAATGTTTTTATACAAATGCACAAAGCATGGGCAACAAACAAGGAGAACTGGAACTACTAACGCAGGAGAAGAAGTATGATGTCATTGGAATCACTGAAACTTGGTGGGACGATGCACATAATTGGAATACGAGGCTAGAAGGATACAACTTATTTGCAAGAAACAGACTTGATAAACGAGGAGGAGGTGTCGCATTGTATGTTAGAAAAGCGTATATCTGCACAGAGATTGACGCTTCAGAGACTGGGAGTTCTGTGGAAACTGTTTGGGTAAGAATACAAGGACAGAACAATGGAAAGGACACCATTGTAGGCATTTACTACAGGCCGCCTATGCAAGCTGAAGATATGGATGAACTCTTTATGCATCAAATGGCCAAGTTCTCCAAAAAATATGACATAGTTGTCATGGGAGATTTCAACTATCCAGACATTTGTTGGGAATCTCTCTCAGGCAAAACTAACAGGTCAAGGAAATTCTTATCCTCTCTTGCTGACAACTTTATCTTCCAAAAGGTAGAGGAGAAAACAAGGGGATCTGCTACCTTGGATCTAATCCTTATAAACAGGGAGGAAATGGTTGAGGAGGTAAGAGTGGCTGGGACCCTAGGAGGTAGTGACCATGCTATTTTAGAATTTTGGATAACAAGAGGAGGAAGACCTGTGAAGACTCAGACGTCAAGGTGTCACGCTGTATAGCAGATATATATATATGTGATGATAGTAATCTATATCAAAAGGGCAACATACAATATAACATGCGCATAGATATATGATAACATAGAATTACCTGACAGAAAGTCCAGTGGGTCAATACGGAATCCGTTATACGCTGTCTCCGGCTAGAGGGTGACCGGGGTCTATGCTGACCCTAAACTGGGGTCCTAACTAATTCCTCTACCTGGAGGTACTGTTAAAGGTACAGAGGTCCAGGCCACCAGCGTAAACCCTGTCTCCTATCAATCCCTGCCAACTGTAATCTAGTCCTAAGAAGGACCCTGATTACCACCAAAGGGAATGAACAGGTAACGGTTAATGAACAGAAAGACATACAAGAAAGACAAGAAATAAAGTAAATAAAGTCTTACATACAACACTCACACACAGTAGGAACACCTAAGGTCTCAGAGATAAACTATAAGCTATAAGAGTAAAAACAACTAAGGAACTCTTAGCTTAAGTATTCTGAGAACCGATCCAGTCTGCTAGACTACATAAAGGCTTTCACCGGCATCTAACAAGCAGACTGGCAGGTATATGAAGGAATCTAATTAGAACATAATCAAAAGCAGCCGGGCGAGGCTGGACCTAGTCTTAGCAAAGAGCTAGGTAAAATTAACTCCCTCATTACCAAACACAAAGAAACAGCAACTCAGCTGTGAGAAGTCAGAGTGTGTAATCGCGACGATCCTTGTGGCGATACACCCATGACAGTACCCCCCCCTCTACGAGGGGACTCCGGACCCTCAGGGCCAGGTCTGCCCGGGTGAGTTGTGTGAAAGGTCCGAACCAATCGATCTGCGTTAACATCAGACGCAGGGACCCACGTCCTCTCCACAGGACCATACCCCCTCCAATGAACCAAGTACTGAAGGGATCGGCGACTGAGACGTGAGTCAATGATTTTCGACCCATGAAATTCCACGTTATCATTGACCACCACTGAAGGCGGAGGTAGAGGTGACGGTATGACTGGTGCCACATACTTTTTAAGTAATGACTTGTGAAACACATTATGAATTTTAAATGTAGGAGGGAGGTCCAGACGAAATGCCACAGGATTAATTATGGAACTGATCCTGTACGGCCCGATGAATCTGGGACCCAACCTCCAGGAGGAAACTTTAAGTTTTATATTCCTGGTAGACAACCAAACTAGATCGTTCACCTTCAGATCTAGACCAGAAACTCTCCCCTATCAGCCATCCGTTTGTAACGGTTCCCCGTAACCTTCAGTCTTAACCGATCTGGAACTATCAGTCTCCCTGGAAGTCCCACGGGGCGTCCCCTGAGCCCCCAATACCTCCCCCTCAAGCTCAGAGCATACAGCTGACACTACAACTCCCTCCTGAGGAATAGGAACCGGATCATCCGTCTTCCCGGCCCTGGGAAAGTACGAGATAAGGCATCAGGAAGCAACTTTATTGAGCAGTCATATGCGCGATGAGGAGGTAACTCTTTACACCCCTCCTCTGAGAACATCTCCCCAAAGTCCTCCAGAAAAGGAGACAAAGTCCTAGGCACAACCGCACCGATGACCGTGCTCATGCAGTTATTCCTGCAAAATTCACCCCACTGGCTTATCTTTCCGGATTGCCAATCAATCACTGGGTTATGTTTAGCCAACCAAGGAAGTCCCAACACAATAGGAGTAGGTAGACCCTCCAACACATAACAAGACAATTGCTCTTTATGTCTTGCCCTACTCGAAGATCTATGTTATGAACAGCTTGTACCAAGCTACCTTGACCGAGAGGTCTAGAATCAATAGAGACTATAGGGACCGGTTTGGCCAATACACTCAGTTGCATACCATGCACCTGGGCAAACCGAGCGTCCACCAGATTAGCCCCGGACCCACTATCAAGAAAAACAGAAATCCTCTCAGTTCTAGTACCAATCACCACCTCCGCAGGCACAGAAACTGAGAGGGATTTGGGGACGAAATACACACTCCCAGGTTAACTCCTTTGCTCAAAGAGGCCGGGATGGACCCCCCAACAAAATGTCCCTCTCTCCCGCAAAAGAAACACCTTCTAGTCTTGCGGTGCACCGCCAATTCCCTCCTACAAAAAGATGTCCCTCCCAACTGCATGGGTTCCTCAAAACAGACCAGGGGAACCTCAGTATAAGGGACTTTAGTAGTAGGTGGAGTCATCACGGGAGGCGGAGTTACCTCGCGTCTTCCCCGAATTCGTCTATCCATGCGAAGAGCGAGGGCCATAGCAGCCTCCAGTGATGGCGGAGAATCATACTGAGCCAACACATCTTTTAATTTGTCAGACAACCCTTGACAAAACTGGCTCCTAAGAGCTGGGTCATTCCACTGAGTATCTGTTGCCCATCTACGGAACTCAGAAGAATATTCCTCCGCTGGACGATTTCCTTGCCGTATTTTACGTAACTTTGTTTCAGCAAGGGAAACTCGATCCGGATCATCATATACCAGACCCAGGGCAGTAAAAAATCGATCCACTGACTGGAGATCTGGGGAGCCTGGAGGAATAGAGAACGCCCAAGATTGAGGGTCCCCTTGTAAGAGCGAGATAACAATTCCCACCCTCTGCTCTTCACTCCCAGATGACCGAGGCCGCAGCCGAAAGTACAATTTACATGCCTCCCGGAAAGTAAAAAATTTGTCCCGCCCACCAGTGAACCTGTCCGGGAGAGCAACCTTAGGTTCAGATCTGGTTTGCTCCGGGGGGAACAAAACCTTGGACTTAATGTCTGCAAACTCCATGGACAACCCCTGCAACTGCCGGGCCAGCTGGGCTACTGGATCCATGACAGCTGGAGAGAATCTTTAGTATGGCCGGTGAAAATGTCACGCTGTATAGCAGATATATATATATGTGATGATAGTAATCTATATCAAAAGGGCAACATACAATATAACATGCGCATAGATATATGATAACATAGAATTACCTGACAGAAAGTCCAGTGGGTCAATACGGAATCCGTTATACGCTGTCTCCGGCTAGAGGGTGACCGGGGTCTATGCTGACCCTAAACTGGGGTCCTAACTAATTCCTCTACCTGGAGGTACTGTTAAAGGTACAGAGGTCCAGGCCACCAGCGTAAACCCTGTCTCCTATCAATCCCTGCCAACTGTAATCTAGTCCTAAGAAGGACCCTGATTACCACCAAAGGGAATGAACAGGTAACGGTTAATGAACAGAAAGACATACAAGAAAGACAAGAAATAAAGTAAATAAAGTCTTACATACAACACTCACACACAGTAGGAACACCTAAGGTCTCAGAGATAAACTATAAGCTATAAGAGTAAAAACAACTAAGGAACTCTTAGCTTAAGTATTCTCAGAACCGATCCAGTCTGCTAGACTACATAAAGGCTTTCACCGGCATCTAACAAGCAGACTGGCAGGTATATGAAGGAATCTAATTAGAACATAATCAAAAGCAGCCGGGCGAGGCTGGACCTAGTCTTAGCAAAGAGCTAGGTAAAATTAACTCCCTCATTACCAAACACAAAGAAACAGCAACTCAGCTGTGAGAAGTCAGAGTGTGTAATCGCGACGATCCTTGTGGCGATACACCCATGACACAAGGTTAGATTTCAGAAAGGCAGATTTTAAGGGACTCAGAAAGAGAATTGGAGGGATCCAATGGCAGGATATCCTTAAGGACAAAAATGTCCAGGAAGGATGGGACATCTTGAAAAATGAGATTCTGAAAGCACAATCGTTAACAATTCCAAAAAGAGGGAAGAATGGGAAGAATTTAAGGAAACCAGGATGGATGAACACAGAACTTAAACACATGCTAAAAAGGAAGAAAGAAATGTTTATCAAATGGAAAGAGAAAGGCATATCTAAAGAAGAATATAATGCCATCTGCAGAACCTGCAGGGCACAAATCAGATTATCTAAAGCTGACAATGAATTGAGGCTTGCAAGAGATGTCAAAAGCAACAAAAAAGGTTTTTGGGGATACGTCAAAAGTAAAAAAAATGTCAAAGATGCTATAGGATTTTTACAGGATGAAAATGATGAAATGGTAAGAAAGGATGTTGAGAAGGCTGAACTTTTAAATTCCTATTTTGCATCTGTTTTCTCTCAGAAAGGAAATGTAACATCAACTGATCTTCACTGTCCTATTAAAGGAATAGAAGAATCCAGGATATCTATAAACAGAAAGACAGTGAGGAAACACTTAGCTAACCTAAATGAATTCAAGTCTCCAGGTCCAGATGAATTACACCCCAGAATACTGAAGGAGATAGCAGAAGAAATTCTTGAACCACTGTCCATAATCTTTGAAAATTTTTGGGGAGAACAGGAGAAATCCCAGAAGACTGGAGAAGAGCAAATGTTGTTCCTATCTTCAAAAAGGGGAAGAAGGTGGACCCAGGGAACTACAGGCCGGTGAGTCTGACTTCTATACCAGGAAAAATCTTTGAACAAATTATTAAAGAACATGTATGTAAGTACCTGCATAAGAATGAAGTGATTAAACAGAGTCAGCATGGGTTTGTAACTAATAAGTCATGTCAGACTAACTTAATTTCCTTCTATGACAGAATCACTGACTGGGTGGATCAGGGAAATGCTGTAGATATAGTATATCTTGACTTAAGCAAAGCATTTGACAAAGTATCTCACACAATCCTTATTGAAAAAATGACTAAGTATGGAATGGACAAGGCAACTGTTAGGTGGATTCATAACTGGCTTAGTGATCGGACTCAAAGAGTGGTCGTAAATGGCTGCACATCCAGTTGGAAGAATGTCTCAAGTGGAGTACCACAAGGCTCTGTTTTGGGCCCTGTATTGTTCAACATCTTTATCAAAGGTTTAGATGAAGGAATTGAGGGTAAACTGATCAAATTTGCTGATGACACAAAGCTAGAGGGGTAGCTAATACTAGAGAAGAGAGAGAGAGGATTCAAAAAGATATAAATAAACTGGAGCAGTGGGCAGCATCTAACAGAATCGTTTTTAACAGGGAAAAATGCAAAGTACTACATCTGGGCAATAAAAATGAAAAAAGCATATACAAAATGGGAGGAATAGGGCTAAGTAACAGCACATGTGAAAAAGACTTGGGTATACTAATTGATCACAGACTGAACATGAGTCAACAGTGTGATGCAGCAGCAAAAAAGGCAAATACAATTCTAGGATGTATCAACAGAAGCATACAGTCTAGATCACGTGAGGTCATTATTGCCCTCTACTCCTCTTTGGTCAGACCTCATCTGGAATACTGTGTCCAGTTTTGGGCACCACATTTTAAAAAAGACATCAACAAACTGGAGCAAGTTCAAAGGAGAGCCACCAGAATGGTGACCGGTCTGCAAACCATGTCCTATGAGGAACGGTTGCAGGATTTGGGAATGTTTAGCTTGCAAAAAAGAAGACTGAGAGGAGACTTAATAGCTGTCTACAAATATCTCAAGGGCTGTCACATTGTAGAAGGGTCATCTTTATTCTCATTTGCACAAGGAAAGACTAGAAGCAATGGGATGAAACTGAATGGGAGGAGACACAGATTAGATATTAGAAAAAACTTTTTGACAGTTAGGGTGATCAAGGAGTGGAACAGGCTGCCACGAGAGGTGGTGAGTTCTCCTTCAATGGAAGTCTTCAAACAAAGGCTGGACAGACATCTGTCTGGGATGATTTAGAGAATCCTGCTTTGAGCAGGGGGTTGGACCAGATGGCCCAGGAGGTCCCTTCCAACTCTACCATTCTATGATTCTATGATTCTATGATTCTATGAACATGAATCGGGTCGGTTTTTACCGACCCCGGTGTTGCGATCGCTGTTATTAACCCTATAACGGCGATCACAGCAAAAAAAAAAATTATGTGCCATTTAATTTCTCTCTCCTCTGATGTGATCGGACATATTGAGCCCTGAAACCGGCTCCAAACACCTACACCCAACATAGTAAATACTGGTGTAAAGTTAGGATAGCAAAATCTGCAGGTGAAATATTATTGTTAGATATGGATTAGGAAATATGGCTGTTCAAAAAAATATATATACTGTAACAATCAAAATATGTCAGGAATACAGATGTAACAGATGTCCATTTATTGTCTGTGGCTCACTATGACAATAGCTCATTTAAAGTTTATAAAACTTAGCATGGGCGTGCTACATTATTCTAGTGCAATCTATTGAAAGTAGCAAAAGTGAATATCGACCCTTTAATGAGCCTTGTCACTTGACTTAGTATAAAAGCCAAACCAGAATCTCAATTTGCAGACTCGTGTTTCTGGATATTGCCCCTCCTCAGTGCAAAGCATGAAACATGATTTGGTTGTATTGGAGGCCTCTAATTGGGGTCTTAGGTGTAACATTTCTCCTTATAGAGAGTGACATGTCAGGCTAAAGAGACTTATAGACCATGCAATGCTTCACTGAGAAATTAAACATGCAGATTGTTTTTTCAAGGGCGAAGAAGACTTGATCTCTAGTGCTGCCTATTTGAAGCAGCAATCCAAAATGTCAATATTGACCTATTAACCAGTCTCATCACATGACTTAGAATAAGTAGCCAAGCCAAAAACTCAATTTGCAGATACATGTTTCGGGCTGTTGCCTGTCCCCAGTGCAAAGCAATAGATCTGATTTGGCTGTATGAGTTGCCTCTGACTGGAGACTAAGGAGTAATGTTTCTCCTTGTAGAGAGTGACATGCCTGACATGCCAGTGTAAGGAGGCTTAAAGGCTCTGTAATGGTTCTCTAGCAAATTAAATACTGTATGCAAATTGTCTCTTCAGAGAGAAACTGGACTTGAACTGTAGTGCCGCTTATTGGAATTAGCAATCCTAAAATTCAATATCAACCCATTAATGAGCCTGGCCACACAACTCAGGATAAAAGTCAAACCAGAAACTCAATTTGCAGACTCGTGTTTCATGGTATTGCCCCTCCTTAGGGCAAAGTATGGTGTGGCAACTGTCTTTACTATGGCTGCTAATGTACATCTGTATGTTGATGTGTCAATTTATGATCTATTTCACAGTTCATCAGATCCTATTTTCAAATACAAGCTTTAAAAACACTGTTGTAATAGAACATTCCTGATATTATTTCCAACCAAATGGGGGCAAATAAAAATGTGCCCATCTAGTGTTTCTCTTAAGTCAAAGCAGAATTAACTATAAAAAATAGCAAATGCTAGTAATTTAATTTTCCTTCTTGTGATAAAAGATCCGTAGGGAGTTCAATTATGCCATGATTGGCTAATTTCAACAGACTTTTTTTCTTATTCTGACTTCACAAAGATTTTATAGATCTGTTAACGAATCCCCAAGTGGACTTGCAGCGTAATGGAATTTGTATTAAAACACCGGCCTGAGTGTCCTGGGCAGAAGGTCACTTCCATTCATTCTCATTATCAGCCAAGGAGGACACGGGAGGGGGCACCTACTGTCTCTTCTGTTGTCCGTGTTATGATGTCTCTATTATTATATATTGGTATTACACAAATTGCCCACATGTTTGATAGAAAGATCCGGAAAGACATATGAGATCATCTAATTTTTAATCTCGGAGAGGTGAGAGGTTTAAGTGGTCCAGTTATTGTTTTTATATGAGGTGACCCGTGACATTTCAATTGCCATTTACTACTCTGAAAACAGGTCAAGTCTCTCAAATCATAAAAGTTTTGCTGCCTCAATCACTTCTAGGTAAAGATTCTAGGACAATGTTAATTATAAGATGGTCATTCGGTCTATGACTGCAATTATGATGGGAAGATGGTACAGAAGTTCTGCAAATTACAAAATCAAAAATGTATTTCATTCTTTTGTTCAACGTATTCATGGGTTTCATACCCATAGGATGAATATGCAAATATCTTTAAAGGAGAAATCAACCTATTTTTCTTAAAAAATGTGCAAAATCCTTAAAGGGTCTTCCCAGTACTTGATGGCCTATTCTTTAGGTAGATCATCAATACCAGATGGGTGGAGATGCAACAGTGACCGGATGGGCTTAATTGCAGAGTGAAAGGGCACAGCCCCATCAACTGCATAGTGGCCGTAACAATGGATCATATCCGGCTGCCACTGGCGCAGGGAGTAACTGATCGAGGATACCAGGTTTTATATCCCTTACAATCTGGTATTAATAACTATTCTAAGGATCCGTCATCAATATTAAAATACTGGACAACTCCTTTCACGACCAATGACAAATATTTACATCATAGGTCAAGTCCCTGCCATTACTGCGTGTGAACCCACATCTTTCCCTGCACTTGATGGCTGATTTAATAAGCCATAAAGTGCCTCTACCAGCCACTCATAAATTAGAGATCCACCCTCTGCTGTTGACCAGTTAAATGATGCTGTCAATCACTGACAGCGGAACTTAACGTGCGCAGGCAAAAAGCACATCATTGATTCCACCCGTTAGCTTACTCGTCACATGATCGTGGGGTGCTGATGGGTTGTTATGAAAGGTAGAGGTCTGCTGAAGACCCCCGTGGTTGTTAACACAATCCTCCTCTGGTAGATTATGATTATTGTGCTGTCGCCCTGCTATACGTAACACAAGTGACCAAACGATTGCAGCTTCGAGACTCTTAAGGGGACTATTAAATACAGTAAAAAGTAAAAATAAGTATTAAAAAATATTAAAAAATTTAAAAAAAAACACAAAAGTTCAAATCGCCACTCTTTTGCCTCATTAAAAATAAAGCAAACAAAAAAACCTACATATTTGGCATCTCTGCTTTCAGAAATGTCTCATATCTGAAAATATAAAAAAAATGAATCCGATTGGTAAACAGCTTAACGAGAGAAAAAATCTAAGCGCCAAAACTGAGTTTTTTTTCGTTCCCTGCAACATTGCAATAAAATGCAATAAAAGAAAATCAAAACATCTTAACTACCCCAAAATGGTATCAGCAAAACATCAGCTCAGGGTACAAAAAATAAGCAATTATACAGCACTGATTGTGGAAACTTCACACTAGACCTCAAGCAGCTTGGATTGTCAGTCTCTCCACTCTTCCTCCAGACTCTGGGACTTTGATTTCTAAGGTCTAGTGTGAAGTATCCACAATCAATGATGGTTTGGGGAGCCATGTCATCTGCTGGTGTAGGTCCACTGTGTTTTATCAAGAGTCAAAGTTAAAGTCAGCGCAGCCGTCTACCAGGAAATTTTAGAGCACTTCATGCTTCCTCTGCCGACAATCTTTTTGGAGATGGAAATTTCATTCTCTAGCATAACTTGGCAGCTGTCCACACTGCCAAATGTACCAATACCTGGTTTAAAAAAAGCAGTATCACTGTGTTGATTGGCCAGCAAACTCGCCTGAACTTAAAAACCCCATAGAGAATCTAAGGGGTATTGTCAAGAGGAAGATGAGACACCAGACCCAACAATACAGACGAGTTGAAGGCTGCTATCAAAGCAACCTGGGCTTCCATAACACCTCAGCAGTGCCACAGGCTGGTTGTCATGTGTGCATCGCCACGAAGATCGTCGCGGTTGCACATTCTGACTTCTCACAGCTGAGTTGCTGTTTCTTTGTGTTTGGCAGTGAGGGAGTTAATTCTGTCTGTGCTCGGTTCTGGGACTGGGTTCAGTTTCTCCCGGCTGCAATTGATTATTTGTTGATTGGTTTCCTTTAAATCCCTGGTTGTCTGTTTTGGGAGTTGCCAGTGAAATTCTTCATGCAGACCACAGATAGGATTGAATCTGTATAGACTTAAGTTAAAGAGCTCCTTAGTTGTTTTAAGCTCAACTTGCTTAGAATTTTATATCCCAGACCATTTATGTTCCTTCTGTGTTTGAGTGTGTATGCGAGTCTGTGTTTTCTCCAGTCTGTCCTATATGTCTAATCTGTGTATTTAGCAGAGATCAGCCCATATCCCTTTGGTGGTAATCAGGGTCCTTCTTAGGACTGATTACAGGGTTCAGGGACTGATAGGAGACTAGGTTAGGCTGGAGACTTGGACCTCTGAACCATTATCAGTACCTCCAAGGTGAGGGATTAGTTAGGACCCCAGTTTTAGGGTCAGGTTAGACCCCGGTCCTCCTCTTTCCTGTGACAGCGTATCAAGTCCTCAAGATTAACCCTGAGTTCAACGGATATCGTGTCAGGTAAATCTATTCTATATTTACATGCTGATGTTGCTAAACTATATGTTGTATAGAGTGTTGTTTCTGTAAGAATAGTTTACTGACATCGTACACATATCATTAGACAGCGTGACATTTTCACTGGCCAATAAAATTATCCCAGTTGCCATGGATCCAGTAGCCCAGCTGGCTCTGCAGTTGCAGGGATTATCCATGGAGCTGACGGACATTAAGTCCAAAGTTTTGTCTCCCCTGGAGCAAACCAGATTTGAACCTAAAGTAGCTCTCCCGGACAGGTTCACTGGTGGGCGAGACAAATTTTTCACCTTCCGGGAAGCATGTAAATTGTATTTTCGGCTTCGGCCTCGATCATCAGGGAGTGAAGAGCAGAGAGTGGGAATTGTTATCTCGCTCCTACAAGGGGACGCTCAATCCTGGGCATTCTCCCTTCCTCCGGGATCCCCGGCTCTACAGTCTGTAGATCGATTTTTTACTGCCCTGGGTTTGGTATATGATGACCCAGATCGGGTCTCTCTTGCTGAGACAAAGTTACGTAAGATACAGCAGGGAGATCGTCCGGCGGAGGAATTTGCTTCTGAGTTCCGTAGATGGGCCACAGATACTCAGTGGAATGACCCAGCTCTTAGGAGTCAGTTTTGTCATGGGCTTTCTGACAAATTAAAGGACGTTTTGGCTCAGTATGATTCTCCTCCATCACTGGAGGCTGCTATGGCCCTAGCTATCCGTACTGATAGACGGCTTCGGGAGAGGGGTGAGGTAACTCCGCCCCCAGTAGTTGCTCCACCTACTACAAAAGTCCCTTATGTTGAGGTTCCCCTTGTCTGTTCAGAGGAGCCTATGCAGTTGGGAGGGACATCATTTCGTAGGAGGGGATTGGTGGTACGCAGCAGGACTAGAAGGTGTTTCTTCTGCGGGAAAGAGGGACATTTTGTTGGGGGATGTCCATCCCGTGCCTTGTTGAGCAAAAAGTTGCCGGAAAACTGTTAATCCCAGGTTGTGTGGTGGACGACAACCTGGGAGTATGTATTTCATCCGCCAGTTCTTCTCAGTTCCTTGTACCAGTGGAGATGGTGGTTGGTACGAGAGTGGAGAGATTTTCTGTTCTTCTTGATAGTGGGTCCGGGGCTAATCTGGTTGACGCTCAGTTTGCTCAGGCTCAAGGTATGCCTCTGAGTGTATTGGCCAAACCGATCCCTATATTCTCCATTGACGCCAGGCCTCTCGGCCAAGGTAGCTTTGTTCATGAGGTCCATAACATTGATATTCGGGTAGGGGCGATACATAGGGAACAATTATCTTGTTATGTGTTGGAGGGTCTACCTACTCCTATTGTGTTGGGACTTCCTTGGTTGGTTAAACATAACCTGTGATTAATTGGCAGTCCAGAGAGATAAGCCAATAGGGTGAGTTTTGCAAAAGTAACTGCATGAACACAGTCATCAGTGCGGTCGTGCCTAGTACATTGCCTCCTTTTTTGGAGGACTTTGGGGATGTGTTCTCTGAGGAGGGGTGTCAGGAGTTGCCTCCTCATCGCGTGTATGACTGCTCTATTAATTTACTTCCTGATGCTAAGTTACCTAAAGCTAGGTTATATAACCTTTCTAGTCCTGAGAGGCAGGCTATGAAAGACTATATTTCGGAAAGTCTGGCCAAAGGGCATATTAGACCTTCATCTTCCCCAGTAGCCGCGGGGTTCTTCTTTGTGAAGAAAAAAGATGGAGGCCTACGCCCTTGCTTGGATTTCCGCGAACTTAATCGGATTACTGTTCGAGATCCGTATCCTCTCCCTCTTATTCCTGATCTCTTCAATCAAATTGTGGGCGCCAAATGGTTCTCTAAATTGGATCTCAGGGGGGCGTATAATTTGATTAGGATAAAAGAGGGGGATGAGTGGAAAACGGCGTTTAACACGCCGGAGGGACATTATGAGAACCTTGTCATGCCTTTTGGTCTGACTACTGCACCAGCAGTATTCCAACATTTTGTTAATGACATTTTTCGTCACCTTGTGGGGCTGTTTGTGGTCGTATATTTGGATGACATTTTAATTTACTTGCCAGATCTTGTGTCTCATCAGGAGCATGTGAGACAGGTGTTGCAGATCTTGCGAGACAATAAACTATACGCCAAACTGGAAAAGTGTGTATTTGCTGTACAGGAACTTCAGTTTTTGGGTTTCTTGGTGTCAGCCTCCGGTTTCCGTATGGACCCTGAAAAAGTGAGAGCAGTGCTTGAATGGGATCAGCCAGAGGATCTTAAGGCTCTGCAGCGTTTTCTGGGGTTTGCTAACTACTACCGGAAATTTATTTGTAATTTCTCATCTGTTGTCAAACCTCTCACTGACATGACAAGAAAAGGGACGGATTTTTCTAAATGGTCGGACAAAGCTTGCCAAGCTTTTTCCTCTTTGAAAAAATGTTTTGCTTCGGCACCCGTTCTCATCCAACCAGATGCATCACAGCCGTTCATTGTGGAGGTGGACGCGTCTGACGTAGGGGTGGGTGCAATATTGTCCCAGGGTCCGTCCCCTGGTAAATGGCATCCGTGCGCTTTCTTTTCTAAGAAGTTGTCGTCCGCCGAAAGGAATTATGATATCGGCAATAGGGAACTTTTGGCCATTAAGTTGGCTTTTGAAGAATGGCGTCACTTTTTGGAGGGGGCAGTCCACCCGGTTACCGTCATTACTGATCACAAAAACCTGCTGTATTTGGAATCTGCTAAGCGTCTGAATTCCAGACAAGCTCGATGGTCGTTGTTTTTTACCAGGTTTAATTTTGTCGTCACATATCGCCCTGGGTCTAAGAATGTTAAGGCTGATGCCTTGTCTCGCAGTTTCCCAGGGGCCGGGAAAACGGATGACCCGATTCCTATCCTTCAGGAGGGGGTGGTAGTGTCGGCTGTATGTTCTGAGCTTGAGGAGGAGATATTAGAGGCTCAGGGGGACGCCCCTGCAGGACCTTCAGGGAGACTGTTTGTCCCAAATCAGTTGAGACAAAAGGTTATTGAGGCACATCATAATTCTGCTTTAGCAGGACATCCAGGGAGTAAGGCTACTTTAGATCTCCTTTCTCGCCGGTTTTGGTGGCCTAACGTTAATAAAGATGTTATAACTTTTGTCGCGTCCTGTGGGGTTTGTGCTCGCTCTAAGACCCCGCATACCCGTCCGTCTGGGACCCTCTTACCCTTGAAACTTCCGGAGCGTCCATGGACTCATTTGTCTATGGACTTCATTACGGATCTTCCTCCGTCGTCAGGGAAAAACTGTCATACTGGTGGTTGTTGACAGGTTCAGTAAGATGGCACATTTCATTGCTCTTCCTGCCCTCCCTAATGCTAAAACTCTGGCGCAGGTGTTCATTGGGGAGATTGTGAGACTTCATGGGTTGCCTTCTGATGTGGTGTCAGATAGGGGGTCTCAGTTTGTGTCTAAATTTTGGAGGGCATTTTGTTTACGTCGGGGGATGCAATTGTCATTTTCCTCGGCTTTTCATCCGCAGACCAATGGTCAGACAGAGCGTCTGAATCAAAGCCTTGAGACTTATCTTCGGTGTTTTGTCTCAGAGAACCAGGAGGACTGGTCTTCTTTCTTGCCTCTGGCAGAGTTCGCTCTTAACAACAGGCGGAGCGAGTCCACTGGTAAATCCCCGTTTTTTGGGGCATATGGTTTTCATCCCCAGTTTTGTACTTTCAATGGGGGGGGCCCTTCTGGGGTTCCTGAGGAGGAGCGTTTCTCGTCGTCACTTGCTTCAGTGTGGAGAGGTGTATTGAATAATCTGAGTGCTATGGGGAACCGTTATAAACGTATGGCTGATAGGAGGAGAGTTTCTGGTCCAGATCTGAATGTGAACGATCTGGTATGGTTGTCTACCAGGAATATAAAACTTAAAGTTCCCTCCTGGAAACTGGGTCCCAGATTCATCGGGCCGTACAGGATCAGTTCCATAATTAATCCTGTGGCATTTCGTCTGGACCTCCCTCCTACATTTAAAATCCACAATGTGTTCCACAAGTCATTACTTAAGAGGTACGTGGCACCAGTCATACCGTCACCTCTACCTCCTCCTCCAGTGGTGGTCAATGGTAACTTGGAGTTTCAAGTGTCAAAGATCATTGACTCACGTCTGAATCGCCGGTCCCTTCAGTACTTGGTGCATTGGAAGGGGTATGGTCCAGAGGAGAGGACGTGGGTTCCTGCGTCTGACATTAACGCAGATCGGTTGGTTCGGACCTTCCACAGAACTCACCCGGGCAGACCTGGCCCTGAGGGTCCGGAGGCCCCTCGTAGAAGGGGGGGTACTGTCATGTGTGCATCGCCACGAAGATCGTCGCGGTTGCACATTCTGACTTCTCACAGCTGAGTTGCTGTTTCTTTGTGTTTGGCAGTGAGGGAGTTAATTCTGTCTGTGCTCGGTTCTGGGACTGGGTTCAGTTTCTCCCGGCTGCAATTGATTATTTGTTGATTGGTTTCCTTTAAATCCCTGGTTGTCTGTTGTGGGAGTTGCCAGTGAAATTCTTCATGCAGACCACAGATAGGATTGAATCTGTATAGACTTAAGTTAAAGAGCTCCTTAGTTGTTTTAAGCTCAACTTGCTTAGAATTTTATATCCCAGACCATTTATGTTCCTTCTGTGTTTGAGTGTGTATGCGAGTCTGTGTTTTCTCCAGTCTGTCCTATATGTCTAATCTGTGTATTTAGCAGAGATCAGCCATATCCCTTTGGTGGTAATCAGGGTCCTTCTTAGGACTGATTACAGGGTTCAGGGACTGATAGGAGACTAGGTTAGGCTGGAGACTTGGACCTCTGAACCATTATCAGTACCTCCAAGGTGAGGGATTAGTTAGGACCCCAGTTTTAGGGTCAGGTTAGACCCCGGTCCTCCTCTTTCCTGTGACAGCGTATCAAGTCCTCAAGATTAACCCTGAGTTCAACGGATATCGTGTCAGGTAAATCTATTCTATATTTACATGCTGATGTTGCTAAACTATATGTTGTATAGAGTGTTGTTTCTGTAAGAATAGTTTACTGACATCGTACACATATCATTAGACAGCGTGACACTGGTATCCTCCATGTCACGCCAAATTCATGCAGTAATTGATGCAAAAGGAGCCCCAACCAAGTATTGAGTGCATTTACTGAACCTACATTTCAGTAGGACAACATTTCAGATTTTAAAATCATTTTTTCAAGCTGATGTTATAAAGTATTCTAATTTACTGAGATAATGACTTTTTTGTTTCATTGGCTGTAAGCCATAATCATCAGCATTAACAGTAATAAACACTTGAAATAGATCATTATGTCTGTAATGACTATATAATATATGAGTTTCACTTTTTGTATTGAAGAACTGAAATAAATTAACTTTTTGATGATGTTCCAATTTTTTGAGATGCTCCTGTATATGGCAGAATGAATGGTGTCGTTCAAAAGCACAACTTGTCCCGCAAAAACAAGCTCTCATATGGCTGTATTACTGGAAAAATAAAAAAGTTATGGCTTTTAGAAGAAGGGGAGGAAAAAGTGAAAACGAAAAAAAGGAAAATCGCACAGGTGTGAAGGGGTTTCAAAAAAATTTCACCCTCTTAAGCGCAATGTCAAAATGATGAGAAGACAGTAATCCGGGATGCTCACTAATCTCCAAAATAATGGGGACATGATATCTGATGAAAAGTTCAATTTCTTTGGCAAAAGTGTGAACATTGCAAGGTTCTCTAGAAATAACTAGACACTCAGAGAACATGGTATATTACATGATACCCCTCCTGTCACTAACCACTGACTATCATTGTATACTGCCCATGGGCATCAAGGGAATTGTGCGATTACATGACCTTTCAAATAAATGGTTGTTTGAGAATGCGTAGATGGAGAACACCAACCAGAACAGAAGCTGCTTTTACTGAGTGAATCTCCATTCTTTTTTTGTAGAGGAAGATCCTGAGAGTGGGAACAAACCTTTGTGATGTAATATACCCTAACTAGACAAATGTTGTTTCATTGAGATAACTACTAGTAATATAGACTGAATATCCATCGTTGCATGGTGCTTAATTTTAACCAATGGACAAGACGGTGCATGATTGCCTTATCTACACACTATAGATTGAAAACCTTTGGCTCATATGGTTCATGCACTTTTTGGAGGAAATCTTTTTGGACTTACATTAGAAAGTTTTGAAACAAGAAATATGACACAGCTCAGCCTTGTTCATTGGTAATCCTCCCGTTGCGTAGGTCACTATGTCTGTATATTCAGTGTGACATGCACGGATCCAGATAACTGAGATGTTATGGTAGTATTCAGTACTAGAGATGAGCAAAAAAATTGTCTGGACCCAGATGGGTTCTGCAAACCTCCTTTTGCCTTGTGGCTTCAATGTCTCTTGATCCAATGTCATGTGTGCAACACAATGCAATGATGGTGCCATGTTAGACTGTTAAAAAGAGGAACTTAGGGTTGTCTTCAGTAAGGAGGTGGTAAGCAGCGCTTTCATCTAGCGGCTGTGGAATGCTGACCTAGTTGCTGGATCATGGTTCTCCATATTGTTTCGCTCGTCTCTATCCATCAGCCCATAGTTTACAATCTCAAATAAATATTATGAATCTGTATTCAAAAGCCATGTAAAGCATAATGTCACCCATATTGTAGGAAAAACTAAGTGCAACACAAAGGAATAAGGAGAAGGGAACTGTCATGATCCTATGGTAGGATTTGAACAGGAGCCTCGGAGGTTTATGCTTGTAGCCTCCCATTGGATAGGGGAGGGCTTTTTATAGCCGCAGGAGGCTTGCATCCTTGTCAGTTATTCTCCTGCACTTGGATGAGTTAAGTTGACCATGGTATTTTGTGTGTTTGTGCCTTGTCTTCTGATCCAGTCCGTCCCTCACTTTGCTATTGCCTGTTGATTCTATACCTCATTGTTCGGCTCTTTTGGTAATTGACTTCGGTTTGCCTCCTAACTACGTTTTGTCTCACTCCTTTTGCCTTGCGCTGTCCTCCTGTTACTGACGTTGGCTAGTCTGACCCCGCTCCTGGCTTTGCCGGTTCTTACTTTCCGCCTTGTGGTCCTCAGTTTGCACGAGTATTAGTCCTAGCCTTTAGGACCTTTCTGTTCTGGTCACGTGACACACTGTCATGGTCTGCTGAGTTTCTGGGATTAGGTGGTGTGAGACAGTGAGTGAATATGTGATGAATGGGGTGTACATTTCACCTAGGTATAAGGGAAATGTGTGGCTTTGTAAACCTAGTGGTAGAGAAAGGTCACTACACCTCACATTCAGCACACACTTGCAGCACAAGCCTGAAACTACTCAGGTCTTAATTAGGAGACCAGAAGTAGGTGTCTGCAAACACAATCTGAGAGCTAGTTTAGCCTGGACACAGGAAGGTGTCTCGGCACAAGAAACAGTCTCCAAGAGTGTTAGAGCTAGTTTAGCCTGGACACAGGAAGGTGTCCTGGCACAAGAAACAGTCTCCAAGAGTGTTAGAGCTGTCTTTAGCCTGGACACAGAGAGGTGTCCTGGCACAAGGAAGCAGTCTCCAAGAGTTTTGAGCTATCTCAGTTTGGGTGCAGGAAGGACCCCGGACATAGGAGTAGTCTCAGTGCGAATCCGTGTGAAGAGCGGCTGAATAGGAGTGGATCTCTCTCAAGTCTGGTCATGGAAGGTGCTTTCAGACACAAGGAGGAGTATCTGTGAAGCTCCATACTGGTAACATATGTGATATGTGTTGTTTTGGGCACAGACTGGTAGAGTCTGGGTCCCGGATAGAGAGGGCCATCTATCTAAGTGTAATTAGAGGCTAGACAAGCCCAGGTTTTCTGTTTATGCTTTGTTTTAATCTGTTTGCTGTGGACTTTAATAAAGCTGGTTGCGGCCAGTTTTACACCAGAACTGCTGTCTGAATGAACTGTTTTCATGCCATTCTGTCTACCCAGACAGCGATCCTAGAGCTATATCCCCTGAAATGCTACAATTGGCGGAGAATGCTGGGGCAGCGCAGGGCCTGATACAGTTAGTGCTGGAGTGTGCGTGCGGCACAGTGGCGAGAGACAGCATTAAAGGTGAAGTCTATTGAAATAGCAGCAGAAAAAAAAAGTGTGTCAGCAGAAACGTCTGTTTGGAGCAGTCTTAAAGAGACAGTAGCCCTAATAGACTTTGCAAAGAAAAAAAAAAAAAAGTGTGTTTGCACAGCAAAGTTGAACTTGTTGTGGAAAAGACTGTGAAGTGTGCAGCAGCAAAGGAGAAATGTCTATTGGAGAAGTCTTAAAGAGACAGTGGCCCTAATAGAGTTTGTAGAAAAAAAAAAAATTGTCTGCACAGCAGAGCTGAATTTTTCTATGGAAAAGACTGTAGAGTGTGTATGTCTTGAGTGAAGACTGCCGTTGTTGAGACAGAGAAGTCTGACAGCATGGATGACAGCAGGGAGGCGCTGTTTGAACAAATGGCGCAAGTTAATATGCAACATAAGACTGCTGTGATTGAGACAGATGAGTCCGGCAGTATGGAGGAGCTCATTGAGTACCTGGCCCAGGCCAGCGAAGCATGCAGCAGAGCATGGAGCAGCAGCGCCTGCAGCACCAGCAGCGCATGCAGCAGGCCCAGCAGCAATTCCTGCAGCAGCAGCAGGAGAATAACCGGTATTTGTTGAGCAGATGACAGCACCAAAAAGGATTTCGGTGCCGCGTCCCGAAGTAATGTTGTGAAGGCACCGGCGTTGTCCGCTATAAAGAAGGTGGTAAGACGGTCCTTGAGAAAAATGACACCCCGTGATGATGTGGAGGTATATCTTACTAGGTTTGAGAGACTGGCAGAAGGAGAATCTGCCACTATCTGAAGGGCCATGGCGGTCGTACCCTATCTGATTGGGGAACCCCAAAAAGTCTGGGCTGACCTGAGCAAGCAGGACAGCGAAGACTATGCCAAGTTGAAAGCGGCGATTCTTACCCGGCTGGGTGTTACGGTGACAGCCCGTGCCAGGGGAGTTCATGACTGGAGATACAGTTGGGAGTCTGCAGTCAGCAGGCTTGATTATGGAGTTGAAAAGGTGATAGTGGACCGCTACACCCAAGCACGTCCCCTGAGTACAGCCGTCTGAGAGGTCGTCACTTCGGAGTTCCCGGACGCTGAACTCTCGCGGTAAGAGCGTTCCAGCTGTTGGGGACATGGGGTATGCTGATAAGCGGGTTCAGGCCGAGGGGACATGTGGGTGGGGGAGTGTGATGGACAGTGTTGGAGCTGGCGTGAAATTGCAGCCAACTGTCCAATAGAGGGGAGCCTATGTGTTGTGATGTTGGCAGATCCCTCTCTCTCTGCGCAGAACCTGTGTATGTGTCCACCTCAGCCGAAGAGACTGGACCACAGGGTCCCCGGTGGTTGTAAATGACTGCCCAGCACAGGCCCTCTTGGACTCAGAGAGTCCAGTGACTTCCGTATGTGACAGCCTGATTGATAGGGACTTCATCCCTGATAAGCACCTGAGTATGGTGTGCATCCATGGAGACACCAAAGTCTACCCAGAGACTGCCGTGGACTTGGTCCCCAAACTCGGGGAGGTTTCATGTGAAGTGGGGGTAGTGAAGACCCTGGTGCAACCCGTTATATTGGGTAATGACTTTCCCCGGTCTAAGGATCTCTGGGGGAAAAAATGTTTCTGATGGACAGTGTGATGAAGCTCCTATTGAGGGTGCGCAGTCCCGAGGGGCGGAACACAATGCTAGTGGGCCGTTAAACTTATGTGATAATGTGATGACCCTGATAATGATGATGATGATGATGATCATGATAATGATGATGACCATGATGATGCTGATGCTGATAATGATAATGATGATGATCATGATAGTGATGATAATACTGATCATAGTCATGATAATGATGTTGATAATAATGATGACTGTGATAGTGATGAAATTCCTTTGCAGGTGATGTTGGGGGACGAGGATGGTGGTTCCCGGGAACCGAGTGTCCCTTACTTACCTGTGTCCTGTGACGGTTTGAGAGTGAGCAGTGGCGAGAACCCTCTCTTAAAACGGCCCCCGAAAATATAAATGTTCTAAATGAGGTTTTCCCAGGAGCCTGGCTCTGAGGAGAGGTTTCCTCATGCTGCCGTGGACATAGCTATTGTATAGGGACACTGAAGTCAGGAGAGGTCGTGAGTCAGCTCCTAGACTGAACTATATAGAAGTATAGTGCTGGGGTTGTCACATAGTCACATACTTGAGGGACAGATGGTGCAGTTAATGTTGTGGATGACATGTTAAACAAGGTTCCAGATCAGGATGTGAATGAAAATGAATTGTATACCCCTGACGGTGAGCGGGATGTGAATGAAAAATGAATTGTATACCCTGCAGTGAGCAGGATATAAAATGAAAATAATTGTATAACCCTGACAGTGAGCAGGTGTGAATGAAAATGAAGTTTAGCCCTGAAGTGAGCCAGTGTGGCTGAGAAAAAGGGGTCAGAATAGTGATAGTGAATTATTGATGTATAAAGCAACCAGTGAAAGAGGAAGGCATGGTGCAGGGGGTTGAGAGTCCTGAAAAAAGAAAGCTGATGCTGACCTTACAGCCAGACAGAAGATGGATTGAAGATGTTTTACAGTTGGCCGGTTTCCCTGGCGAAGATAAGGAAGGAGGGGGGATTGAGCTTTAAAGGCAGGACTCTGAAAACTGAACACGCACAAGGGGTGTGTTGAAGATGAGAAGTTGTCAGTGGTGTTGTGGATTGCATCATGCCAAGGACTCGAAGGTGATGCTGCAGAGGTGGAAAAAAGCCTGGAAGTGGTGGTCACCAAGCCAGAGCCTCATAGAAGCTGAGGTTTCAAGTGAGCTGTGTGGAGCAAGACGGAATTTTTATGGGGACTGACTCTGTCCGGAATCTGTTTTGCCGAAGACAGCGGGTGGACGGGTTACGGTCCGGTCAGTAGTGGCTTGGTGGTCAAGCGCACTTTCAGGGAGGCTACATCGGACCCAAAAGTCCCAACAAATGGGAAAAGCGAGGGTCACTCCGTTTGCCATGCAGAAACACGGAGCCCAGATGGGATGCAGAACGTGGCTGAAGAGGTAGAGTCTAGGACTGCTGTGAGGCTTTGGGCATGTCTTGCCAGAAGAGCCTGAAAGTGGGGAATGGAGAAAAGTGAAAAACCCCCTATACCTTCTGTGATAGTTGGGGGACACATGGTCGTGCCACCAGGGGACAGGAGGTACATGAGTTTCTGAGGAAGAGTCGCAGAAGTGTTCTGTGTGTTGGTCGTATCTTTGGCCGGGGCACTATATTGAATTGAGCCCGGCCCTAAGGTCAAGATGAAACGTTGTAGGATACCGGGCCCCGCAGGGTTAGGCCTGGGGTACAGGGTAGTTGCGGATGCTTCAGTGAAGAAAAAAACTGATGTTGGCTTGACGTGGTGAGGATGAAGTATGAGGGCCCATGACTGGTCCAGAGTTCAGTCTCTGTTGGTTTGTTGACCAGCCCCCCGGGTTTGGGATGCCCAGCCCTCCGGTTGGAGAAGAGGGAGGGGATATGTAGCAGTGAGTGAATATGTGATGAATGGGGTGTACATTTCACCCTTGGTATAAGGAAAGTGGGGGCTTTGTAAACCTAGTGGTAGAGAAAAGGTCACTAACCCACATTCAGCCCCACACTTGCAGCAAGCCTGAAAAAATACTCAGGTCTTAATTAGGAGACCAGAGTAGGTGTTGCAAACACAATCGGGCTAGTTTGCCTGGGGCACAGGAAGGTGTCCGGCACAAGAAACAGTCTCCAAGAGTGTTGGGTAGTTTAGCCTGGACCAGGAAGGGTGTCCTGGCACAAGAAAAAAGTCTCCAAGAGGTTAGAGCGTCTTTAGCCTGGACAAGAGAGGTGTCCTGCACAAGGAAAGCAGTCTCCAAGAGTGTTTGGGCTATCTCAGTTTGGGTGAGGAAGGCCCGGAATAGGAGTAGCTCGTGCGAAACCGTGTGAAGACGGACTGAATAGGGGTGGATCTTTCAAGTCTGGTCATGGAAAGGGCTTTCCAGACACAAGGAGGGGGTTTCTGGAAGCTCCATATGGTAACATATGTGATATGTGTTGTTTTTGGGACGACTGGTAAAAGTTGGGTCCCGGTAGAGAGGGGCCATCTATTAGTGTAATTAGAGGAGAACAAGCCCGGTTTTCTGTTTTGTTTGTTTTAATTTTTGCTGTGGCTTTAATAAAGCTGGTTGCGGCCAGTTTTAACCGAACTGCTGTCGAAAGAACTGTTTTCATGCCATTCTGTCTACCCGACAGCGGTCCTAGGCTATATCCCCTGAAATGCTTCAGTGGTTTTGGGTTTAACCGGGATGGCTCACTCTGGGATTCTGGGAGGTTTTTATAGCCTCATTGTGGGGCCTCCTCGGTCGTTTATAATGGGAGGGGGGCCCGCACTGCATTGCTCATGAGCAGTGGTGTGTCCTGAGTAAAAAATATGCCCAAAGATATGAAGCAGAAACCGCAGCAGAGATGACGTGTGTTTCTCAGTAACAGGACTTCCACATGTGATGCTAGTGGGGGGGCCGGCCAATGTCTTAGAGGCAGTAGCGCGATGGGATGCTTAACCAAAGGCCCTCGGGCCGTGATGTGTGGGGGGGGCCTAAGACCAGAGAGCTTGAGGTGGGGAAAACTCCTGAATGGAAAACTACGGACCAGTTCCAAAAGGGGCATATAAGAAGGATAATCAGGACGTAGCCAAGGGTCTCAATAGAGGGCGACGGGGCAGGAGGCGGGGTTAAATGTCCCGGGGCAAAAGTAGAGGGGGAGAGTACAAAAGGGAAGGAAAAAATCGAAACGGGGGCACAGCCAAATGGCCTATGAGGGGTAACGCCCCGCCTCACTTTCTAAAAAAGTCCTCAAAGTCTTTTAGGTACCCCCAATACCCTCCAGATGAAGAAGCACGAGACGGGTTTTTTGCAATTTTCACACAAAAAAAAGATTTAGAGTCAAGTCAAACATTTGGACCCCCCTTGAAATCTCCCCCAAATTTTCCCAATAAAATCATTGGATTGTGGGTTGAACCCCCGGGCATGCCCAAAACCGCCCTGCGGGCAATTTTCCATAAAAAAAGATTAAATCTTTTATGTGAGAAGCCCCCAAAATTTTTAAACAATTTTTTAGAAACAGAAAGAATCCCGTTCGGGTGAGAGGAGTGAGTCAATGGCCACTTTTTTAAGGGGGGATGAAGCCTGCTGTCCCTATTGGATTGGGAAACAATATGGCCCGGTTAAGTGATGAACCACTGTCCCAGTGCTGTAGAGAAAAAACGATAACAGTCTACCAACAGTTCCCCTTTAAAAAAAAACCCCTTGGTTTTCTGAGGAAGGAAAGTACCTGGGGTCGGGCAGGCTCCCCGTCACTACCAGCTAGTCTTTTCCCGCCCCCCTTGGTGGATGCGGTGGCCGGTGTGTGTCCCCTGTTGTGCTTTGACATTGCTTTGTGCCTGTGCTACATTCTGTCTGTCTGGTTCTGTTTGGCTGTGTCCCTGTTTCGAGTTTTGCCTCCCCCTTTTGTCTTGCCCCCCCTTTAGTGTATGACCCTTGGCTACGTTCTGATCCGCTCTGCCTGCCCTTTGTTCTTCGTCGCCCTTTTTGTATGCCCTTTTTGGCTACCCCCTGATTTCCGTTTGTATTCCCCCGGGGGGACTGTGCCCCCTAGTAACCCTTCTAGGAGTTTTCCTTCCCCATAGCTCTTGGGCTTAGGCCACGCCACTGAAGTCACGTGCCGGGGGGTCCTTTGGTCTGAAGATTCTCTATTGTGCTACTGCCTCTGAGGACGTGGGCGGCTCCGCCCTCTAGCAGTCACATGTGGAGGTCCTGTTACTGAAAAAACCGTCATTTGCGCGATCTGTACAGGTTTTTTTGGGCATAGTTTGTTCATCAGCACCGCAGGCTCAGTGAAAAAGTGCAGTGCGGTGCCCCTGAACCACTAACCCCTGTCTGTGTCTCTGCACCCGCGCTTCCCCCTGCTTCTTTTCTGTCCCTCCCCCTTGGGGAGTGGGTTTGGGAAAAACACAGTCTTTTCGGTACTGTCCTCCTCTTCAGGTGTAGCACCGCCACACTGTCTGTTCCTTACTTATAACTCCCCAGCCCTTTCTTTTTTTTTCCCCTCTCCCTGCTTAGTATGGATCCTATGCAGGCTTGTTGAGCAGGTGAAACACCTGATCAGTGCTCTAGAAGCTTAACTTGGGCGAGTGCCCTAGCTCATCCACCAGAGGTTGGGGGATATGTTCGGGGCTCGGCTCAGGGATTGGGGGGGGGGGGGCTGGGGATTGCTTATTTCCCCCTAAACCCCCGGAAAAGATGCCAGTCGTTTTCGGTAATAAAAAAAAATTCAGGTGTTCAAGGGGGTTTTTGTAGCTCTTTTTCTCTCGAGACCCCCCTCCTCTGGGATGAGAAACAGAGGGGGGGTGGTTTGTTTTTATTAGGAGGGGTCCACAGGGGGCTTTCCCCCCTTCCCCCAAGTCCTGAAAGAAAAATCTTGGGGGGTGGTTTTGAGGCACAAAAACACATTTATTATAAGGCCTGATTGGTGGCTTGGCGGGAATGGTGATGGTGTCTGTCAGGGGGAAAATTGTGAGTGGTTTTGTTTGAATTCAGATGTTGGGCTTCTGAGTTTTTAGGGATGATGCCGCCCCCCCGGGTTTGTTTATAGAGTTTTTGTCTGAAGTTGAAGGCGCCTTAGGCACTTCACCCCACCTACTCCCTGGAAGATGCCATGACCAAGCGGTTCGGATTTTGAGACTTTTAGGCAGAGGTTATGCAAATTAAACACATTTGTTCTTTAGGGAGGTGAGCTCGGGCCTACTCCTGAAGCTATGGAGGTGAGCGCTATCATTTTGGGTAGAGAGTGCGCTGCCGCGAGAAGCGTTGGCTTCTATTGTAGAGAATAGGACATGGGGGGAAGTACGTCCCTCCGACCCTCTCATAAAAAAGGGGGTGAGAAAAACTGGGCCCTTTGGAAAAAAATCGGGAGGCTACCAACCTTTCAGGTACTTTTTTCCCCATTTTTAAAAAATTTGTTCAGGGTAATTTAGTGGACGGTTCTCCTTTTTTTTACACTTTTTGGGGGTTGGGGATCGCCCCCAACCCCGGGTTGCCCCCCATTTGTTTCCAGAAAAATAGAGACAGTTAGATCCGATCTGTTAAAGTGGTGGCCTTTACTTCCCCCTTCCCCAATGAAGGGGTTTTTTACGTTCTGAAGTTTTTGTTTTTAATTTTGGGCCTAATATATGGGAAATTAAATTGATTTGTTTTTTGGAAAATTTTCCGCTGGGTTGGTGTTGGGATGCCCGGGGTTTTAAAGCCAAAACTTATTTTCAAGGGGAAAAAAGGGGGGAAGGTTGTCCAGGGGCCCTTTTAAATTTTGAAAAAATTGTTGTAAAACTGCATTTTTGCTGAACCAGTCAAATTGTTTCTGGTATTTTGGTCGGAAAAGGGTTTCCGGAGTCCCCAAAAAAATTTTTGGGGGGTTTTCAAAAATGAGGCGGAGGTTTTCCTCCCCATAGCCCTATGTTTGCCCCTTTAGTTGGTCCGGGGGCAAAAATTCCCCAAAAAAAAGTCTTCAATTTGTCAGCCTGAGGGTTAGCTGAAGAGTATATTGCGGAAAGCCTCTAAGGGGCTTTAGGCCTTCTGTTTTTCCTGTGCTGCCGTTCATTTTTTTAAGAAATAAAATGGGTTTGGTCCCGCCTCAAATTTTGGGAAACAGAAAAAAACTGTAATAAAACTTATCCTCTTCCCTTATCCCAGATTTTGTAACCCCTTGTCAGGGGGGAAAATGGGTTTCCAATTTTTCCTATAAGGGTTCAGGAGAAGGACGGTGGGAAAAAAGGGATTCCTCCTCTGAGGGACCCCTTTAAAATCTGGTCATGCCTTTTGGACTCAAAATGCTCCGGTATTTTTCAAATTCATTATTGTGGTGTCGTGGACTTTTATGCGTTTTTTATTTTTTGGATGACTTCTAGTGTTTCCCTGGACAGTATATTATTTACAACATCTTGAACCGTTTCCAAAGCTCAGAGAAAATGATTGTTTTTT
>JARQOD010000001.1:963865926-963948906 GCA_033576555.1 Oophaga sylvatica
CTGATTGCAGCTCTGTAACGCAGATTTCCCTTCATGAACATCGCATTATATGTGACGTACCCACCAGGTGGAATTCCTCGTTACATATGTTGGAGCGGTTTGTGTGAGCAGCAGCCAACAGTAATGGAGTATCAGCTGCATCAGGCGCAGTCAACTCGCAATTTGCGGCGTTCACACTTCACCACTACTGAGTGGGCCTCTATAATAAGAATAATAATATTATTTATTTATATAGCGCCATAATATTCCGCAGTGCTTTACAGTTTAACAGTTTCAAAACACGAGTCATAAGTAACAACGTTAACAATACAATAATTAAAGCAAAATCAGCCGCCCCTGCTGGTGAAAGCTTACAATCTACAATGAGGTGTGGGAGATACAAAGTACAGGTGTTTATATACAATGGTGTTTTTACAATGATGGTCCAGCCATTTTAAGGAAGTGAGGGATGCATGGAGATAGTGAATGGGCTACACACACAGAATTACACATAGAATGACTTTGATTAGTGAATGTGATAGGCCACTGTGAACAAATGTGTTTTGAGGGAGCGCCTGAAACCATCCAAATTGCGGATAGTCCTAATTTGTTGGGGTAGAGCATTCCAGAGGATTGGCGCAGCGCGGGTGAAGTCTTGGAGTTGGGAGTGGGAGGTACGGATTAGTGCAGAGGTTAGTCGAAGGTCGTTTGCAGAGTGCAGCAGTCGGTTAGGCCGATAAATATAAATAAGGGAGGAGATGTAGGGGGTGCTGCGCTGTGGAGAGCTATGTTGGTGAGAACCAGTAATTAGAATTGGATCCTATAATGAATGGGCAGCCACTGCCAGTGTAATGAGTGGCGAATAACTCTATGAAGGATATCTGCCACGTTTTGCGTGCGTTTGATGAGTCAACGCGGATGGCGAGTGCAGATGATGCACTAGTCAGCCTGACTGTCCCCTTATCTGCCTGCTTCAAAAAACACTGCAAGCACTAAGGCATGAGGTGGAGGATGAGGAGTCACAAATTCCATCACCTTCTGGACAGTCAGCGCAACGTGGTTCCTCACAAAGGGCTGGAGGACTTTCAAAGTACCATGCTGTATCAACAATTGAACCTCCAGAGTCGCTGTCTATATTTTCATAACCATTACAAACTTTTAATGTATTTACAAAGCACATAATGTACATTTTTTGTCTATCCTTTTGTAATGCTATTGTGTTTCCATAAACTGATGTTACAGAATTATGATACAAAGTTTTTAAATTTTGAGTTTTAAATTTTGTAAATTTATATGTATTTGAAGGACTTTGTGAGGAGGAGTCAATGGAGGAGGAAGACATCGCTCCAGAGGGAGGTAGACAATGCTCTAGTCAGTATGTAGACCAAGGGTGGGGTGATGCACAGCAGGCGGAGATGACGCCTCTTGCAGGGGACAACGTTTCTTGGCCAGTTGGGAGTCTGCAGCACATGGTTGATTTCATGCTGCAGTGGCTGAGAAACGACCGCCGCATCGAACACATTCACACCACGTCTGATTATTGGGTGTACACCCTCCTAGACCCTCGCTACCGGGACAACTTACAAAGCCTCATCACACCGTTGAACCGGGAGCGTAAAATGCGGAAGTACCAAGACACACTGGTGCAATCCATAATGTTCTCCATTCCAGCCGAGAGCACTGCTGCTGCTACTGATTTACAAAGCAGCTCTGTGCGTCGAGGCAGTGGAGACAGCTCTGCAACAAGAGGGAGCACAAGCAGCGCCTCTGCACAAGGCAAGAACAGTATGTTCCAAATGTGTCGAAGTTTTGTGGCAGCGCCACCAATGTCTACACCATCCGAGACGGCTCCAGTCAGCAGGAGGCAACATTTCCGTAAGATGGTTACAGACTACATGTCTTGCCCTCTCAGTGTACTCTCAGATGGCTCTTCCCCATTCAAGTTTTGTGTCTCTAAGCTGGATACATGGCCAGAGCTTAGCCAGTATGCATTGGAGGTGCTGGCTTGATCTGCTGCCAGTGTATTATCGGAGCGCGTCTTTACTGCTGCAGGTGGTGTACTAACAGACCGTTGCATGCCACTATCCTACGATAATGTAGAACGGCTTACTTTTCTGAAAATGAACTAGGCATGGATCTCGCCTGAATTTGCCTGTCCGGTTTCAGATTAACTAACTGGTTGACAACGTTTTCCATGTCTCCTGTTATGTTCATCTTTCTACCACCTGAGCTATACTCCCTGGGCTACAACACTGCCAGTTGCTGCTCAGAAGTGTCGTGTCCACAGACCAATACACAAGCTATAGTAATAGTGGGGTTCAGTAACGCCTGCTGTTCCCCTGCTGTGTGTCCGGCAAAAATTACTGCTACCTAGCTACACATGTTTAAAAAAACATGACATGTTAAAGTGGCTAGTGCTACACATAGATATCAGGCTACACCCTTATTTCTAAGCTGTAAACAAGTGAAACGTCAAATTTAAAACCATTCAATGATTAGTGTTGGTAACAAATCTGTAACTAAATAATTGTGACATATTATGGCAGATATCCACATGTCTAACACAAATGCTAACACAAAAGCATACTTATGCTATAGGGTACTGATGGTGAACCTTCTCACTCCATAACTTTGACCAATCCAACTCACATCATGCCTCAAATGCTGCAATGTTGGAAGTGCATAATGTGGGTTGAACTTTGACAACAGCTGCAGTGCGAAGGTTATCCTTCTGTGTTCTTGGCTTTTAAATAAAAGCATACAAGTAAATATAATAATACATTGTTGATTAAGGGACATGATGTACACCTGTAATATTGTGCAAACAATGGATGTAGGACTATTCCTCTTCAACATTACTTATATTTGTGTCATTTGAAAAAATACATATTTTACTTAAAAATTAAAAACCCATGTTCAGTAGCTGTGAAAGGCCCGTTTGTGTACTTCTATATTGTTTGCAACCAATGTATTGTATACGGATGGAAGCGCGTCACACTAATAGATTAGATTTATTTTAAAGGGAATGTAGCAGAACCAATTGGAGATAAATGAAAAGGATGAGCCACTGAGACACGCTCAGCAGAGTACAAGCAGCAGTGCTTGAACATGTAACTGGAGCGTGATCTGCACTAAAAAAAGTAAAAAACCAGACTGAAGTGAACACTGAAACACAACTGTCCACAATCTGTGAAAAGCTCCTTTCTGTACTTCTATAGTGTTTGCAACCAATGTATTGTATACGGATGGAAGCGCGTCACACTAATAGATTAGATTTATTTTAAATGGAATGTAGCAGAACCAATTGGAGATAAATGAAAAGGATGAGCCACTGAGACACGCTCAGCAGAGTACAAGCAGCAGTGCTTGAACATGTAACTGGAGCGTGATCTGCACTCAAAAAAGTAAAAAACACAGACTGAAGTGAACACTGAAACACAACTGTCCACAATCTGTGAAAAGCTCCTTTCTGTACTTCTATAGTGTTTGCAACCAATGTATTGTATACGGATGGAAGCGCGTCACACTAATACTATTAGTGTGACGCGCTTCCATCCGTATACAATACATTGGTTGCAAACACTATAGAAGTACAGAAAGGAGCTTTTCACACATTGTGGACAGTTGTGTTTCAGTGTTCACTTGAGTCTGTGTTTTTTACTTTTTTGAGTGCAGATCACGCTCCAGTTACTTGTTCAAGCACTGCTGCTTGTACTCTGCTGAGCGTGTCTCAGTGGCTCATCCTTTTCATTTATCTCCAATTGGTTCTGCTACATTCCATTTAAAATAAATCTAATCTATTAGTCTAATAGATTAGATTTATTTTAAATGGAATGTAGCAGAACCAATTGGAGATAAATGAAAAGGATGAGCCACTGAGACACGCTCAGCAGAGTACAAGCAGCAGTGCTTAAACATGTAACTGGAGCGTGATCTGCACTAAAAAAAGTAAAAAACACAGACTCAAGTGAACACTGAAACACAACTGTCCACAATCTGTGAAAAGCTCCTTTGTGTAGTTCTATAGTGTTTGCAACCAATGTATTGTATACGGATGGAAGCACGTCACACTAATAGATTTTTTTTTTTTCTAATATAATGGAGCTGCACCAATTCCACAAAATAAAAAAAAAAAAAAAAAAAAAAAGAGTCAGTGACACGTGCAGATGCCTACAAACAGCGGTGGATGCAGAGCAAACTGCAGCGTCACCTGCACTGTCACACACACACACCTTGCACAGAGCTGTTAAAACAACACTGGCAAAATGAAGCTTTACACAGCGGTTGGTAAACTAGCCTGCCTCAAGCACAGTAGTACACAAAATCGCAATATCTAACTGTCCCTCAGAGTGAGCAGAGTAGCGTTCTGTCCCTTACTGAGTTCACAGCACAGTGACGCTAAAATGGCGGCGGCGCCTTTTATAGTGCATTCTGACATCATTTCAGCAGCCAATCACAGCCATGCCATTAGTTAAGATGACCGCAGCATTACAGGATGTGCCCACACTTCGTAGGATTCCTCATTGGCTGACTAAAATCACATTGCCTCTCAAAGAATTATGGGAACTTCCGATTCCGGTATACGATATGGAAAAAGTATCGGAATTAAGTATCGGAATTCCGATAACGCGAATATCGGCCGATACCCGATACTTGCGGCATCGGAATGCTCAACACTACTGAATATCCATCATTGCATGGTGCTTAATTTTAACCAATGGACAAGACGGTGCATGATTGCCTTATCTACACACTATAGATTGAAAACCTTTGGCTCATATGGTTCATGCACTTTTTGGAGGAAATCTTTTTGGACTTACATTAGAAAGTTTTGAAACAAGAAATATGACACAGCTCAGCCTTGTTCATTGGTAATCCTCCCGTTGCGTAGGTCACTATGTCTGTATATTCAGTGTGACATGCACGGATCCAGATAACTGAGATGTTATGGTAGTATTCAGTACTAGAGATGAGCAAAAAAATTGTCTGGACCCAGATGGGTTCTGCAAACCTCCTTTTGCCTTGTGGCTTCAATGTCTCTTGATCCAATGTCATGTGTGCAACACAATGCAATGATGGTGCCATGTTAGACTGTTAAAAAGAGGAACTTAGGGTTGTCTTCAGTAAGGAGGTGGTAAGCAGCGCTTTCATCTAGCGGCTGTGGAATGCTGACCTAGTTGCTGGATCATGGTTCTCCATATTGTTTCGCTCGTCTCTATCCATCAGCCCATAGTTTACAATCTCAAATAAATATTATGAATCTGTATTCAAAAGCCATGTAAAGCATAATGTCACCCATATTGTAGGAAAAACTAAGTGCAACACAAAGGAATAAGGAGAAGGGAACTGTCATGATCCTATGGTAGGATTTGAACAGGAGCCTCGGAGGTTTATGCTTGTAGCCTCCCATTGGATAGGGGAGGGCTTTTTATAGCCGCAGGAGGCTTGCATCCTTGTCAGTTATTCTCCTGCACTTGGATGAGTTAAGTTGACCATGGTATTTTGTGTGTTTGTGCCTTGTCTTCTGATCCAGTCCGTCCCTCACTTTGCTATTGCCTGTTGATTCTATACCTCATTGTTGGGCTCTTTTGGTAATTGACTTCGGTTTGCCTCCTAACTACGTTTTGTCTCACTCCTTTTGCCTTGCGCTGTCCTCCTGTTACTGACGTTGGCTAGTCTGACCCCGCTCCTGGCTTTGCCGGTTCTTACTTTCCGCCTTGTGGTCCTCAGTTTGCACGAGTATTAGTCCTAGCCTTTAGGACCTTTCTGTTCTGGTCACGTGACACACTGTCATGGTCTGCTGAGTTTCTGGGATTAGGTGGTGTGAGACAGTGAGTGAATATGTGATGAATGGGGTGTACATTTCACCTAGGTATAAGGGAAATGTGTGGCTTTGTAAACCTAGTGGTAGAGAAAGGTCACTACACCTCACATTCAGCACACACTTGCAGCACAAGCCTGAAACTACTCAGGTCTTAATTAGGAGACCAGAAGTAGGTGTCTGCAAACACAATCTGAGAGCTAGTTTAGCCTGGACACAGGAAGGTGTCTCGGCACAAGAAACAGTCTCCAAGAGTGTTAGAGCTAGTTTAGCCTGGACACAGGAAGGTGTCCTGGCACAAGAAACAGTCTCCAAGAGTGTTAGAGCTGTCTTTAGCCTGGACACAGAGAGGTGTCCTGGCACAAGGAAGCAGTCTCCAAGAGTGTTTGAGCTATCTCAGTTTGGGTGCAGGAAGGACCCCGGACATAGGAGTAGTCTCAGTGCGAATCCGTGTGAAGAGCGGCTGAATAGGAGTGGATCTCTCTCAAGTCTGGTCATGGAAGGTGCTTTCAGACACAAGGAGGAGTATCTGTGAAGCTCCATACTGGTAACATATGTGATATGTGTTGTTTTGGGCACAGACTGGTAGAGTCTGGGTCCCGGATAGAGAGGGCCATCTATCTAAGTGTAATTAGAGGCTAGACAAGCCCAGGTTTTCTGTTTATGCTTTGTTTTAATCTGTTTGCTGTGGACTTTAATAAAGCTGGTTGCGGCCAGTTTTACACCAGAACTGCTGTCTGAATGAACTGTTTTCATGCCATTCTGTCTACCCAGACAGCGATCCTAGAGCTATATCCCTGAAATGCTACAATTGGCGGAGAATGCTGGGGCAGCGCAGGGCCTGATACAGTTAGTGCTGGAGTGTGCGTGCGGCACAGTGGCGAGAGACAGCATTAAAGGTGAAGTCTATTGAAATAGCAGCAGAAAAAAAAAGTGTGTCAGCAGAAACGTCTGTTTGGAGCAGTCTTAAAGAGACAGTAGCCCTAATAGACTTTGCAAAGAAAAAAAAAAAAAAGTGTGTTTGCACAGCAAAGTTGAACTTGTTGTGGAAAAGACTGTGAAGTGTGCAGCAGCAAAGGAGAAATGTCTATTGGAGAAGTCTTAAAGAGACAGTGGCCCTAATAGAGTTTGTAGAAAAAAAAAAAATTGTCTGCACAGCAGAGCTGAATTTTTCTATGGAAAAGACTGTAGAGTGTGTATGTCTTGAGTGAAGACTGCCGTTGTTGAGACAGAGAAGTCTGACAGCATGGATGACAGCAGGGAGGCGCTGTTTGAACAAATGGCGCAAGTTAATATGCAACATAAGACTGCTGTGATTGAGACAGATGAGTCCGGCAGTATGGAGGAGCTCATTGAGTACCTGGCCCAGGCCCAGCGAAGCATGCAGCAGAGCATGGAGCAGCAGCGCCTGCAGCACCAGCAGCGCATGCAGCAGGCCCAGCAGCAATTCCTGCAGCAGCAGCAGGAGAATAACCGGTTATTTGTTGAGCAGATGACAGCACCAAAAAAGGATTTCGGTGCCGCGTCCCGAAGTAATGTTGTGAAGGCACCGGCGTTGTCCACTATAAAGAAGGTGGTAAGACGGTCCTTGAGAAAAATGACACCTCGTGATGATGTGGAGGTATATCTTACTAGGTTTGAGAGACTGGCAGAGAAGGAGAATCTGCCACTATCTGAATGGGCCATGGCGGTCGTACCCTATCTGATTGGGGAACCCCAAAAAGTCTGGGCTGACCTGAGCAAGCAGGACAGCGAAGACTATGCCAAGTTGAAAGCGGCGATTCTTACCCGGCTGGGTGTTACGGTGACAGCCCGTGCCAGGGGAGTTCATGACTGGAGATACAGTTGGGAGTCTGCAGTCAGCAGGCTTGATTATGGAGTTGAAAAGGTGATAGTGGACCGCTACACCAAGCACGTCCTCCTGAGGTACAGCCGTCTGAGAGGTCGTCACTTCGGAGTTCCCGGACGCTGAACTCTCGCGGTAAGAGCGTTCCAGCTGTTGGGGACATGGGGTATGCTGATAAGCGGGTTCAGGCCGAGGGGACATGTGGGTGGGGAGAGTGTGATGGACAGTGTTGGAGCTGGCGTGAAATTGCAGCCAACTGTCCAATAGAGGGGGAGCCTATGTGTTGTGATGTTGGCAGATCCCTCTCTCTCTGCGCAGAACCTGTGTATGTGTCCACCTCAGCCGAAGAGACTGGACCACAGGGGTCCCCGGTGGTTGTAAATGACTGCCCAGCACAGGCCCTCTTGGACTCAGAGAGTCCAGTGACTTCCGTATGTGACAGCCTGATTGATAGGGACTTCATCCCTGATAAGCACCTGAGTATGGTGTGCATCCATGGAGACACCAAAGTCTACCCAGAGACTGCCGTGGACTTGGTCCCCAAACTCGGGGAGGTTTCATGTGAAGTGGGGGTAGTGAAGACCCTGGTGCAACCCGTTATATTGGGTAATGACTTTCCCCGGTCTAAGGATCTCTGGGGGAAAAATGTTTCTGATGGACAGTGTGATGAAGCTCCTATTGAGGGTGCGCAGTCCCGAGGGGCGGAACACAATGCTAGTGGGCCGTTAAACTTATGTGATAATGATGATGACCATGATAATGATGATGATGATGATGATCATGATAATGATGATGACCATGATGATGCTGATGCTGATAATGATAATGATGATGATCATGATAGTGATGATAATACTGATCATAGTCATGATAATGATGTTGATAATAATGATGACTGTGATAGTGATGAAATTCCTTTGCAGGTGATGTTGGGAGACGAGGATGGTGGTTCCCGGGAACCGAGTGTCCCTTACTTACCTGTGTCCTGTGACGGTTTTGAGAGTGAGCAGTGGCGAGAACCCTCTCTTAAAACGGCCCACGAAAATATAAATGTTCTAAATGAGGTTTCCCAGGAGCCTGGCTCTGAGGAGAGGTTTCCTCATGCTGCCGTGGACAATAGCCTATTGTATAGGGACACTGAAGTCCAGGGAGAGGTCGTGAGTCAGCTCCTAGTACCTGAACTATATAGAAGTATAGTGCTGGGGTTGTCACATAGTCACATACTTGAGGGACCAGATGGTGCAGTTAATGTTGTGGATGACATGTTAACTAAGGTTCCAGATCAGGATGTGAATGAAAATGAATTGTATAGCCCTGACGGTGAGCGGGATGTGAATGAAAATGAATTGTATAACCCTGACAGTGAGCAGGATATGAATGAAAATGAATTGTATAACCCTGACAGTGAGCAGGATGTGAATGAAAATGAAGTGTATAGCCCTGACAGTGAGCCAGATGTGGCTGAGAAAAAGGGGTCAGATAGTGATAGTGAATTATCTGATGACCATAAAGCAACCAGTGCAAATGAGGAAGGCATGGTAGCAGAGGAGGTTGAGAGTCCTGAGAAGAAAGCTGATGCTGACCTTACAGCCAGACAGAAGATGGCATCTGAAGATGTTTTACAGTTGGCCGGTTCCCTGGCGAAGACTAAGGTGAAAGGAGGAGAGCTGAGCTTTAAAGGCAGGACTCTGAAACTGAACACAGCACAAGTGGATGCTGTTGAAGATGAGAAGTTGTCAGTGTGTGGTGTGGATCTGCATCATGCCAAGGACTCTGAAGGTGATGCTGCAGAGGTGGAAAAAGCCATGGAAGTGGTGGTCACCAAGCCAGATGCCTCATCAGAAGCTGAGGTTTCAAGTGAAGCTGTGTGGAGCAAGACTGAAGATATGGGGACTGACTCTGTCCAGGAATCTGTTTCTGCCGAAGACAGCGGCGTGGACGGGTTACGGTCCGGATCAGTAGCTGGCATTGGTGAGCTCAAGCGCACTTTCAGGGAGGCTACATCGGAGCCACGTCCCAACAAATGGGAAAAGCGATGTGTCACTCCGTTGCCACTGCAGACACACAGGAGCCCAGATGGGATGCAGAACGTGGCTGAAGAGGTAGAGTCTAGGACTGACTGTGAGGCTTCTGGGCATGTCTTGCCAGAAGAGCCTGAAAGTGGGGAACTGGAGAAAAGTGAAAAACCCCCTATACCTTCTGTGATAGTTGGTGACACATGGTCAGTGCACCAGGGACAGGAGGTACATGAGTTTCTGAGGAAGAGTCAGCAGAAGTGTTCTGATGTGTCTGGTCGTACTACTTTGGCCAGGCACTATATTGAATCTGAGCCCGGCCCTAAGGTCAAGATGAAACCGTGTAGGATACCCGAGGCCCGCAGAGAGTATAGGCCTGGGAGGGTACAGGGTAGTGCGGATGCTTCAGATGAAGAGAAAACTGATGTTGGCTATGACAGTGGTGAGGATGAAGCTGATGAGGGCCATGACTGGTCCAGAGTTCACTGTCTCTGTTGGATTGTTGACCAGCCCTCCGGTCTGGATGACCAGCCCTCCGGTCTGGAGAAGAGGGAGGGGATATGTGAGACAGTGAGTGAATATGTGATGAATGGGGTGTACATTTCACCTTGGTATAAGGGAAATGTGTGGCTTTGTAAACCTAGTGGTAGAGAAAGGTCACTACACCTCACATTCAGCACACACTTGCAGCACAAGCCTGAAACTACTCAGGTCTTAATTAGGAGACCAGAAGTAGGTGTCTGCAAACACAATCTGAGAGCTAGTTTAGCCTGGACACAGGAAGGTGTCTCGGCACAAGAAACAGTCTCCAAGAGTGTTAGAGCTAGTTTAGCCTGGACACAGGAAGGTGTCCTGGCACAAGAAACAGTCTCCAAGAGTGTTAGAGCTGTCTTTAGCCTGGACACAGAGAGGTGTCCTTGCACAAGGAAGCAGTCTCCAAGAGTGTTTGAGCTATCTCAGTTTGGGTGCAGGAAGGACCCCGGACATAGGAGTAGTCTCAGTGCGAATCCGTGTGAAGAGCGGCTGAATAGGAGTGGATCTCTCTCAAGTCTGGTCATGGAAGGTGCTTTCAGACACAAGGAGGAGTATCTGTGAAGCTCCATACTGGTAACATATGTGATATGTGTTGTTTTGGGCACAGACTGGTAGAGTCTGGGTCCCGGATAGAGAGGGCCATCTATCTAAGTGTAATTAGAGGCTAGACAAGCCCAGGTTTTCTGTTTATGCTTTGTTTTAATCTGTTTGCTGTGGACTTTAATAAAGCTGGTTGCGGCCAGTTTTACACCAGAACTGCTGTCTGAATGAACTGTTTTCATGCCATTCTGTCTACCCAGACAGCGATCCTAGAGCTATATCCCCTGAAATGCTACAGTGGTTTTAGGGTTAACCGGGATGGCCTCACTCTGGGATTCTGGGAGGCTTTTTATAGCCTCATTGTGGGGCCATCCTCGGTCGCTTATAATGTCAGGGACACCGCACTGCACTTGCTCACTGAGCCAGTGCGTGTGTCCTGAGTGAACAAACTATGCCCAAAGATACCTGAAGCAGAGCCGCAGCAGAGATGACGTGTGTTTCTCAGTAACAGGACCTTCCACATGTGACTGCTAGTGGGCGGAGCCGGCCACATGTCTCTCAGAGGCAGTAGCAGCAGATAGAGAATGCTTCAGACCAAAGGACCTGCGGGCACGTGACTGCTAGTGGGCGTGGCCTAAGATCCAGAGAGCTATGAGGTGAAGGAAAACTCCTAGAAGGGTAACTACGGGACACAGTTACCAAGGGGCATATACAGAACGGATAATCAGGACGTAGCCAACGGGTCATACACATAGAGGGCGACGAGGAGCAGGCAGAGCGGAGTTAGAATGTAGCCAAGGGTCATACACGTAGAGGGCAGCAGAGTACAAAAGGGACAGGCAAAACTCGAAACAGGGACACAGCCAAATGGCCTATGAGGGGGTAACGCCTCAGCCTCACTTTCTGAAAAAACGTCCTCAAAGTCTTTTAGGTACCCGGAATACCCTCCAGACTGACAGAAGACACAGAGACAGGTTTTGCAATTTTCACACAAAAAACAGATTTAGAGTCACAGTCAACACATTTGGACCCCCACTTGACAATCTCCCCCAATTCCCAATCAATCATTGGATTGTGGCGTTGAAGCCAGGGCATGCCCAAAACCAGCCCTGCGGGCAATTTGTCCATAACAAAGCATTCAATCTTTTCCATGTGAGAAGCACCAATTTTTAATACAATTTTCTTAGAAACAGAAAGAATCCCCGTTCGGGTGAGAGGAGATGAGTCAATGGCCACGATTTTAAGTGGGGTATGAAGCCTGACTGTCCCTATCTGGAGTTGGGAAACAATATCAGAGCAGACCAGGTTAAGTGATGAACCACTGTCCACCAGTGCTGTAGAGAAAAAACGATAACAGTCTACCAACAGTTCAACCTTTAGAAAAACCTTGGTACATGAGGAAGAAAGTACCTGAGGGTCTGGGCAGGCTCCTCGATCACTACCCAGACCTAGTCGTTTCCCGTCGCCTTGGAGGATGACGGATGGCCGAGTGTGTGTGACCCTGTTGTGCTTGTGACATTGCTTTGTGCCTGTGCTACATTCTGTCTGTCTGGTTCTGATTTGGCTGTGTCCCTGTTTCGAGTTTTGCCTGTCCCTTTTGTACTCTGCTGCCCTCTACGTGTATGACCCTTGGCTACGTTCTGACTCCGCTCTGCCTGCTCCTCTTGTACTTCGTCGCCCTCTATGTGTATGACCCCTTGGCTACGTCCTGATTATCCGTTCTGTATATGCCCCTTGGTAACTGTGTCCCGTAGTAACCCTTCTAGGAGTTTTCCTTCACATCATAGCTCTCTGGAGCTTAGGCCACGCCCACTAGCAGTCACGTGTCCGCAGGTCCTTTGGTCTGAAGCATTCTCTATCTGCTGCTACTGCCTCTGAGAGACGTGTGGCCGGCTCCGCCCTCTAGCAGTCACATGTGGAAGGTCCTGTTACTGAAAAACACACGTCATCTCTGCTGCGACTCTGCTACAGGTATCTTTGGGCATAGTTTGTTCACTCAGGACACACGCACTGGCTCAGTGAGAAAGTGCAGTGCGGTGTCCCTGACACCCACTAAGTCCTTGTCTGTGTCTCTGCACACCGCCGCTTCTGCCTGCTTCTTTCTCTGTCCCTCCCCCTCTGGAGAGTGTGTTCGGCAAACACAGTCTTCTTCGGTACTGTCCTCTCCTCTTCAGTGTGTATGCACCGCACACACTGTCTGTCTCCTTACATTATAACTGACCAGTACCTTTCTTTTTTTTTCCCCTCTCCCACTGCTGTAGTATGGATCCTATGCAGGCTCTGTCTGAGCAGGTGAAACACCTGACTCAGATGCTCTAGAAGCTTAACTTGGAGCAGAGTGCCCTAGCTCAGTCCCACCAGCAGGTTGCGGATACTGTTCAGGAGGCTCTGGTCTCAGGGATTCAGGGTGCGGGGGCTGGTGATGTAGCTTTAGTTTCTCCTGAAACCCCGGTCAAGATGCCAGATACGTTTTCTGGTAATAAAAAAGAATTCAGAGTGTTCAAGGAGGGCTGTAAGCTCTTTTTCTCTCTGAGACCCCGCTCCTCTCGGGATGAGAAACAGAGGGGGAGTGGTTATGTCTTTACTTAGGAGGGCTCCACAGGCCTGGGCATTTCCCCTTCCCTCTACAGCTCCTGAAAGAATGTCTATGGATGCGTTTTTGAGGCACTAAGGCACATTTATTATAAGCCTGATTGCGTGCGCTTGGCTGAGGACATGGTGATGAGTGTCTGTCAGTGGAAACACTTGGCTGAGTGGTTTTGTTCTGAATTCAGATGTTGGGCTTCTGAGTTTTCTAGGGATGATGCCGCCCTCCGTGGTTTGTTTCATAGAGTCCTGTCTGAATGTCTGAAGGACGCCTTAGCACTTCATCCTCCACCTCACTCCCTGGAAGATGCCATGACCCAAGCGGTTCGGATTTATCGCAGACTACAGGCGAGAGCCGTTATGCAAATTGAAACACATTTGTTCTTCAGTGGAGGTGAGCTCGGGCCTACTCCTGAAGCTATGGAGGTGAGCGCTATCACCTTTAAGGAGCTAGAGAGAAGACGCTGCCGCGAGAAGCAGTTGTGCTTCTATTGTAGAGAATCAGGACACTGGAGGAAGTACTGTCCGTCCTGACCCTCATCATCAAAGGTGGTGAGAAACAACTAGGCCTTGGTAATAGTCGAGGAGGCTAGCCAGACCTTCAGGTACATTTTTCCTCATGTTTCAAAATTTTGCTTCAGGTGTAACTCTTAGTGGACGGTTCTCCTTTTTCTACATCTTTTGTGGATTGCGGATCGTCCATCAACTTGGTTAGCCCTCATTTGATTTCCCAATGCAAGATAGAGACAGTTAGACTCCAGACTCCTGTTAAAGTGGTGGCCATTGACTCTTCTCCCTTCACCAATGTAAGGATTTGTTATGTCTCTGAAGTTTTTTCGCTTAAGTTGGGCCCTAATCATATGGAGAAATTAAGTTGATTTGTATTGGAAAATTTACCAGCTGGGTTGGTGTTGGGTATGCCCTGGTTACAACGCCACAACTCTATCATCAATTGGGAAACGGTGGAAGGTTGTCCAATGGGGTCCTAATTGTGTTAACCATTGTTGTGAATCTGCATTATTAGCTGAACCAGTCAAATCTGTTTCTGTGTCATCTGTTGGTCTGGAAGGTATTCCGGAGTACCTAAAAGACTTCGAGGATGTGTTTTCCGAAAGTGAGGCAGAGGTTTTACCTCCTCATAGACCCTATGATTGTGCCATTGAGTTGGTCCTGGGGGCTAAGTTACCGAAAACCCGTCTGTTCAATTTGTCCAGTCCTGAGTGGTTAGCCATGAAAGAGTATATTGCGGAAAGCCTCCGTAAGGGGCATATACGGCCTTCTGTTTTTCCTGTAGCTGCCAGATTCATTTTTGTTAAGAAATAAGATGTCGGTTTGCGTCCCTGCCTCAACTTTTGGGAAATCAGCAAAATAACTGTAATAAACACTTATCCTCTTCCTCTTATCCCAGATTTGTGTAACCAGTTGTCAGGGGCAAAGTGGTTCTCCAAATTATATCCTGATAAGGGTTCAGGAGAAGGACGAGTGGAAAACGGCATTCCTCACATCTGAGGGACCCTTTGAAAATCTGGTCATGCCATTTTGGACTCACTAATGCTCCGGCTATTTTTCAAAACTTCATTATTGTGGTGTACGTGGACTTTATATGTCGCGTTGTCATTATTTATTTGGATGACATTCTAGTGTATTCCCTGGACAGTCATACTTATTTACAACATCTTAGAACCGTTCTCCAAAGACTCAGAGAAAATCGATTGTTTGTTAAAATGAAAAATTGCTAGTTTTTTGGGTCTTATTATCTCCTGTGAGGGGTTTCGCATGGATCCCAGGAAGGTGCAGGCGATTTCAGACTGGGTGTAACCAACAGATCTTTAAGGGCTGCAATGCTTGTTGGGGTTCGCAAATTATTATCGAAAGTTCATTAAGGGATTTTCACAAGTGTTTAAACCTCTTACTGATCTTACCCGCAAGGGGGCGGATGTAAGAAATTGATCTGGGCCTGCCAAGGAATCCTTCTTGGCACTCAAAAAATGTTTTATGTCTGCTAGAATTTTGATTCAGCCAGATTCGTCCAAACCTTTTGTTGTGGAGGTGGATGCTTCTGAGGTGGGGGTGGGGGCAGTGTTGTCCCAGGGTCCTGCCACTCTAACCTCAAACCCTGTGCTTTTCTTCCAAGAAGTTCTGTCCGCTGAAAAATTATGATGTGGGTAATAGAAAACTTATTGCTATTAAATTGGTGTTCGAAGAATGGAGGCACTTTTTGGAAGAGGCGGGCGGCTCATCCGATTACCATAATCACGGATCATAAAAATTTGACATATATTTAGTCTGCTAAAAGACTGACTCCTAGACAGGCTCGTTGGTCGCTTTTTTTTTCTCGGTTTCAGTTTTCTATTACTTTTTGTCCCAGTTTCTAAGAACACTAAAGCCGATGCCTTGTCCCGAAGTTTTGAGCCTGTGTCTCCCCCCAAGTCACCGTCCTCCATTCTTCGCCCCGAGGTGGTGGTAGAAGGGATCTAATCTGAGTTGTAACAAGAGATTATGGAGGCTCAGTCTTTGGCCCCTGCTTCCAAGCCAAGAGATAAATTGTTTGTCCCGGATAAATTTCGGGTTAAGCTCCTTCAGGAATTTCACTAGATTGAGTGCCCATCCTGGGATCGCGGCCATGCGAGAGGCTGTGGCAAGGGTTTTTTGGTGGACCTCACTGGGTTCTGATGTAAAAAAATTTATATCTGCATGTGGGGTTTGTGCACATTGCAAAAGCTCTCATAAGCGGCCGGCTGGGGAACTGGTGCCTTTACCGATTCCTGAGAGGCCATGAACTCACCTGTCCATGGACTTCATTACCAATCTCCCTCCGTCCAGGGGTAATACTGTGATATGGGTGGTGGTGGACAGGTTTTCTAAGCAAATCCATTTTGTTTTTGTCTTGTTTGGCCTCATTACCCTCAGCTGAGACTTTGTCCAGATTATTTGTTCTGCATGTGGTCCATTTGCATGGGGTACCCCTGAATGTTGTGTCTGATAGAGGTGTGCAGTTTGTGGCTAAGTTTTGGAGGGCATTCTGTAAGAAATTGGGTATCTCATCTTTCTCTTCCGCATCACCTGGAGAGTAATGGGCAGACAGAACGCACCAATCAATCCTTGGAACAGATTCTTAGGTGTTTGACCTCTGTTAGGCAAGATGACTGGTATGACGCTTTACCTCTAGCTGAATTTGCCTTCAACAACCGAGTATGTCAGTCAACTCGTATGTCCCCATTTCTGGTCAATTATGGCTTTAGTCCTCATTTTGGAGAATTCTCACGATTAGATTCCAGTGGTCCTGCGGTGGAGGGATCGGTTCAGCAGTTTAGGGATCTGTGGACTGAGGTACGGTGTAATATTTCCAGGTCTCAAGGGAGGTATAAGTTGTTCGCTGATAGAGAGAGAATTCCGCGTCACTTGTTTCAGGTTGGGGACAAGGTTTGGCTTTCCACATGGACTATCAACCTGAAGGTTCCGTCAGCCAAATTAAGCCCTAAGTTCATCGGGCCGTACGAGATAGCGGAAATAGTCAATTCGGTAGCCTATAGGTTGTGTCTTCCAGCCTCATTTAAGTTGTCATTTGCCGGTTCTTACTTTCCACCTTGTGCTCTTCAGTTCGCACGAGTACTAGTCCTAGGCTTTAGGACCTTTCTGCTCTGATCAAGAAACCCACTAGGTCCTTGTCTGTTTCTCTGCACACCGCTGCTTCTGCCTGCTACTTTCTCTGTCCCTCCCCCTCTGGATACTGTGCTCGGCAAACACAGTCTTCTTCGGGACTGTCCTTTCCCTCTTTAGTTTGTATGCACAGCACACACTGTTTGTCTCCTTACATTATAACTGACCAGTACCTTTTTTTATTTTCCCTCTCCTCGCCTGTAGTATGGATCCCATGCAGACTCTGTCTGAGCAGGTGAAACACCTGACTCAGATGCTGTAGAAGCTTAACTTGGAGCAGCGTGCCCTAGTTCAGTCTCACCAGCAGGTTAGTGTGTGTGCACCGCACACACTGTCTGTCTCCTTACAGGAACCCAACACTAGAGAAGGTGGGAGTGGAGACCCCTAGGCAGATCTAACATCACCCTGTCTGCCTTAAGCACCCCTATGTAGGTTTTACACCTATCACCTAACAGGATGCCTAACCCCTGCCTGACACTGGTGATAAGCCCTGCATAGGGAAGGAGAGGATTTGCACCAGTCAATCCCCATTACCACTAAAGACAGATGGGATACACAAGCAAGGGGAACACGTAGCTTGAATAGACTCAGAGTGAAAATCAGACGTCCTCCAAACACCAGAGAGGAAGATAGCCGACTGCTATAGCTCCAAGACTCAACAGGGAAATGGAAAAATCACCGGCAACTCCCAGCAGCAAGCTGGAAGTTTTAATCACCCCTGTCCAGATGTGTCAACTAGTGCCGGGGGAGGTTGCGAATTGGTCCTAAGGTCATAAGGACTAGGAAGGAGTCTGCAAAGCTAACTACTGAGACCTTCTGCAGGTAGATGAAGTACGACTATCTGCAGCCTTTGACACACCCATGACAATACCTCCCTTCTACGAGTGACCTCCGGACACTCAGGACCAGGCTTCTTAAGACAAAAGTTGTGAAATGAACGAATCAGCCTGGGGGCATTCAACTCTGATTCCGAGATCCACATCCTTTCCTCTAGGCCATAACCCTTCTAGTGCACCAAGTATTGTAGGGAACGAAATTGGAGGTGAGAATCTACAAACCTCGAAATCTGAAACTCCAGATTTCCATAAACCATTATTGGGGTGGCAGTATGGGTGAGGGCTCAAGAGGTTCCACATATTTAATGAATCCAGGTCCCAACTTCCAGGAAGGAACCTTCAGCCAGATATTCCTGGTAGACAATCACACAAAGTAATTCACATTCAGGTCCAAATCTGGCATGCATTTTCTGTCACCCATTCATTTGCATCTGTCTCCCATTATCTTCAAATTACTCAGAACCCCATGCCACACTGAGGAGAGTGACGAAGCAAAATGTTCCTCTTCAGGAACTCCCGATGCCCCTCCCCTGCTAAAAGTACCAAACTGAGGATGGTAACCGTATGCAGCAAAGAACGATGACCTGCCGGTAAATTCATGATGGTGATTATTGATAGCAAATTCTGCCAGTGGTAAGTAAGATTCCCAATCCTCCTGATTTTCGGTGACAAAACACCTAAGGTAGGTCTCCAAATTCTTGTTAATGTGTCTGGCTATTTGACTGGGGATGGAAGGCAAAGGAAATGGACAGCTGCACCCCCAGTCAAGAACAGAAGGCCCTCCAGAACTTGGAAACAAATTAGGTCTCCCAATCTGACACCACATTAGAGGGAACCCTGTGAAGCTTTGCATTCGGAATTGCCGGTAATGCAATGAAATTTTACTGAACCTATCTACAATCACCAAAACCACAGTCTTTCCTGCAGACACGGGTAGGTCAGTAATAATAACCATGGACAAGTGCGTCCATGGTCTGCTGCAAATAGGTAGTGGAAGAAGAGTACCAGACGGATGGGTATGCAATACTTTAGAATGTGCACAGACACTACATGTAGCTACTTGTTTCACCACATCACAATGCAACCCCTGGCCACCAAAAACAACGAGAAATGAGGTCAGTAGTTGCCTTACCACCTGAATGACCAGCAAGCACAGAGTTGTGATGTTCCCTTATTAAAGATGCAGATTTGATAGTACAAATAACATTCCAAGTGGGCAGGGGGCAGGGACATATCCCTGGGCCTCCAAGACCTTACCCTCCAGCTTAGGGTACAACGCCGAAATGACTACCTCCTTCTGCAAAATCGGGGCAAGTTCCTCATGGTCACCACCACCAATAAGCTGCAGGACAAAGCATTAAGCCTTGACATTTTTGACCCCTGGATGGAAAGTGACCACAAAATTGAACCTAGTAAAAAACTGGGACAATCTAGCCTACCTAGGGTTGAGATGTTTAGCAGATTGAAAATATGACAAGTTGTTATGGTCAGTGATAACAGTAATAGGATGATTATCCCACTCCAACCAATGTCGCTATTCTTCAAATGTTGACTTGACTGCCAAAAGCTCCCTATTGCACACGTAATTATTTATCTCAGAAAATGTTTTCAAAAAGAAGGCGAATGAATGCCATTTACCAGGGGACTGACCATGAGACAACATAACCCGAACCTTCTCCTCTGACGCATCAACCTCTGCAACAAAGGGTTGGAAAACCTCGGGTTGACTAAGCATAAGAGCCATGGTAAAACATCTCTTTAGGGAGGAAAATGCCTGTAGGGCAGTTTTTGACCATTTGGAAAAGTCAGACCCCTTCTTTGTCACGTCAGTAAGGGGTTTCACAATTACTGAATAACTCCGGATGAATTTCAGGTAAAAATTAGTAAAACACAGAAAACGTTGTAGGGCTTTCAGGTTCTCGGGACGGTCCCAATTAAGGACAGAACGGATCTTCTCTGGATCCATCCAAAAACCTGAAGATGACAACAGGTACCCCAAAAACTGCACCTCCTGGATGGGAGGAGTGGAGACCCCCTAGGCAGATCTAACATCATCCTGTGTGCCCTGAGCATCCCTATAAAGCTTCAGCACCTATTACAGAGCAGGATACCTAACCCCTGTCTGACCCTGGCGATAAGCCCTGCATAGGGAAGGACAGGATAGGCACTAGTCAATCTCCACTACCACTAAAGACAGATGGGATACAAGCAGCAAGCTGGGAGTTATAATCACCCCATTCCACGTGTGTCAACTAGAGTCCAGGGAGGTTGCCACTGGGTCCTAAAGTTAGAAGGATTAGGAAGGAGTCTGCAAAGCCAACTGCTGAGACCTTCTGCAGCTAGATGCAGTGCGATTGTCTGCAGCCTCTGACACACCCATGACACATCTCTATTGATACATTTTGAGTGTAAGTGACTTCCAATCATGAATAAGAGACACAGTCTCAAATGGGCAAAAGTCCATGCTGACATACTGTACCTTTATAGAAAGCCTTCCTAGGACATTTGGAGCTGATATAGATGCGTAGGAGGGACAGGCCCCATATTATTGCCTATTACTTTACAATGCAATGTCATAAGAGCTCCTGCAGACGGAATACGTAGGAGTCCCAATATTTTGACTAGATAGTGTACTTTTATGCCACTGAACAAAAATGGTTCCTACAATCCCTACAAGAAACGGCATTTGAAGGGGCTGGGGCGATCTGGGTTCAACGATCAAACCAGACTGGACAATTTGCATGCAGCGAGGGACATAAATCAACACTTTTGGCAGTGTGCAGGGCCAGCTATGATTTAAGGAGGATGTAGAAGCCCGTTTACATGCTTTTAAAGATGATAAGCAGGGTGTATAAGGTCTAATAACGGTGACAGGTTACCTTTAAACTTTATTTCCTGCCTAAACAATGACCACACAGCACAAAACTTTGCATGAACTTAACTACTAACCAATCCTAACTCTGCAAATAAATTCAGAAAATGCAAAAAATGTTCAGTGACAAATTAATCTCTGCTCCATCTGTATGTTATAAATCTTTTCAACAATACTGATATCCTCTGTCCCATCTCTATAGATACCAATGTTCTAGGATGTCCCTCACTACGGAGGTGTGATATACCTTATTTAATTAAAGCAACATGATAAATTACCACCTAGGATGGCAAATCTGTCGAGATACGGTGTTTTCCACCCGGGTGGCGAGTTGTAATCCACTTTGCTCAATGTTCATTAAATAAACGTTAACACGTGGAACCGATTATGCAAAGGAGATTGCTCATTAATCACCCCAAATGAAATACCAACATCGGCATTTTAATGCAAACCCTTCTCCCCTCGCCTCCCCTTAAAAAATTGAATGTGCATTTTTTAATTTTCTATTTTCTTTGCAATTGTGTTATTGTTTTTATTCCAAAGTGATGTATTTTGTTGTTTTTTTTCTTAACAAACAAATTTGTCAAGTCTTGTCAATGATCTAAGCGAGCTCGGTGTACTGTCTCTTCTGCTGGAGCAAATACAGAGCAAATCTCAGATAAATTACGTCCCCTTTCACACTCTGCTCCCCTGAGGATTTTTACTCGCATTTCCTCTGTAGAGATATGTCAGGCAAAAAGACAGAATGGAAGTGTGAGAGACAACGAACTGGCAGCAACCATCTATTCTAAAAATACCAATTATGCAAATGGTTCCAAGAACACATTGAATGTTTTCAGCTCTTGAGGCATAATAGGTTATATTACAAACGCTGCTAACAATTATCAATTTACCAGGATACAGCCATTTTGCTAAGCATCTGAGCTTTTTTTTTTTTATTACGGCATACACAGTGCCTTTGATAAATGTAGGTATTTATTAGCTCTAATCTTTGTCGGAAAATAGACTGACACTCTATGTTGCAATGAAATGAAATATAATAAACGTTTCTCCCATTATGTAAATTAGTGTCTTCTGTTGACATGCAGGAATATAAAAAAAGCATAAAACTTATCATAAAAATATGTAAATAAATGTCAGAGCGGATTCAAGTTTTATTCTCAGGCAAGAACTTTATACAGGAATGCGTTTAATCGAGGGCATTAAAATCGTTTCATTCTGTATGTTTTCATTAAAATAGTCATCTTAGACTAATGGACTCCAAAACTACAACTTCCAGCATACCTTAAATCTGGTAGTTGTATTTATGTGTCCATCCTGACCAACATGGATTAACACGACCCAAAATTACTGTTGGACAATTTCCAGCTTTAGGGCTCGCTCACATGGCCTTAGATCGTCTCATGCGAGAGATTTGGGCTGATCTTGCTAATTACACTCTGCTCAAACTGTGTCACAGTTTGATACGAGTCCTAGAATATGTAAAGTTATTTATTCTGAGTTCTCTACCCTCAACCCAGTCCCTTTACCCTTATAGTACCTCTTTTCCCAAAGACCCTTCCCAGTTCCCCTCTGCACAAATCATCTCGGAGAACAGATGTAGGGTGAAAATGTCAATATGCTTTGATAAAGTTAATTTGTTGACTGTTAAAATATACAAAATGTTAATAAAAATTTTGGAAAACAGTTTGATCCGAGTGTCATCTTGATGTGATCCGATTCTCTCACATGAGAGAATCACCGCACAGGTGAGGAAAAGATGAGGAACTTAATTTCTCCATCTTCTCAATTCTCTATGTCCACGATGTGAGGGATCGGCTCTGCAGTAGACGCTGGTTCACACATAGGACTTAGTTTGTTGGTTGTCAGGCTTACAAAATAAAGCAGCCTCTTCCAGGTAAACAAAGGTATAACAGAAAAAAATGGAAAATAACAAGTCCATGTAACACACAGGCTCAGCCATTTAAACGTGAGTCTTTTCCTCTCACATGCAAGGTTTCAAAACCTTGCAAAACAAATAGACAAAGTGAGACTGCCCCTGCTGCCTTAAACCATCCAAGACCTGGACTGGAGGTAAGTGAGCAGCCAATCCCACCAAGCTCTTTCAGCTGCTCGCAAAACCCGGACCCATAATCCGGCTTATTAAAACACTAAGTGTTAGGGGTCGAGTTCCCGCTTCTGCACAAGGGGAATCTCGAGCCGTCCCTGCTGCAGTCTCCCTTCCGTCTCCGGCCGCAGTGGACTCTGCTCTGCTTAGACATCTGTCCCAGCGTCTCGCCCAGTCTAACATTGTGCAGAGGATTACTGCTGCACCTCCAGGCTCTGCTATTGTAGCCAGTACTGGTTAGCGGCAAGCAGACGTCTTTAGGACAAAGTCCTTGCTTTCCCCTTCTGAGCATGCCCAGAGTAAGATCTCTCATTGGAGATCAGGGGTCACATGCTCAGGTACTGGAGCAGTTTCCTATTGGTCCTTATCTGGCAGGTCCTGTAGTTGCTACTATAAAAGAGTGGCATGGTCGTGCCGCCATGCTCTAGTATCAATCACATTATGTGCTTTGCACCAGGGTGATCTTGCACGCATGTGTTAGGGCTCGGCTGAAATAAGCCCCTAAAATACCGGCACCTCCGGTGAGGAGATTGTATGCACGTGGTTAGGGCTCGGCTGAAATAAGCCCCTAGAATACCGGCTTCTCCGGTGAGGAGATTGTCTGATTGCATTGCTGATTGCGTTACTATGGACTGCTGTCCGCACAGCAGTTGTCTGTGCATACCTGTGGAGTTAACAGGATACAGTCCATATCTCTGCGTTTACACCTTAGCGATTCTGTGGCGTAACAGAGTTTGCTTATACCACCATAAAGGGCAACAGTGTCCATAGTTGCGACTCTGTGAAGTAACAGAGTTCGCCATTCCGCCATCCTACTAGCAGCAGGCTCTGCCTGCACGGTGGACCCCGGGCTGCGAACGCACTTATTATTTATATTTATTTTGTGCGTTCCGCCAGCCCTAACACTAAGTGTGCTGGAGCCTGCTTCTCCGGGTCCTACATCACAGAGGATTGGCTCCTCAGGGACACATACCTCCCATCCACGATTTGTCCAGCTGCCACATTACAGCGGTAATAGATTGTATGGGTGCGAGTGGTCAGATTATCGGATGCACTCGCAGATCTGTGCTGCCTCATAGTATAACATTAGGCCAAGTGCTATCCTATAAAACATTGGATAGCACTCGGCCATGTACGCTAGTGTGAGCTACGCCTGAAAAAAAAACCTTAAAGCTACGTGATTATGCAATACTCTGTTGGACTATCTTTATGCAATAGGTCTCTATATGTGGCCACAAAATAGGTGGAAATGTGATTTGTAGCATGCCACAAATTTGCCAGCAGGTCACATTAATACTTTGAATATGTATAGTGAAAAATTTGAGCCATTCAAAGAGGTTTCTCATCTTCTACAGAAAAGTTTCGATCCCCTGCCACATGGTTTCCAGCTTTGCCCGGATTTTGGACCAGTGTCATCGCTGTGCTGCTGGCCCGAACTTTGCACTCTTTGGTGCTGCAAACAGAGTAATATTTGTTTTTGGAGGTACACAGTGCTACTGAAGATGGCCAGACCCAGTGATTCGGACAGCTTTACAGCAGTGATTAAAGATCTATTGGAAAGGGCTTGTAAGGGCTCTTTCACACTGCGTTCTTTGCTATGTTCAGTGATCCCAAATCTTCATTGGGGGTGCCGGGTGTCAAATCCTCACCAATCAGACAATGATGACCAATCCAAAGGAGAAGAAATCAATGTTAATCACAAAAAACCCTTTAAGTCTGATTCACAGATGTTCTAGATTTATAGCGCTTCTGTCTGCTATGAAGCAATGTGATAAATGAGATTGTTGATTCCGTTTAGGCATTAGGGCACATGTGTGACTGCAGTCTCTTAAAATAATCTGTCACTAGGTTTTTGCTGCACACCCAACACTAGGTTTTTTGTTTGACACCCATCACCTGTTCCTGGTGTCTACATCTGCTCAGTTACAGAGCTGCACAGCATAGCTCTGTCGACTATATAGTGACCGTGCTGGTTACAGCACATCCGCCCCCTATTCAAATGAATAGAGGGTGTAGGTGCAGTACACAGCCTAGGCCAATATTCTGTTTTTGGAGCTGTGCAGCACTGTCACTGAAAAATTACGGCCTCCACCGACAAAGAGAATAGCTGATCTTGGGGGTGCCGGGCGTTGAACCACAACTGATCAAACATTGATGACCTATCCTAGAGATAGACCATGAATTTTAAAATTCCAGACAACCTCTTAAAAGTTTCAACCAAAACTTTATTTGCACACAAAACTCCAGGTATATTACTTATGCTGGTTTGAATAACATCTTGAATACAGTTTCTCTATAATTGGGCTCTCTAAAATTATAGTCCATATAACCTATAAGCTTTTCAGGCACATCACTATTTTTATGCATTGTTATTGAGCATCTTTCATACGTATGAAGTACACTACATTTATTAATTAAAAGTATATATTTTTTTCTGTATTATTGGTTTTCTTACTTTTTTGTGGGCTGGTTTACAGGTATATGACTAGTTATTTCTCTGTCCTGTTTTGGTTATTTTATATAATTTTTGCTTTTTGGAAGATTTTGTAGGTATAATGATTTGCTTTTGTTGGAATATGTTTGGTGCAACAACTCCATTCTTGTCTATGAGTGTTTAGCTGCTAGATTTGTATGCTGTATATAAAGTTAGAACAAAAAAATCTCACTGAGGCTCACACAGAGAGAGCATGTGACTTTATCTCCTGTTTTCCTGTGTCTGTGTTAGGCCTCTTTCACACATCCGTTTTTCTCATTGCGGCGCCCCGGCATTTTTCAGCAGCGCCGCATCATAAAACCGTATGCACCGCATGCGGTTTTTTTCCCATAGACTTTCATTAGCGCCGGATGGCGCCGCATGTCACTGCGGCGCGTCCGGTTGGTGCCGGATGCGGTGTCTGGTCACCGTCCGGTGTCTGGAAAAAAACGTTGCATGTAACGTTTTTTGTCTGCGGCGAAAAAGCCGCATGCGCCGGATGCGGCGCGTGCGGTTTTTTTTTACAATGAAAGTCTATGGACGCCGCAATGCGCCGCATCCGGCTTGAGCCGCATCCGGTAGCCGCATCCGGTTTTTTAATTGATATACCAGCCCACAACAAACAGATACCAGACAGATACCACCCCTCAGCAAATATATAAAAAAAAAAATTGGTGGGACATCAGACACATCCACAGAAGCCACAGAGCCACACACGCAGCCACCGGAGACGCAGCCACCGGAGACGCAGCCACCGGAGACGCAGCCACCGGAGACCACCGACGCCTCAGCCACCGACGCCTCAGCCACTGGAGACTCGCAGCCAGGATCATGGAGCGCCAGGAAAACAGACGGTAAATATGCCTCCCCCCCCCAAAATCCAAAATGTACAATACATATGTCACCAATGCTGTGTGAGATGATGTTTATTTTTGGCACCCTGGTACATTTTATATTTCATGTTTTTTCTGTGATGGGGATTGGTTCCCCTGGTATTGTATGAAATTAAATTGGCGATGATGGGGTGGGTCCCCGAGTTTAAAATGCATTTGTTTGGGAACTTTATTGTGTATTCCCTGCTACTGTTGTGAATGTTGATAATGTAGATCTACTGGTACTGTTTTTTTGCAGTGATGTGCTTGGTCTCCCTGCGACAATATGAAATGTGGATTTGTGTATGATATAATTGTAATTTTTTTTTCGGCCTGTGATGTGGTTGCTTGTCCTGCTACTATCTGAAATGTGCATGTGTTTACTATGGTAATGTTTATCTCCATTTTTTTTGCCAATGTTTATTTTTTGGGGGGCCTGTGATGTGGTTGCTTGTCCTGCTACTATCTGAAATGTGCATGTGTTTACTATGGTAATGTTTGGCAAATGTTTACCATAGTAAACACATGCACATTTCATATAGTAGCAGGACAAGCAACCACATCACAGGCCCCCCAAAAAATAAACATTGGAAAAAAAATGGAGATAATGTTTATTTTTTGGGGGGCCTGTGATGTGGTTGCTTGTCCTGCTACTATCTGAAATGTGCATGTGTTTACTATGGTAATGTTTATCTCCATTTTTTTTGCCAATGTTTATTTTTTGGGGGGCCTGTGATGGTTTTTCTACTAATGCTCTCTTGCATTTGTTTAGTATGCTAATGTTTTTTTCTTTGCAATCTTTGTTCTTTGTGGCCTCTCATGGTTTATCTACTCATGGTCTCTTGCATTGTATGCTAATGTTTTTTTGTTTGCAATCTTTGTTCTTTGTGGCCTCTCACGGTTTATCTACTCATGCTGCTATTACATTTGCATGTGTTTAGTATCCAAATGTTGATCTACTTTTCTTTTTGTTGCAATTTTTTTTTTTGGGTGCCTCTGACCTTAAATATACTCATGCTTGTATGTGAAATGTCCATGTTTTTATTATCATTATGTTTGTACTGTTTTTTTTTTTTTTGTTATTGGGGATCGGTTGATTAAAAATGTTAATTTTTTTTTTTTTTTGTCCAGGGATACCCATGGTACTGTTGATGGCTACAAATGATTGCATGTGGTCGGAATAATGTCCTTGTTTGAATGTTATATTTTAAAACAGGGACAATCAATACATATAAACACAATTCCTTTTTGTCTGTTAATTCCACAGCAGAAGAATTGATGCTGCTGATCCAAGGGCGCAGGAGATCCTGGATGCAAGGAGGCAAGCCAGTAGAAAGTAAATATGACATCCCCCATGTGCCTAAAAATTAAATGTTTGTTTTTCTCTTTCAGCCAGGGACAAGGAATCCGCATATATTCACTGTCCGTTTTTGTGTCCTTATTCAACAGCAGAAGAATTCAACGAGCGGCGGCGGCTGAAGCGCAAGTTGAGCAGAGGGGAGGAGAGGACCTCCAAGCTAGGAGGCTAGCAAGCAGAAAGTAAGTATAGCACACATTTTGCTCTAAATTACATGTTTGTTTTTCTCTTTCAGCCAGGGGAAAGGAATACAGATATATTCACTGTCCGTTTTTGTGTCCTTATTCAACAGCCGAAGACTTCACCGGCGGCGGCGGCGGCGGCTGAAGCGCAAGTTCAGCAGAGGGAGGAGAGGACCTCCAAGCTAGGAGGCTAGCACGCAGAAAGTAAGTATTACAGCACACATTTTGCTGTACATTACATGTTTGTTTTTCTTTCAGCCATGGACAAGGAATATAAAATTTACAGTCCCTTTTTACTTTAACAGTAGAAGACATCAAGAAGGGGGTGAGGCGGCGGCTGGAGATAGACGAGAGGAGGAGAGGCGGGCAAGGAGGGAAGCCAGTAGAAAGTAAAGATTACATCCCCCATTTCTATAAAAATACATGTTTGTTTTTCTCTTTCAGCCAGGGACAAGGAATATAGAAATATATTGACTGTCCCTTTTTGTTTCTTCCACAGCAGACAACGTCAAACAGCAGCTGCAGCTGCCGCAATGGCGGTGTTGGCGGAGGAAGCAGCGGCTGAAGCGGCGGCGGCAGCACCACCGGCATCGCCATCTCCTCCCTCCCAGCCAGAGCCAGAGCCGCCACAGCAGGAACAGCAGGACACATCTTCTTCTGGGAGCCCTCCTACCCATCGTCAGGAATTGGCGGTAAAAATATGTATTTTTAATTTTTCTTTCCACAATCAATATGTGGGCTATATGTCTTGATTGGGTTTTTTTAATACCAGGAATCTGAAGATGACGAGGAGCTCCCAGAGGAAGAAGGACGGGGTGGAGAGATACCCGGAGTGGGCTCACAATTCGTAAGTATCCTGCATCAATCGCAGAAACACACCATCACAGTACACACAACACATAGAAAAACATTTAGTACATACTTCACACAGCGGCCAACACCTGCCAATATCCTAATTTTTCTTTTCATTTTTAGGCTCTCGCATCTGGGAGCCAGAGGGTTTCTCCCAGCGCCTCCCAGAGTCGTCGTGAGACTGTCGGGGTTCTCAACGTGTAAGTGGTTTTTTTTTGCCATTTTCTATAATTTTTCATTTTTACAAAATGTGTTATCTAAAAATGTTTTGTGCATTAATTTTCCCATTGTAACATGTATAATTTTGCAAATTTCAAACAATGTGTCTGATGATTTTTTTTTTTCCTTTGTTAATTTCACAGGCTTCACAGCGTGCTCCCGACTCGGACACGGAGGAGGGCCTCGACGTAGAGTTGATGATCGACCTGGTCCGAGAAAGGGAGCCTCTGTGGAACATGGGGGACCGCCAGCATGCGGATCAAATTGTGACACGACGGCTCTGGACGGAAGTGGCAGCAGCAATGGTGCACCGCTGGGAGGAACTCAATCCTAGGTCCCAGACTAAATTACGTAAGTATAGTTCATGTTGCTGACTGTAAAGGTGTATTTTCAAAACTTCTGTCCTCGTTTAACCAACGCTTCTTGTTTTCCATTTTCTTTGGTGAAACACTATGAAAACAATGAAAACATTAACTCTGGGGGACACGAGGACTAAAGTGTGGTTGTTGTATAGTAACCAATGTGTGCTTTCTCGTTTCAGGGGAGAGAATTATGAAGCGGTGGCGGTCTGTGAGGGATCGCTTTAAGAAGGAATTTAACAAAGAGATGCGGGCCCCGAGTGGATCTTCAGGACGCCAGAGCAAGTACAAATATGCACGAGCTCTGGTGTTCCTGCGTGAAACAATGGTCACCAGAAGGTAAATATAACCATAAAATGTTAATTTTTTTTTTTTTACAGCCAGGGCCATTCCACATCTGTATATTAATTTTATGTTTTTGTTTCTTCCACAGCACGGTGAGCAGCACTCGGGCGCCCGCAGAGTTGGAGCCTTCTAGAGCGATCCCTCAGGAGACCGACACCGAGGGACACTTTGACCAACCCTCCACATCTGACCCTTCCCAGACTTCACACACATTAGATCCCGCAGTCCCCTCCACCAGCGCTGGAGCATCGTGGCCGGCTGCATTACATGAATCTGCTGGTCAGGATATAGCCTTCCCTTTACCCCACCCTTCTGACCCTGCCACCTCTAGTACAGCTGCGGTACTGGGCGGCAGCGTCAGAAGGGTCAGGAAAAGAACTACCTGCCCGATTCTTACACATGAACGCATCTTTCACGTCAGAACTGCCTTAAGTTGCTATCTGACAAGTTGCCGCAGGCTTCGTCAGATAACCACACTAGTTGGTGAGGTCAAGACACTTCTGGAAACTGTGCGTTCAGAGGTAAGAGCACCCCCGAACTTCAGCTTTTTTAGGTCAGTTGCGGAGCGCATAGATCCGCTATCTTATGACCAGCAGATGTATGTGATGCACACGTGCCACTCTGCTCTAGCGCAGGTTGTCTCCCATCCTCAATCCACCCCAGTCATTCCACCACCTCCCCCCTACAGCCGCCGTCCATCTTCCCCCCCTCCACCTGCCATACCTCCTCCCCCTCCTATTCAATATCAACCTCCCCAATACCAACCACCTCCCCAGCTCCATCAACCTCCATTATATCAACCACCTCCCCAGGTCCAACCACCTCCCCAATATCAACCACCTCCCCAGGTCCAACCACCTCCCCAATATCAACCACCTCCCCAGGTCCAACCACCTCCCCAGTACCAACAACCTACCCACTACCAGCCACCTACCCCCTACCACACTTCTACCTACCAATCTCCTTCCCCCTTCCAAATACCTACTATGTCACCTGTTCCTCATGCACAACCCTCCACTCCACCACCACCCACCTGTTCTGCCTTGTCTTCCCATTCTTTTGGTCTTTCCACCCCTTCACCTCTTCTGTTCCTTCCCCACCACCATCCCGTTCGTCCCTCCACACTCTCCACACTCCCACGGTCGAAGTGTCCCGCAGCCCCTCCAGCAGTATTTCCACCCCACACTACACAGACCTATAAATATGTTTGTTGATCCTTTTTTTAATGAAAAAAAAAAAAAATAAAGTTGAATAAATAAAGTTTAAATAAAAAAGTTATTTCTATGTTAAACATTTGCCAAAGGCCTATTTTATAACAATTAATAAAAAAAAAGTTTTTAAATAAATTGTTCATGTTTAACATTGTTGTCTGTCTTAATTTTATAAAATTATTTTAAATTTGTTATACAGTACAGATAACATTTGGCTAAAGTTTCATAATGCAACTTTTTACAAAGTTATGTCCGGTTTTCTATTATCTTTTCACTAAAAATGTGTACTTTTTTAAGGTATCACCATGTTGCCTAAGAGTCTCAATAACACGCAACTTTGTTTTTAAGTGATTCCGTTTTGTCTATTGCACATGTGTTACAATAACATAGCATGTACTTTTTAAGATTAACGCACTGAAACCACATGTTCCCAATGAGTTGGCCAACACAGGTTAGGTTTTTTCACAGGGGACTGCAACAAAAAACTAAATACGGTCCGAACTCATGTGGAAACATGTAATGTACACTTTTTTAGGACAAATGGTGAAATACTTTTAATACAATTTCACCTTTTGTCCAAAAAGGGTACATTGTAGCCATGGGTCCCCAATCCAGTCATCAAGGCCAACCAACAGGTATTGTTTTCAGGATTTCCTTTGTATTGCACAGGTGAGGCAATTATCACCTGAGCAATACAAAGAAAAGACTGAAAACTTTACATGTTGGTGGGCCTTGAGGACTGCAGTTGGGGAAACATGGCCTATAATGTACACTTTTTTAGGACAAATGGTGAAATACTTTTAATACAATTTCACCTTTTGTCCAAAAAAGGGTACATTGTAGGCCATGGGTCCCCAAATCCAGTCATCAAGGCCAACCAACAGGTATTGTTTTCAGGATTTCCTTTGTATTGCACAGGTGAGGCAATTATCACCTGAGCAATACAAAGAAAAGACTGAAAACTTTACATGTTGGTGGGCCTTGAGGACTGGAGTAGGGGAACCATGGCCTACAATGTACACTTTTTTGGACAAAAGGTGAAATAAAACAGCCATGGACACAACAATGGCAAAAAGGTTACAGTAGAAAACACACAAGAAGGTAGACAAGTAAAAATATTAAAGGTTTATTGTGGGTAAAGAAAATTATTAAAAGAAACAATACATTTATCACACTCTGTCATCCTGCCAGTCAACACTACCTTCCGGTGACACAAAGTATTGAGCAAACTTGTCCCTCATTCTGGAAACCGCGACTGTACTGCGAGTGGTATTGTTGCTGTAGTCGTGCAAAGTTGTTTCTTGATTGTGGTCCTCCAGAGAAATTGGTTCCTTGGTTAGGACAAAATTATGGAGGACCACGCACGCTTTCACTACATCATCAACAGTCTCGGTCTTCAAATTAATTGCAGTCAAAAGGACACGCCATTTTGCTGTCATAATGCCAAAGGCACACTCCACCATCCGTCTGGCTCTTGTGAGGCGGTAGTTAAATATCCGCTTTGTATGTGTCAATTCTCTGCTGGCGTACGGCTTCAATAGGTGTTGAGACAGCTGGAATGCCTCATCACCTACACACACGAATGGCATGTGGGCCTGAGGTTTGAGGCAGTGGCCTGGGGGGGGGAAATGAAAACGGTTTCCATACAATTTACGTCCCATAGCAGATAGTTTAAACACTTGGGAGTCATTAGACTGTCCATAAGACCCAATGTCCACCGCGATAAACTTGTAGTGCGCATCTGCAATAGCCATCAGGACGATAGAGAAATACTTTTTATAGTTAAAAAATTCAGATCCAGTTCCTTTTGGCTTTTGAATGCGGATGTGTTTTCCATCAACGGCCCCCAGGCAATTGGGGAACTGGCAGATGAGTAGAAACTGGTCCGCTATTTGAAGCCATCGCTCTGTTGTTGGCTCTGGAATAAATTCTTCAACCAAAGTATCCCACAGAGCACGACAAGTATACTTTATTATGCCGGATAGTGTTGAGATTCCCATCCGATACTGAAAATGTAGCGATGCCAGCGTCTCACCAGTTGCAAGAAATCTGAAAACAAATTAGAAAATACAAATTATTTTAGAAACGCAGCATTACATACCAGAACTCAGGTACGACTATTGGAGATACCAAACATAATCACATCTATGACAAAGACTGTTTTATAACTAAATTTGGGGATACTCATGTGGTTTCCTAGTTGGCCTGTGATGTTCAATTAATGATAAAATTACAAGTGCGCTCAAGCAAACAGATCCAATACATATAGCTTACCTTATAGTCACCATGAGACGCTCCACCGGAGATATTGAGAACCGACAGTAGGTGTCCGATTTTATTGTCTCCAACACGCTCCAGCAAGTCATCAAAGTTTTCTTTCTTCATCCGCAGATAGGCAAAGAACTTATCTGGATTTTGTCGCAGCTCCATGTTTAGTGTGGAATAGACACCACGAGTTAATCTCTGTGCCGTAATGGGGTGGATCCACAAACGGCGGCGTCTTCGCTGACGTCTAATGCGCTGCTCCTCAAACTTTCGCTCCTTCTCCAGAACGATAAACCTCAATCGATTCATCTCCGCAGTAAAATCAACAAGATTCCTGAAGATATTGCCGATAATGACATCCATGTTCGCCAATCACTTGCTACTTGCTCTTCTCTCAAAACTGCACTTGCTCCTCTACAACCTGTCAAAGATGGGCTGTAGGAGCAGTGTATATATAGGATTACAGTAGCCAATCATGTTTGGAACCCCAAAAAGGTGTCTTAAAAAACCGGATCCGGCGCATACGGCGTCAACGAACGCCAAACCGGATACACCGGATGAGACGGATGCGTTTTTTTGCCGCATTTGTGAACCGTATGCGGCAAAAAAACGGATGCGGCGCATCCGTTTTTCATACAAAATACCGGATGCTGCACTGCGGCTAAATGCCGGGGGCGCTGTTTAGGCGCCCGCCGGATGTGTGAATGAGGCCTTAGAGAGAAGCAGCCTGTTGTAGAAGCTGAACACATAGAGACACACAAAAGATTTATTCATGTTCTATTAAACTTATCATATATTGTTCCTGATTGTTCCTGAATAAAGAAGCTCTGAAGTCACACGCTTGGAGAATAGCCTGAATAATCCGCTGCTAGCAGTTTATGGGCCCAGAGTGACACAGAACCCCAGAGTAACACAGCAACAGAAGCCCTGAGCAAAAGCAGCACAGAGCAACAGAGATGTCCACTAGCAGCAATCCTGTCAAGTTCTCAGTGCCAAGCCTCACTAACCAGAACTACCAGATCTTGAAATTCAAGGTGAAGATGCTGCTCATAAGAGAAGAGAATGTGGAAATATACTCAGGAACAAGTGCCTCATCCATTACCAGATCAATGCCCAAACCCCATAACCTCCCTCTCCAACATCACCGAAGGGGAGCTTAATTGTCTCCTCTCCAAATCGCACCTCACAACCTGTGCAATTGACCCCATCCCACCTCCTCCCCAACCTCACCACCACTATAATCCCATCCCTAACCCACCTCTTCAACCTATCACTAACTTCTGGTAACTTCCCTTCTGCTTTCAAACATGCCACAGTCACGCCAACCCTCATCCCAACCGTTATGTCCAGCTATCGCCCAATATCGCTGTTCCCATTTGCTTCCAAACTCCTGGAGCTGCACGTCCACGCTGAACTTTCCTAACACCTCTCATCTAACTTGCTCTTTGACAATCTACAATCTGGTTTCCGCTCCCATCACTCCACTGAGACAGCCCTGACCAAAATTACTAACGACCTTCTTACAGCCAAAGCAAACGGACAATACTCTATACTCCTGCTTCTAGACCTGTCCTCTGTTTTTGACACAGTTGACCACTGCCTTCTACTATAGATCCTCTCCTCCTTTGGCATCAAGGACCTCGCCCTATCCTGGATCTCCTCATACCTTTCCAACTGCACATTCAGCGTCTCCCACTCCCACACTACCTCCTTGTCCCACCCTCTCTCTGTTGGAGTCCCCCAAGGCTCTGTTCTAGGACCCCTACTCTTCTCAATCTATACACTTGGTCTGGAGCAACTCATAAAGTCCCACAGATTTCAGTACCACCTTTATGCTGATGACACTCAGATCTACCTCTCTGGCCCAGACGTCACCTCTCTGCAGTCCAGAATCCCGGAGTGTCTGTCAGCCAAATCATCCTTCTCCTCCCGCTTCCTAAAACTCAATGTGGATAAATCTGAACTCATCATCTTTCCCCATCTCACAGATCTTCCTTACCTGACCTCTCTATCACAATTAACGACATCACGCTTTCCCCCGTACTGGAAGTCCGCTGCCTCGGAGTAACCATTGACTCTGCCCTGTCCTTCAAACCGCACATCCAAGCTCTTTCTACCTCCTGTCGCCTTCAGCTCAAAAATATTTCCAGAATCTGTCCTTTCCTCAACCCTCAATCTACTAAAATGATTGTGCATGCCCTCATCATCTCCCGCCTCGACTACTGCAACATCCTTTTCTGTGGCCTCTCTGCTAACACCCTCGCACCTCTCCAGTCCATCCTTAACTCTGCTGCCTGACTAATTTATCTCTCTCCTCGCTACTCCTCCACTTCTCCCCTCTGCAAATCTTTTCATTGGCTCCCATTCCCTCAGCGTATCCAGTTCAAATTACTAATACTGACCTACAAGGCCATCTATAACCTGTCTCCCCATATGTCTCTGAACTAAACTCCCGATACCTACTCTCACGTAATCTCCGATCCTCCCAAGACCTCCTTCTCTCCTCCACACTTATTCGCTCATCACCCAACCGCCTCCAAGACTTCTTGCGAATATCCCCCATCCTCTGGAATACTTTGCCCCAACAAGTCCGACTATCAACCAAATTCGGATCCTTCAGACAGAACTTAAAAACCCACCTCTTCAGGAAAGCTTACTCCCTGCAATGACCCTGCTACCTCCTCACCACTACCGGAGATATCGCCTCAACCAATACCGGAACTTCTGCAAACCACCAACCTGCTGTCTCCTTACCCACCATCCTGTAGAATGTAAGCACAAAAGGGCAGGGTCCTCTCCCCTCTGTATCAGTCTGTCATTGTTAGTTTGTTTACTGTAAGTGATAACTGTAATTTGTATGTAACCCCTTCTCATGTGCAGCACCATGGAATCAATGGTGCTATATAAATAATAATAATAATAATAATTGGCTAGAGAAGGATCAGAAAGCACAAATCACTATCTCCCTCAGTGTAGATGATAATCAGAAACAGTATTAAAGACACAGGATTTCCCTAAATATAAGAGCAATCTAAAAGAAACTCGTGAATGTTTTGTCTGTAAAAAGCCCAGACAAATTAAAGCTGACTGCAGAATTTGGAAAGCAAGAATGAGTGAGGTTAAAAAGACAGTCATCAAAGGATTAAAACAGCTATAAAGGAAGATTCTGCATGTGCTGAAGCTGCTTTTAATGCCAGTACAAGCCCATCTGCAAAGTATATATGGTGTGTAGATTCTGGTGCAAACAGTCATATGACAAATAACAAGGATTTCTTCACTGACCTTAATGAAAGCAAGTCAGAAAAGATCATCTTAGCTAATGGTCACTATATTACTTCACAAGGAGTAGGAGACAGCTACCTCCACTGTCAAGTTTCTTCAGCACAAAGCAGAAAGATCCCAATAAAGGCTGTTCTCTATGTTCCCAGCCTTGAAAGCAATCTTCTGTCAGTAAAGAAGCTCACGCAAAAGGGGAATGTAGTTACTTTAAGCGATAACAGCTGTATCATCTCAAAGAAGGGACACACTCTTGCAGAAGGAAAAATCCAAGATGAACTTTATCAGCTAAAATGCAAAGAAAGAGTGTATAGTGTTAGACAAAATCTGCATAAGAACTGTATCTATGTATGGCACAGACATCTTCTTGGGCACAGAGATCCAGACGCAATAAGGAAGCTAGCTCAACTAGCAAATGGTATTGAAATCAAACAGTGTAGTCAAATGATGAAGTGCACTAGCTGTCTTAAAGGGAAAATGTCCAGAAAATCCTTTCCTAAAATAAGCATCACTAGATCTGCACAGCCTCTGAATCTGATACATACAGATGTAAGTAGTCCAATGAGTGTTCAAACTCCTAGCAAGAAGAGATATTTTCTCACATTTACTGATGACTACTCCAGATATACAGTCACCTACCTGCTTCACAGTAAGGATGAAGTTTCACAGAAACTTGAAGAGTATCTTGCTGTAGTGTTTAAAAAATTTGGAAGAATGCCAAAAGCCATGCATGCAGATAATGAAACCGAATATACAAGTGGTAAGGTGCCAACCATTTTGAAAAAGAATGGAATCGTGTTCCAGACTACCATTCCATACAACCCAGAACAAAATGGCATTGCAGAGAGAAAGAACCGTAGTCTCTGTGAAAGTGGAAGAGTATGTTGTTTTATACGAATCTACCTACAACATATTGGGGAGAAGCCATCATGACAGCTTGCTATCTTCAAAACGGACTGCCAGGTAAAGCCACAAATAAAACTCCACATGAGCTATGGAACTTTGAGAAGCCTAACCTGAAGCACATCAGGATATTTGGAAGCAAAATGTTTGTGTATGTTCCCAAAGAAAAATGTTCCAAGTGGGAATAACATGCAAAGCAAGGAGTCCTGGTGAGCTGTAGCGAAACTCAAAATGGATACAGAATCCTGCACCCAGAGACCAACACAGTGACAATCAGCAGAGATGCAGTGATTGATGAAAACTTTGTATCACTCAAATTCCATGAAGTTACACCAGTTATTCAACCTAAGAAGCAAGAACAAGAATCTCAATCACCAAACCCAGACACCGTAGAGGAAAACACTGAAGTGTGGATAAGCTCTGTAGCCACCAAGGAAGACACAGAAGAACCAAGTCAACTTTCAGTCAGGATATCAGAAAGTCCAAACAAAGGTATCCTAGCTGGACGCCGTTCTTATATGGTCAGAACGCTTCCTAAACCAGATTGGAATGTCAGAAGCCAAAGGTGCGTCAGCACCAATGGATCCATCCTACTTTAAGTTGGAAAGAGCAGAGGATCTGCTGCCCAGAAATGGGAGTTGCAGACACGCAGTGGGGGCGCTTCTGTGCATGGCAACCACAACTCGTCCGGATATCACAGCTACAGTCAGAATTCTCTGCCAACGTGTAAGCAAGCCGTGCCAATGAGACTGGAGCGTGGTGTACTCAAGTTTGTTTATTGCGAGTCTGAAAAGATGATAACCCATGGTATGACAAAGCCATTATCAAGAGCCAACTTTATGGACTTCAGAACCACAATGGGACTAACAGTATAAGTAGTTATTGATTGGGGGTGTTGGAATATATTTGGTGCAACAACTTCATTCCTGTCTATGAGCGTTTAGTTGCTAGATTTGTATGCTGTGCATAATGTTGGAACAAAAAAAAAACTCCCAGAGGCTCACACAGGAAGAGCATGTGACTGTTGTTTCAGTTTTCCCGTGTCTGTGTATGAGAGAAGCAGCCTGCTGTAGATGATGCACAGATAGAGACACAAATTATTTATTCCTGATCTATTAAGCTTATCATATATTGTTCCTGATTGCTCCTGAATAAAGAAGCTCTGCTGTTACACACTTGGAGAGCATCCTGAATAATCTGCTGCCAACAGCTTAACACTCTGGAGGCCTCATATTTACGGTCAGCAGCACACTCGGTGTGTGTGGTCTCCTGTACTACTATGATCTATAGCCATAAGGTTTATGACAATAAGTCTTTCAGGCCAGTTAATTCTCTTCTACCCACTGAGTCCTTCTGAGCTCTTTATTGGTCCTCCTAACACATGCCAATAGCAAGAAATTGCAAACACTTTATAGATGCATTCTTGACTTCACATGATGGCATATTTAAACTGCTTTATAATTTAACTATTTCTAGGAGTGTTTGCTGACTGTTTAAGTGCAGAGGCAGTGTCGGCCCTCCATAGAAGCCACATTATCAGCTAGACAGCTTTTGTTCATCAAGCAGGTAAGCATGTGTCACACATGTGAATTGTGGACCCACTGTGCCTGTGGCTAAGCCGCTACCTGGTTTTTGCTAGATGGTGAAGTTAGACTTGTGCTACAGTTAGTTACCAGGTACCACTTCTGAGCAGTCCACAGTACTGCATCAGCTGACTCAAAGGGTCAGGATCACAGTCACGGACACTGACTTGGAGTTGCTGCAGGACAAGGTTTGGATACTGATAGAACAGATAACGGAGCCGGTACATATGGTATGGATTATGTATCCCCAGACAAGAAGAACACTGGTCCTAGTTTAGACCACTTGGGTTTCAGGAACAGGCTCTGGTTCTGACAACACAGGGCTCAAGGACAGGCTCAGTTTCAGACAACAAGTGTTTTAGGAACAGGTTCTGATTCAGATAACAAGGATTTCAGGGACAGGTTCAGACAGCATGTGACTCAAGGACATGAACCTGGGAACATTATAGTTGCACACACAATAAGTAGGGAAACTTTAGATGTTGCTTAGGCACCTCCCTATTGAGGAGGGTGTCCTATATACCTGATATCTCCCAGCTATTGTCATTTCTAAAGTGCACGCACTACCCTTTTAAGAATCAGGGAGCATGCGAATGCTCTAGGCGCACAGCCGAGAGACCAGCACGGCATGCGCAGGCCTAGACAAGCAGGAAGCCATAGCAGGGAACGGGGACACCACAGCCCTGCCGGGCGGTGAGTATGTCAGCATTCCAGGGGTGCTGGCATTGGCATTACTGCATATCTCAAGCCATCTTTCTTGAGCTGCAATACTCATTTCTCGCTATGCAGCATGATCTTCACAGTTCTTTGGAGATAGCTGATAGCAGTCATAACCAACCATCATTAACTTGAAGCTTTTCAAAAGACTGCATCGGAAATACTGTTGATTATTATTCGAATAGAGAGACGCCTTAACCTCCTAAAAGAGAACCAAATGCTAGATAGCTAACAGAAAGTTAATTCCAGGGTCCATCAGATTACCAACACTTTTACCAAAATCCCTGGAAAACATAGTTCTATAGGTGAAATGTGCAAGCCAGTTTAATTTTTCACCTCAGAGCTCTGAACGCTCATTCTTTTTTTTTCCTATTGTTTTTAATAGGGAAGCTCCTTAGCACTTATGTTATTTAAATTAGTAACTTTTTTACTTGCAGATAAATAAATTATCTTTAGAAATGATATGTAAGAGCTCAAGTGAAACATTGCATTTCCAAATACATTTATGCAAAATTTGGTTTAGTGTTTAAGATGCTTGTTGCCGAATAACTTGTAAATTTTATTCATCATGGATTTTAGCAGAGATTGAAGATAAAAATCATTGCCTATGTATGAGACTTAAAGTTACATATTGGCTATTAAATACTTTCAGAAGAGAATCACATGAATATTTTGGGCTTTTCAGCAAATTTTAATATGGTAAAAAGACCAAAGAACTCCAGATATACATAAGAAAGCATAAGATACTTGGAACCTGCAGTAATACAGAATAACTGATAACTGAGATAGAAAGAGTAAATATTTAAATCACATCTGTAAAAAGGAAACACGCTGCACAAACTTTTCTAGAACCATTGAAAACTATTATATTGTTTTACTAATACATTTATGCTGTATAATATATATGCACTATGAAAAGGTCATTGGTAAAATACTGGAGGGGAGATAAGTGTCACTCAGGATGTACTTAGCATCAGCAATATGACCATGGAAAATACTCTAAGATACTAGTGCTGAGAAGGGTTAATCAGACATAGAATCATAGAATCATAGAATAGTAGAGTTGGAAGGGACCTCCTGGGCCATCTGGTCCAACCCCCTGCTCAAAGCAGGATTCTCTAAATCATCCCAGACAGATGTCTGTCCAGCCTCTGTTTGAAGACTTCCATTGAAGGAGAACTCACCACCTCTCGTGGCAGCCTGTTCCACTCATTGATCACCCTAACTGTCAAAAAGTTTTTTCTAATATCTAATCTGTGTCTCCTCCCATTCAGTTTCATCCCATTGCTTCTAGTCTTTCCTTGTGCAAATGAGAATAAAGATGATCCTTCTACAATGTGACAGCCCTTGAGATATTTGTAGACAGCTATTAAGTCTCCTCTCAGTCTTCTTTTTTGCAAGCTAAACATTCCCAAATCCTGCAACCGTTCCTCATAGGACATGGTTTGCAGACCGGTCACCATTCTGGTCGCTCTTCTCTGAACTTGCTCCAGTTTGTTGATGTCTTTTTTAAAATGTGGTGCCCAAAGCTGGACACAGTATTCCAGATGAGGTCTGACAAAGAGGAGTAGAGGGCAATAATGACCTCACGTGATCTAGACTGTATGCTTCTGTTGATACATCCTAGAATTGCATTTGCCTTTTTTGCTGCTGCATCACACTGTTGACTCATGTCTTAAGGGCTGAGTTTTTGTGAGCATCTGAAGAGTGGATGAGAGGCTGTTCACCATGTCTCCACACCAGCGTGTGGTCTAGAAGCTAAATGTGGAGCATTTGGACTCATTCAGTGTTCAGTGGGTCTGGAGAGGAGATCTCCATAGCTGTGCTCATGTTTAACCCCTTAGTGACAGAGCCATTTTGCAGCTTAATGACAGGGCCAATTTTTACAATTCTGACCACTGTCACTTTATGAGGTTATAACTCTGGAACGCTTTAACGAATCCCGCTGATTCTGAGAATGTTTTTTCGTGACATATTGTACTTCACGTTAGTGGTAAAATTTCTTTGATATGACTTGTGTTTATTTATGAAAAAAACGGAAATATGGCGAAAATTTTGAAAATTTAACAATTTTCAAACTTTAAATTTTTTTGCCCTTAAATCAGAGAGATATGTCACACAAATTCTTAATAAATAACATTTCCCACATGTCTACTTTACATCAGCACAATTTTGGGATCAAAATTTTTTTTTGTTACGAAGTTATAGGGGTTAAAAGTTGACCAGCGATGTTAGGGTTCGAGTTCCCGCTGCTGCACAAGGGGAGTCTCGAACCAGTCCCGCTGCGGTCTCCCATTCATCTCCGGCCGCAGTGGAGCCTGCTCAGCAGAGACGTCGGTCCAAGCGTCTTGCCCACTCCACTACTGTGCAGTGACTTGCTGCTGCCTTTCCTGGATCTGCTATTATAGCCAGTGTTGGAGCAGACGTCTTTGGTACAAAGTCCTGCGTTTTCCCTTCTGAGCATGCCCAGAGTGAGATCTCTCATTGGAGATCAGGGGTCACATGCTCAGGTACTGCAGCGGCTCCTATTGGTCCGCCAGGAAGGCCCTGCGATTACTGATGTTCGGGAACAAGTTTCATTGGTCCTGGTTTCTGGCAGGTCCTGTAGCTGTTGCTATAAAAGGGTAGCATGGCTGGGCCGCCATGCGCTAATATCAACCATTGTATGCTATGCGCCAGTGTGATCATGCGTATGTGTGGTTAGGGACCCGGCTGAAATACGCCACTAGAATACCGACTTAATCGGTGAGGAGTTTGGTATGGTAGCTGGTCAGGGTCGGTGTCCTAGATGCCCTAGAGTACCGGCATAACCGGTGAGGAGTTTTGATTGCCGTATTCAGGGTCTGGCGTTCAGATGCCATAGATTGCGGGTTACTCCCGCGAGGACATTAGCACATGATCACGCTTTATGTATGCTTAGCACTTAACTGTGTACCTGAGAGCCTGACAGGACACAGTGCTTTTTCTCTGCGGCCCTGTGACGTAACAGGGTTCGCTTTCTATGCTAGACAGCGCCCTAGCGTGTTTTCTTTGCGACTCAGTTGTGTCTAGTGAGTGCGCACACATCGCCATATAGCGCTGCGGCTCTCTTTCTTGCGGCTCTGTGGATTAACAGAGTTCACACTTATTGCCACAGCGCATTACGGCGTTTATGTTAGCGACTCTGCGGGATAACAGAGTTTGCTTCTCGCGCCATTTTTACTAGCAGCAGGCTCCGCTTGCACGGTGGACCCCGGGCTGCGAACGCACCTCTCTACATTATATATTTGGTGCGTTCCGCAGACCCTTAACATAATATTAGCGCCAGGGTCTGGCTAGTAAAATGGCTGATGACCAGCGTCTATCGCAGTACATCCAGCAGCTGGAGGGTAGGTTGGCGGCTATTGAGCGCACAACCTCAGCTGTGGATGTTACCGGAGTCGCTGTTCAGGCTGCTAGCATGGCTTCAGCCAGTTTGTCTTCTGCCACCTCTGCCCCTACATTATCCCACCTCCCGCTTCCTGACAAGTTTGCCGGTGACAGCAAGCAATGTCAGGGATTCGTGAGTCAGTGCTCTATACAGCTCGAACTTCTGGCTGCACGTTTCCCCACGGATCGGGCACAAGTGGGTTTTGTACTCTCTCTACTCTCGGGCAGAGCGTTGGAGTGGGCAACGCCGCTGTGGGAGTGCGACGATCGTGTGGTGCGGAGTGCTCCTCGTTTCTTGGAGGCTCTTAAAAAGGTCTTTTTAGGACCTCAGGTCACCCACGATACGGCACTTCAACTGCTGGCATTGGCACAGGGTTCGTCTTTGGTCAGTCAGTTTTCCGTCCAGTTTCGGACTCTGGCCTCAGAGCTAGACTGGTCAGATAAAGTTCTTATTCCAGTTTACTGGCGAGGTCTGGCTGACCATGTTAAAGACGCTTTGGCTACCAGGGAGGTTCCCGCCACACTGGAGAAGCTTATCTCCATATCTACCCACATTGACCTCCGTTTTCACGAGCGGAGGTTGGAGCGGGCCCAGTGTAGGCAGAGAATTCGGTGGCTCCCACCTTTGCCAAACCTCTCGAATCTCCCGATCTGGCGTCCGAACCCCAAAAGGCCACAGAGGTTCCTCATGCAGGACCTAAGTCTCGGACCGTCCGAGTATCCGTGGTCTGTAACCTTTGTCAGCAGACAGGACACTATGCCAACAAATGTCCACAGCGATCGGGGAAGCGATCGCGTCTAGTGGCCCTGGGAGGAGGTTCACTAGAGACAGCGGCATTTTCCTCCAAGATGACATTTAAAGGGACAATCACTGTAGGCACTTCCACTTTCCCCGCCGACCTTTGCATGGACTCAGGAGCAGAGGGGAACTTCATGTCCTCGAACTTTGCTCGCCGTCATGCAATACCTCTGGTGGCGCTTGACAAATCAGTGACTGTCCGGGTAGTGAATGGGTCGACATTGCCCTCACAAATTACACACCAGACTGTTCCACTTGCATTGTTAGTATCTCCTTCCCATCAGGAACTTATTTCCCTACTCGTCCTTCCCGAGGGAATAGACGAGATCCTACTAGGTATACCTTGGCTCCGTTTCCACTCCCCACATATAGAGTGGACTACGGGTAGGATACTGGGTTGGAGTGATGCATGTAGAGGCAGATGTGTCAGGAGTTGCGTTCAGGTTACCACTACTGAGTTACCCACAGATCTTACTCCACTTCCCAAGTGCTACTGGTCATATGCAGACGTGTTCTCCAAGAAGGCTGCGGAGACTCTTCCGCCTCATCGCCCCTATGACTGTCCTATCGACCTCTTGCCTGGCGCAGAACCTCCTCGGGGAAGGGTCTATCCCCTCTCTCTTCCTGAGACAGAGGCCATGTCGCAATATATTCAGGAGAACCTGGCAAGAGGGTTTATTAGGAAGTCGGTGTCACTGGCAGGGGCGGGATTCTTCTTCGTGCAGAAGAAAAACGGAGAATTACGTCCGTGTATTGATTACAGGGGTCTTAACGCCATCACCGTTAAAAACAAGTACCCGTTGCCCCTGATTTCTGAGCTCTTCGATAGGCTTCGGGGAGCAAGGGTATTCACTAAACTAGATCTAAAAAACGCTGAACAACAAATGATCACTTGGTCCAAAAATAGGTGATATAAAAGTATATTTTATTAACACACATCATAAAACAGAGAACAGGGAGAGACAGCGGTAAAGGCTCATGCCAATAAACAACAGTGGGAAAAAGCTGACACAATCTGGTGGTAAAATGGTCTAATAGCTTAGTTACCAAAAGGCGACCCTGCAAATATTGCATGGATATAAGTGTAATGTTGCTGACCATAAATGCTCATATTCCAAAAAGCAAAAGTTTGCTATAGTGATGATATCAAATAGATGGCAATATTGATTTGACCACTAATAATGAGTGGGCAAAAAAGCACTAATAACTAGGCATAAGTATGCCATAAACAGGTGGTTATAATAAACATCATTGAAAATTATCAATTGTCAGTATACCTGTAGAGAATGAAGAGCAGCCACCAGGTGCGTCCTCCCCGACGCGCGTTTCGGCTATAGTGCCTTTTTCAAGGGGTGAGGAGAAAGGGGAAGTGAGGAGTATAAAAGCAGCAAACCACCAATCACATAAGGATTACACTGCTGATGCATAATTACTCATAATAGATGTTACTATTGGAATACCAGCAAACAAAATGAAATCCCGCAGACCATCACTGCAAATTATATTCCCATAAAGATACATAAATGTGGTTACCGCTTGAAAAGCGTTGTTGCAAAAGACCTATAATCTCGCATCGCCAGAGCATGGGGAACGTCATCCCAATGCGCCCCAAGCGGCCACTATTGACGCACACTGTGTCCTGGAAACCGAAGACGCCGAGCGGCGTCGGCGTCATGTGTCCGGTGACGTCACACCGCGTGATCAGTCACCAGGGCAACGGGAGACGCCGAGAGCCGCAGAGCGTGGACGATCAACAGGAGAGAGCGCGTACCGGCCGTAAGCATGACATAGAAACAAAAGGGGGCAGCAGAAATAGGCGATGGATGGAATATGGAGGCACAGAAATATAACAACAAAAACAAATATGCATGACAAATATCAATATAGGACATAAAATTAGAAAAATAATAATGGAAATAAGAATAAATATGTACAGAACAAAAATAAATAATAATAATCCACACAAAAAAGGTATATAAAAGGAATAATGATGATATTAATGAATGAAAAAGAAAATAAAGCAATAATAAATAAATAATCATGATGGACTGCTGTGAATGTAGAGAGATTGCCAATCCAATGGAACAAATGACTTCGGATCATTTGAGGATCAAGATGTAAGTCAAACATTCTGTCCTTGTAAATGTGAGATGGGGAAGAAACTGCAAAGAATAAAAACAATTAAAACCAAAACCACAGATGCTTAAACAGAAGACAAAGTCCAGACAATGATACATATTAAAGAAAGGAGGAGAAGCTTATGGTTTCATTGAGACCCTTAGGATGTACTGTATCTAATAACCAGATCCATCTGGTTTCTTTCTGTAATAATCTCTGACATAGATTACCACCACGAATACCAGGAATTAGCATGTCAATGCCCTTTATTCTCAATAAGGAACTGTCGCAATTATGAAATGTTTTGAAATGGCGAGGTAACGTCCTAAGTGTGGTTGGATCATCATGGCTGGCCGCTGCCTGAATGCCCAGAACATGTTCCCGCGTGCGCACCTTTAATTGACGAGTTGTCATCCCTACATAAATGAGATTACATGGACACGTGGCAAAATAGACCACGTGACGGGAATTGCAGGAAATACTTTGTCGAATGTCATAAGTTCTTGTCCCGCAGAATTAGTAAAGGTGGCACTGCGGTCGATGTTCGGGCAGGCGACACACCTGCCACAGGGAGCACAACCACACCTAGGGCGTCCTGCTTGAAAAATGCCATGACTGGCATTAACATGGTAGTGACTGTGCACCAACTGGTCTTTTAAATTCGTGGATCGCCTAAAGGTAATACTCGGTCTGTCAGAGATAATTTGTTTGATGATGGGGTCCGTCTGAAGGATGGGCCAGGCTTTTTGTAGGCAATATCTCATGCGAGTAGCTTGAGAGTGATAAGCCGTAATGAATCTAACCGTCCCGGGAGGATTGTTAGTTCTTTTCTTTTGATATAGTAAAGAGTGGCGGGTGGAGTATTTTGCCCGATTACACGCTCTTTTCAAAACTCGTTTACTATAACCTCTCTCTAAGAAGCGTTTGAACATGTCTTGAGCTTCTTTCTCAAATTCTGTGTCACTCGAGCAGATCCTGCGAATACGCAAGAACTGCCCTACTGGAATTGAGTTGATGAGAGGTTTAGGGTGTGCAGAAGTTGCATGCAAAAGCATGTTGGTGGAGGTCTCCTTTCTGTGGACACCTGTTTGTAAAATGTCATTTTCATCTCTTTTAACTGTGACATCAAGGAAGTCAATGCTATCAACATTTGAATTTGATGTAATGTGAATGTTCTTGTCATTCTCATTGATGTCAGATAGAAAGTTACCCAAAGAAGTAGAGTCACCCTGCCAGATCAAAAAAATATCATCAATGTACCGCACCCAAAAAGGGATGCGGTCCATTGATGACATGCGATCCGGCAGGGAAAGGTCCCTCTCCCACAGCCCCAGGAATAAGTTGGCATAAGAAGGGTTGTAATTTGGAATCAATCCAGAGATTTACTTTCTCCAAATAATTACCAGAGCCAGATATGATTGGACGTCCTGGGGGCGTGTCCATATTTTTATGGACTTTGGGTAAAAGGTACAATGTGCCTAAACAGTAGAAACCCCCTGCAAGTGACACCATTTTGGAAACTAGATCCCCCAAGGAGCTTATCTAGATGTGTGGTGAGCACTTTGAACCCCTAAGTGTTTCACAGAAATTTATAAACGCAGAGCTGTGAAAATAAAAAATCATTTTTTTTCTCAAAAATGATTTTTTTAGCCAGCTATTTTTTATTTTCCCAAGGGTAACAGGAGAAATTAGAACCCCAAAATTGGTGTGCAATTTGTCCTGAGTACGCTGATACCCCATATGTTGGGGTAAACCACTGTTTGGGCGCACGGCAGTGCTCGGAAGGGAGGGAGCGCCATTTGACTTTTTGAACGCCACGTCGTGTTTGGAGACCCCCTGATGTGCCTAAATAGTGGAAATCCCTCAATTCTAGCTCCAACCCTAATCCCAACACACCCCTAACCCTAGTACCAACCCTAATCCTAACCTAAATCCCAACCCTAATTCCAACCCTAATTGTAACCCTAACCTTAATTGTAACCCTAGCTCTAATTGTAACCCTAACCCTAATTTTAACCCTAACCCTAATTGTAACCCTAACCCTAATTCTAACCCTAATTATAACCCTAACCCTAAGGCTAGGTTCATTTTGCGTTTTACCAGCCCGTTCAACACATAGCGTTGACGGGCTGGTAACAGTATAGCATAACCCAATCGCGTTATGCTATACCCGCTAGCGCAGAGGAATCAGCAGATGATTCATCTGCGCTAGCGGTGACGGAGCCCAAACGCTGCAGCCCGCGTCCAAGCTCCGTCACTGAATGATGGCACGTCGCAAACGCATGCCACTTTACGGCATGCGTCGCGATGCGCCCTCAAATGGGGGTGAATGGCAGCGCTAACGGACTGCGTTACATCGCGTTATACCGCGGTGTAACGCAGTCCGTCTAACGGACTGCCATAACGCAGTATGAACCCGGCCTAACCCTAACCCTAATTATAACCCTAACCCTAATGCTAACCCTAACCCTAATGCTAACCCTAACCCTAATTATAACCATAACCCTAATTATAACCTAACCCTAACAAAAAATGAAAATAAATATAATTTTATTTTTATTATATGTCCTAACTAAGGGGGTCATAAATGGGGGTTATGTACTGTTTTTTATTTTGATCACTGTGATAGTTTATCACAGTGATCAAAATGCACTTTCTGGAGAATGAATGAAAAAATTTTTGAATCTGCCGCCAAGCAGATGGGCGGCGCACTGCGCATGCGCCCGCCATTTTTTTTTTGCAAGAAGAAGACGCCGGGATCCTGGGGCCTGCGGGAGGACGGAGGACACCGGTAAGTATACGGGGGGGCGATCGGGGGACCTGGGGACCCTCATTTTCTCCCCTCTGATGTGCGATCACATCAGAGGGGAGAGAAATCTTTTTTTTTTTTTTGCGATCGCATTTATGCTTGCATAGATGCATCGCAACACCGGGATCGGTGAATACCGACCCGGATCATGTTCTCTGGGGTCTCGGCTACCTCCGAGACTCCAGAGAATATTTGTCCATCCCCCCCAGCACAGCGGCACATAGCGGTGGGCGCACTGAGCATGCGCCCGCCATTTTCTACATTGCGCCGGCCCCGGGGGACACCGGAGGGCCCTGGGGCCACATACAGGACATCGGGGGCCACATGGGGGTCCCGGGGACCCTTTTTCTCTGTCCTCTGATGTCCGATGACATCAGAGGACAGAGAAATTAAATGGCACAACTTTTTTTTTTTTTGTTGCGGTCGCCGTTATAGGGTTAATAACGGCGATCGCAACATCGGTGTCGGTAAAAACCGACCCGATTCATGTTCTCTGGGGTCTCGGCTACCCCCGGTAGCCGAGACCCCAGAGAAAATGCGCCTCTGGGGGGCGCTATTCACTTTTTCCACAGAGCCATTAATTAACGGCGCTGTGGTTTAAGTACCCTTAATGACCGCCGTTAAAAGGCGTATCGGCGGTCGTTAAGGGGTTAAGAGAATTGAATCTTGTTTTTTTTTTCATGATTTGGCAGATTCCCGCAGCCACACAGACTGTATTGTATGTTATTTTGCTTTCCTGTTATGCCGGAATGGCATAACAGGAATGCTATGTTAAGTTATGTTTATCTAATTTTGCACTGGTTGATGCAGTACGTTATTTTTAATAAACTAGTTTAACCCCTTAGTGACGGAGCCAATTTGCAGCTTAATGACCAGGCCAATTTTTACAATTCTGACCACTGTCAATTTATGAGGTTATAACTCTGGAACGCTTTAATGGATATTGCTGATTCTGAGACTGTTTTATCATGACATATTTTACTTCATGTTAGTGGTAAAAATTTCTTCTATTTGACTTGTGTTTATTTATGAAAAAACAGAAATTTGGCAAAAATTTTGAAAATTTTGCAATTTTGAAACTTTTAATTTTTTTATGCCCTTAAATCAGAGAGATATGTCAAACAAATTTCTTAATAAATAACATTTCCCACATGTCTACTTTACATCAGCACAATTTTGGAAACAAAATTTTTTTGTTAGGAAGCTATAAGGGTTTAAATTTGACCAGCTATTTCTCATTTTTATAACAAAAATTTACAAAACGATTTTTTTTACGGACCACATCATATTTAAAGTCATTTTGAGGGGTGTACATGACAGAAAATACCCAAAAGTGACACCATTCTAAAAACTGGACCCTCATGGTGCTCATAACCACATTTAAGAAGTTTATTAACCCTTTACGTGCTTCACAGGATCTGAAGCAATGTGGAAGGAAAAAATTAACATTAAACTTTTTTTGCAAAAAATTTACTTCAGAACCAATTTTTTTTATTTTTGTAAAAAAGAGAAAATGTTAAAAGAGAAAATGAACCACAAAATTTGTTGTGCAATTCCTCCTGAATACGCTGATACCCAACATGTGGGGGTAAACCACTTTTTGGGCACACGCCAGAGCTCGCAAGGGAAGGAGTGCCGTTAGACTTTTTCAACGCAGAATTGGCCAGAATTAAAATCGGATGCCATGTTGTGTTTGGAGAGCCCCTGATATGCCTAAACAGTGGAAACCCCCAACAAGTGACCCCATTTTGGAAACTAGACCCCTTAAGGATCTTATTTAGATGTGTGGTGAGCACTTTAAACCCTCAAGTGCTTCACAGAAGTTTATAAACGCAGAGCCATGAAAATAAAAAATCATTTTTTTTCCACAAAAATGATATTTTTGCCCCCAAATTTTTATTTTTACAAGGATAACAGGAGAAATTAGACCACCAAAGTTGTTGAGCAATTTGTCCTGAGTACGCCTAAACCCCATATATGGGGGTAAACCACTGTTTAGGCGCATGGGAGAGCTCGGAAGGGAAGGAGCGCCATTTTGGAATGCAGACTTTGATGAAATGTTCTTCGGGCGTCATGTTGCATTTGCAGAGCCACTGATGTGCCTAAACAGTAGAAACCCCCACACGTGACACCATTTTGGAAACTAGACCCCCAAGGAGCTTATCTAGATGTGTGGTGAGGACTTTAAACCCCCAAGTGCTTCACAGAAGTTTATAAACGCAGATCCATGAAAATAAAAATCATTTTTTTTCCTCAAAAATGATTTTTTTAGCCCTATTTTTTTTCCCAAGGGTAACAGGAGAAATTGGACCACAAAAGTTGTTGTGCAATTTGTCCTGAGTACGCAGAAACCCCACATGTGGGGGGGACCACTGTTTGGGCGCATGGGAGAGCTCGGGAGGGAAGGAGCACCATTTTGGAATGCAGACTTTGCTGGAATGTTCTTCGGGCGTCATGTTGCATTTGCAGAGCTCTTGATGTGCCTAAACAGTAGAAAACCCCCACAAGTGAACCCATTTTGGAAGCTAGATCCCCGAAAGAGCTTATCTGGATGTGTGATGAGCACTTTAAACCCCCAAGTGTTTCACAGAAGTTTATAATGCAGAGCCGTGAAAGCCATTATCAAGAGCCAAGTTTGTGGACTTCAGAACTACAATGGGACTAACAGGATAAGTAGTTGTTGAGTGGGGGTGTTGGAATATATTTGGTGCAACAACTCCATTCCTGTCTATGAGTGTTTAGTTGCTAGATGTGTATGCTGTTTATAAAGTTAAAAAAAGACTCCCAGAGGCTCACACAGGAAGAGCATGTGACTGTTGTTTCAGTTTTCCCGTGTCTGTGTATGAGAGAAGCAGCCTGCTGTAGATGCTGCACAGATAGAGACACAAATTATTTATTCCTGATCTATTAAGCTTATCATATATTGTTCCTGATTTTTCCTGAATAACAAGTTCTGTTGTCACACGCTTGGAGAGTACCCTGAATAATCCGCTGCCAACATTTTTTGTTCACTTCCAGAATAAGGTGGGATCAAATTTTTTTGTTTTACACTGAGCACTAATGTCAGGGTTTCAGTGTAAATGTTACAAAAACAATTCAGTCAAAACTCCCTATGGAACCACTCACTCTAAGGATGCAGCTGGATTCACTTTGGAGTCCGCTTGGCATCTGGTGGTATCCATCTTTATAGGCATGCACAGAACTCTGGTTAACCACACTTGGGCTCTAAAAATATTCCACAATGATGGGACACAGCTGAAACTGAGACTTGGTGGAGTCCAATGGGACTCCATCTGCCTCATAAGTGAGTGGTTCCATTGGTGGTTTCACCTGAATCACAGTTTTTGAGATTTACACAGTTACCCCGATTTAGAATCATAGAATCATAGAATCATAGAATGGTAGAGTTGGAAGGGACCTCCTGGGTCATCTGGTCCAACCCCCTGCTCAAAGCAGGATTCTCTAAATCATCCCAGACAGATGTCTATCCAGCCTCTGTTTGAAGACTTCCATTGAAGGAGAACTCACCACCTCTTGTGGCAGCCTGTTCCACTCATTGATCACCCTAACTGTCAAAAAGTTTTTTCTAATATCTAATCTGTGTCTCCTCCCATTCAGTTTCATCCCATTGCTTCTAGTCTTTCCTTGCGCAAATGAGAATAAAGATGATCCTTCTACAATGTGACAGCCCTTGAGATATTTGTAGACAGCTATTAAGTCTCCTCTCAGTCTTCTTTTTTGCAAGCTAAACATTCCCAAATCCTGCAACCGTTCCTCATAGGACATGGTTTGCAGACCGGTCACCATTCTGGTGGCTCTTCTCTGAACTTGCTCCAGTTTGTTGATGTCTTTTTTAAAATGTGGTGCCCAAAACTGGACACAGTATTCCAGATGAGGTCTGACCAAAGAGGAGTAGAGGGCAATAATGACCTCACGTGATCTAGACTGTATGCTTCTGTTGATACATCCTAGAATTGCATTTTCCTTTTTTGCTGCTGCATCACACTGTTGACTCATGTTAAGTCTGTGATCAATTAGTATACCCAAGTCTTTTTCACATGTGCTGTTACTTAGCCCTATTCCTCCCATTTTGTATATGCTTTTTTCATTTTTATTGCCCAGATGTAGTACTTTGCATTTTTCCCTGTTAAAATCCATTCTGTTAGTTGCTGCCCACTGCTCCAGTTTATGTATATCTTTTTGAATCCTCTCTCTCTCTTCTCTAGTATTAGCTACCCCTCCTAGCTTTGTGTCATCAGAAAATTTGATCAGTTTACCCTCAATTCCTTCATCTAAATCATTGATAAAGATGTTGAACAATACAGGGCCCAAAACAGAGCCTTGTGGTACCCCACTTGAGACATTCTTCCAACTGGATGTGCAGCCATTTACAACCACTCTTTGGGTCCGATCACTAAGCCAGTTATGAATCCACCTAACAGTTGCCTTGTCCATTCCATACTTAGTCATTTTTTCAATAAGGATTGTGTGAGATACTTTGTCAAATGCTTTGCTGAAGTCAAGATATACTATATCTACAGCATTTCCCTGATCCACCCAGTCAGTGATTCTGTCATAGAAGGAAATTAAGTTAGTCTGACATGACTTATTAGTTACAAACCCATGCTGACTCTGTTTAATCACTTCATTCTTATCCAGGTACTTGCATACATGTTCTTTAATAATTTGTTCAAAGATCTTTCCTGGTATAGAAGTCAGACTCACCGGCCTGTAGTTCCCTAGGTCCACCTTCTTCCCGTTTTTGAAGATAGGAACAACATTTGCTCTTCTCCAGTCTTCTGGGACTTCTCCTGTTCTCCAAGAATTTTCAAAGATTATGGACAGTGGTTCAAAATTTCTTCTGCTATCTCCTTCAGTACCCTGGGGTGTAATTCATCTGGACCTGGAGACTTGAATTCACTTAGGTTAGCTAAGTGTTTCCTCACTGTCTTTCTGTTTATAGATATCCTGGATTCTTCTATTCCTTTAATAGGACAGTGAAGATCAGTTGATGTTACATTTCCTTTCTGAGAGAAAGCAGATGCAAAATAGGAATTTAAAAGTTCAGCCTTCTCAACATCCTGACTTACCATTTCATCATTTTCATCCTGTAAAAATCCTATAGCATCTTTGACTTTTCTTTTACTTTTGACGCATCCCAAAATCCTTTTTTGTTGCTTTTGACGTCACTTGCAAGCCTTAATTCATTGTCAGCTTTAGATAATCTGATTTTTGCCCTGCAGGTTCTGCAGACGGCATTATATTCTTCTTTAGATATGCCTCCCTCTTTCCATTTGATAAACATTTCTTTCTTCCTTTTTAGCATGTGTTTAAGTTCTATGTTCATCCATCCTGGTTTCCTTAAATGCTTCCCATTCTTCTCTCTTTTCGGAATTGTTAACGATTGTGCTTTGAGAATCTCATTTTTCAAGATTTTCCATCCTTCCTGGACCATTTTTGTCCTTAAGGATATCCAGCCATTGGATCCCTCCAATTCTCTTTCTGAGTTCCTTAAAATCTGCCTTTCTGAAATCTAACCTTGACATCTGAGTCTTCACAGGTCTTCCTCCTCTTGTTATCCAAAATTCTAAAATAGCATGGTCACTACCTCCTAGGGTCCCAGCCACTCTTACCTCCTCCACCATTTCCTCCCTGTTTATGAGGATTAGATCCAAGGTAGCAGATCCCCTTGTTTTCTCCATTACCTTTTGGAAGATAAAGTTGTCAGCAAGAGAGGATAAGAATTTCCTGGACCTGTTAGTTTTGCCTGAGAGAGATTCCCAACAAATGTCTGGATAGTTGAAATCTCCCATGACCACTATGTCATATTTTTTGGAGAACTTGGCCATTTGATGCATAAAGAGTTCATCCATATCTTCAGCTTGCACAGGCGGCCTGTAGTAAATGCCTACAATGGTGTCCTTTCCATTGTTCTGTCCTTGTATTCTTACCCAAACAGTTTCCACAGAACTCCCAGTCTCTGAAGCTTCAATCTCTGTGCAGATATACGCTTTTCTAACATACAATGCAACACCTCCTCCTCGTTTATCAAGTCTGTTTCTTGCAAATAAGTTGTAACCTTCTAGCCTTGTATTCCAATCATGTGTATCGTCCCACCAAGTCTCAGTGATTCCAATGACATCATATTTCTTCTCCTGCGTTAGTAGCTCCAGTTCTCCTTGTTTGTTGCCCATGCTTTGTGCATTCGTATAGAAACACTTTAGTTTGTGATTGGTTTCTCTTTCTTCAATATTTTTATTATGTAGATTTTTTTGTCTTTGTTCTTCCCCTTCACTTCTAATAGCAGAGTTCTCAATAGCATTTGTCAGGTGTATGGCTTTTGCTGGCGTTTTGCTTCCCTTCCCACATTGTTCTAGTTTAAAGCTCTCCTGATGAGTGTAGCAAGGCGACTTCCAAATACATGTTTTCCAGTCTTCGTAAGGTGCACCCCATCTCTAGCAAGTAGTCCATCGTACAGGTAATTCACTCCGTGATCCAGAAATCCAAATCCTTGCTGACGGCACCATCGACGTAGCCAGTTGTTCACCTGCAGAATCTTATTCCACCTCCTTGTTTCATGGCCATCCACTGGAAGGATGGAGGAGAAGACCACCTGCGCTCCCAGTTCTTTCACTTTCTTACCTAAGTTTTCAAAGTCACTGCAGATGGTTTCCAGGTCACTTCTTGTCATTTGTCCCCACATGTATTAGCAGGAATGGGTAGTCATCTTTAGGTCTGAAGAGTCCTGATATCCTGTCAGACACATCTTTAATTTAATTGCTCAGCAGAGAGAACAGGATAAATGTGACCCAAACCTTGTTCTGATTTTGGTTATTTAGAATGAACAAATAGACAAGAGTATAAGAATAGTTTTATTTTTATTTTTTCATGGTTCACCGTGTGGTATTAGTAATAACACAGCTTTAGTCTTTGGTTTGGTGCGATTACATCTACACCAGATTTTATCGTTTTTTTATATTTTGCTGCTATCACACAGTAAAAATGCTTTTTATAAAAACAATTCTCGTTGCCATATTCTGAGAGCTGTAACTTTTTTATTTTTTGGCAAACAGAGCTATATGGGAGCTTATTTTTTGCATGATTTGCAGAATTTTATAGTACCATTTTTGGATGCATAACGCTTTTGATCGCTTTTAATCAGATTTTTCTAATGCGGAATGAATATAAAAATAGAAATACATGCAGCCGCACGCTCCGGTCCAAGTGCCAGCGGCAGTGCCGGGTGTTGATGCGAGAGACTCGCTCGAGTTTCTCGCATCACACTCGCAAGTGTGACACCGGCCTATAGCTGAGTCTCACCTGCGACTGTACACTGTGGTCATCAATAGAAGCGTGTGCAAAACGGCATAGGGGTCGTGCTACGGCTGTCCCTCTGGCTGCTTGTTGTCCCGTTGATTATGATCATTTAAGGTGATATACTTTTCTAATTTTTTTATTTTTTTCCGGAAGAAGGCTTTGGTGCCAAAATGCACATAGGGGAACTTGGGTAATACATCTTCTTTTTTTCTATATGATTCGTATATATTTTTTTTGTGTTATTATATGTATTTAGTAAATTACATTGTTTTATTTAAAGCTAGAATCTCTTTCTTCCTACGGCATTATTCGAGCGGCTAGGAATTGTATGTGTTCATACTTCGCTGGGAGTGTCTAGCATTTAACCCTTTATTGGGGACTTATGTGATTAATCATATAGGCAGTGACTGATACATGCTGCCTGTGAATCGGCATCAAGTATCAACTGTCAGGCTGATTTTAATTGTAGCCTTAATTGGCCAGTACACAAAACCATTAATTTATTAATTATTTGAATAAACATCTTTCTTTTCTCCTTTGATGTCTTAGTATATTTTCTTTATACTTTAATTTCTCCTTGCTCTTTCTTTCACTTCTTTTATTTCCTGCCATCCACTAATTTTTCCATCCTAGTTTGTCTTCCTTCCTTAAAATTGTTAATGGTTTACAAATCCTTCTGTAAAAGCAGATTTTCTTTCCAGTTGGACAACTCTAGTGGAAGATAATTAACGTTATCTTAAGAAATTATACAGTCCGTGGCAATGGAATTCTGTCTAAATCGTATGGAGAACTGTTATTGTCCTGTTGTTAGCGTAGGGTAAAAAAGGTATTTTTCATCAAGGTCATTGGTCTAGAGCAGACCTGGGCAAAGTGCGGCCCGCGGGCCACATCCGGCCCTTTGGCTGTCTCAGTCCGGCCTGCAGACCGCGACAGCCGAGGAGCTGGAAAACAGCGATCCACGAGCTGCACCATGCCCACCCACCTGCTTGCTCACTGTCTCCATTTTTGCTGACTGCGTTGATGGAGGAGGGGCCTCTGGCCACTTCCTCCACCAATCAGCGTGTGAAACAGCTGACACGATGACGTCATTTCATCAAGTCAGCTGTGTGCTGCGGTATGGAGAGTCAGTGCACCGGAGGCAGGGAGAGAAGCAGAGTGCCAGGGAATGGGACCAAGGTGAGTATGTGGTGTTCATTTTTTTCATGTGTATGGGATGTTTGGGTGGGCATGGGGAGGCTAAAGGGGTGTTGAGCTTTACAAGAGGAGGCTATGGGGGTGTTGTGCTGAACAAGTGGAGGTTATGGGGGTGTTGTGCTGCACAAGGGGAGGCTATGGGGGTGTCGTGCTGCTCAAGGGGAGGCTATGGGGGTGTCGTGCTGCACAAGGGGAGGCTATGGGGGTGTTGTGCTGCACAAGGGGAGGCTATGGGGGTGTCGTGCTGCTCAAGGGGAGGCTATGGGGGTGTCGTGCTGCACAAGGGGAGGCTATGGGGGTGTCGTGCTGCACAAGGGGCGGCAATGGGGGTGTCGTGTTGCACAGGGGGAGGCAATGGGGGTGTCGTGCTGCACAAGGGGAGGCTATGGGAATGTTGTGCTGCACATAGGGAGGCTATGGGATTGACATGGTGCACATGGGGAGGCTATGGGTCATCATGCTGCACATGGTGTCGTGCTGCACAAGGGGCGGCAATGGGGGTGTTGTGCTGAACAAGGGGAGGTTATGGGGGTGTTGTGCTGCACAAGGGGAGGCTATGGGGGTGTTGTGCTGCACAAGGGGAGGCTATGGGGGTGTCGTGCTGCTCAAGGGGAGGCTATAGGGGTGTCGTGCTGCACAAGGGGAGGCTATGGGGGTGTCGTGCTGCACAAGGGGCGGCAATGGGGGTGTCGTGTTGCACAGGGGGAGGCAATGGGGGTGTCGTGCTGCACAAGGGGAGGCTATGGGAATGTTGTGCTGCACATAGGGAGGCTATGGGATTGACATGGTGCACATGGGGAGGCTATGGGTCATCATGCTGCACAAGGGGAGGCTATGGGGGTGTCGTGTTGCACAAGGGAAGGCTATGGGGGCCTTGTGTGGCACATTGGAAGGCTGTGTGAGGCTCGTGCACTATATGAGGAGGCTGTTTGGGGCTTGTGCTGTATATAAGGAGGGTGTGTGTTGCTCATGCAGTATATATAGGGAGGCTGTGTGGGGCTCATGCAGTTTATATAGGGAGGCTGTGTGGGTTTCATGCAGTATATAAACGGAGACTGTGTGGGGGCTCTTGCAGTATATAAGGGGAGCTCATATGATATACAGAAGGGGTTGTACTTGGGTTCAAATTATATTTAAGAGGATGTCAGCATAATACTTAATTCTGGTCAATATTAAGTGATACAATTAATAATATAATTATCAATAATATAATTATAATATATTGATATTAATATTGAGTAGAATTAATTTTAGCCTATTGGTTCGGCCCTTGACAACAGTCACGGTCTCTCATGTGGCCCCTCAGGAAAATTAATTGCCCACCCTGGTCTAAAGCAGTGTTTCCCAAACTCCAGTCCTTACACCCCCAACATATCATGTTCTCAGGAATTCCTTAGTATTGATGATGGAGTTATCATCAAGGCATCAGGAATTTTCTCACCTGTGCAACACTGTGGAAATCTTGAAAACATGACCTGTTGGGGACCGGGAGGACTGGAGTTTGGGAAATAATTCTCTAGAGGATGCAGAGGTAGCAATTATACCTGAGTCTTGAGCTACTTTCCCAATGATAAGGAGTTCTTTGACTAAATTTGCACTTGTGCCCAAGAGTTTTAAGGTTTGCCTCTTTCTATGCAGTTGACAGACCCTACGGCTCTGCCCTCTTGTCTGGCTTCCTCTATGGTCACAGTTTTCTATTTTATAAATAAATCCACCTCTCATATACGAGTCCTTTTATTTTCTTGATACAATTTCACTCCTTGTAGATTCAGGTTTTTTTTTCATTCCATTCCATTGTATCAGTGCATACATCAAGAGACGAACGACACAAAAGATAAGAAAATTTGTGAATAATTTATTATTTATCACAGATAACGCACATCCCATCTCAGAAGAATTTAGTATTAAACTAAAAAGATGTCGTAGGGCATAAATCTTTTCACAAAATGCATCCGACTCCTCTTCCGTACCGGGTTATAATTCCCTTACTGAACGCAGCATTGTTCTTCTTTAGATGACACATAATTGTATTGTGGTGACAGCGAGGAGATATGTAAAGTGATGGAAAGAATTATGCAATAAAAAAAAAAAGAAATTTTGATGAGTTGTATCAAGTCGGGCATCAATTCCTTGAAAGCCGGGACTTGTTACATTATGCATTGCATTATCCAGAACCAAATAGCTCAGTACAAGCAACTAGTGAAAAGTACATGAATACTTTACAATAAAATATATTACTTGATACTCTCATTTTTACAAAGCAACTTCTAATAAAAGAAAGACTTTCAAGTTCCGTCTGAATGATTTTTTTTTCTTTTTTTTTTTTTCAAATAGCCTGACTGAACTGTGGAAGATCAGAAATGTATATTATCAAAGTGCATCAGAAATATATCAACTCCATCTTTCATACGGTACATGAAACGTGCCGGTGCACTTAGCACTGACAGATAAACTTTATACCTCTAGTATTCATTAGTTCTATAAACAAAGACAGCGGAGAGCCGCCAAGAGGAACTTTCATTTGCTGCAATTCCAGAAGGATTCTACAATTTATCTTTGATGGAATAACAGAGCTTACCTGCTGAAAATGATTGAAAACTGCAGATGGAATTTGGATGCTGGGGAAGTGAGGGAGATATTGAGCTAATAAACAGGCCTTATTCTGCACAGAACAGGAGAGAATGCCAAGGAGACGGTAGAGAAAGGCAAAAAGCAAAACAAAACTTTTATATTTAGGAAAACGAAGTTTAACAAAATCTAAGTTTTTACATCTAAAATCCTATTTACTCTAAAATGTCAGAATATGATGGAGGATGCAATTGATCTTTTATCATTTTGATTATGGATGTTTTATACAATAATATTTTTTGTTTCATGATGTTTCTTTAATCATGATATATTTTATTACTATCCTTGTGTTTTATTGAATATCTTGGTTAAGATGATATTAAAGGGGTATAACCATCTCCAACATCCTATCCCGATATGAAGTGGGGGTAATAATAGTAATAGTAGTAAATATCAAAGTAAGTTTTTACATCTAAAATCCATAGATACCGTATATACTCATGTATAAGCCGACCTGTGTATAAGCCGACACCCCTAATTTTGCCACAAAAACTGGGAAAACTTATTGACTCGCGTATAAGCCGGGTGTATAAACCGACGTCCTGCTCTGTGCTGCCCCGTCCTGCTCCTTGCTCCCCCATCCAGCTCTGTGCTCCTCCATTCTCCTCTGTGCTCCCCCCCTCCTGCTCCGTCCTCCGCTGTGCTCCCCCTTCCTGCTCTGTCCTCCTGTGCCCCCCGTCCTGCTCTGTGCTCCTCTGTGCCCTCCATCCTCCCCCCGTCCTGCTCTGTGCTCCTCTGTGCCCTCCATCCTCCTCCCCGTCCTGCTCCGTGCTCCTCTGTGCCCTCCATCCTCCCCGCTCCTGCTCCGTGCTCCTCTGTGCTCTCTGTCCCCCCCATCCTGCTCCATGCTCATTGTCCTCCTTCATGCTTCCCCCGTTCTCCCCCCGTCATACTCACCCTCCCCTTGCCATCGCTGAACGTCCTGGCAATCCTCCGTTGTACCTGACTTCCTGCAGCTCTCCTGTGCTGAGCGGTGACATAATATCGCTCATTAAGGCCATGAATATGGACGCCATGCCTATGGGAGTGGCGTCCATATTACATGACCTTAATGAGCTATACTCACGCTCACACAGGAGAGCTGCAGGAAGCCGGGTACAAAGGAGGATTGCCGGGACGTTCAGCGATGGCACGGGGAGGGTGAGTATGATGTCCCAGCCACCGGCTCCTGCCACGTTACCCCCTCCCCCGCTGGTTTCTGCCCAATGACTCGTGTATAAGCCGATTGGGGCATTTTCAGCACAAAAAAAGGTGCTGAAAATCTCAGCTTATACACGAGTATATACGGTAACCATATTTAGTGTAAAGTGTCAGTACGTGATGGAGGATGCAATGTATAATTGATCATTTTGATTTGGGATATTTATACAATGATCATTTTTCTTTAAAATTGTTTTTTTAATCATGATATTATATTATATGATTATAATCATTGTGTTTTATTAAATATATTCATAAAAAAAAAGATATTTAAAGGATATAACCATCTCCAACATCCTTTTGCAATATGACGTGGGTGTAATAATAGTAATATTAGTAAATATCTCTAATTAAAATGTATAATATTTTTCTGATTAGCTATGTCACTTACTGCATGTGCAGGGCATTGCAGTAGCTTAGATATCCATGGTTATGACTACTCATATAGTGACAGGTATTTAGTTAGCTAGTGGTCATAACCAGAGATACCTATGCTACTGCAATGCCCTGCACATGGGGTAAATGACATAGTGAATAAGAAGAACTTTACTACATTTCAATTTGGAGCTATTTGCTAATATTATTATTACACCTTCAGTACTACATATTGAGATACGATCTTGCGATGGGAGTTTGTTTCAATAACACTCAAATAGTAAATGAAATGTTATTAAGTGTCATGAATATTGATCTAGTTGTCCATTTGGAAGACAGAGCATCATGGAATCATCATAGCTTTTAGTTTAAAAATGATTTGACTCCCCCACCCAAAAGCAAAAAAATTGTAGAATAAAAACAAATAAATGTATATCAACCATTCTTCTTATGGTTTGTGTAGACAGTGGTTGATGCCTTAGGCTTGGAATGTGAAGTGCAATTTCACTTGCAGAACAGAATGGATAATTATGGGCCAATTCTTTGAATCAGATGAGACCACATGGGCAACACCATGAACAGACCTTGAGAAAGGAACATCACATTTTTCTTGTATATGGGGTAGGTATATTGTTTGTACTTTTGTACTAGTGATGAGCGAATGTGCTAACCGAAGTGTCTTTTGCGTGCTCAAAAAGTACAGTGGGTACGGAAAGTATTCAGACCTTTAAATTTTTCACTCTTTGTTTCATTGCAGCCATTTGATAAATTCAAAAAAGTTCATTTTTTTCTCCTTACTGTACACTCTGCACCCCATATTGACTGAAAAAAACAGAAATGTAGACTTTTTTGTGAATTTATTAAAAAAGAAAAACAGAACTATCACATGGTCATAAGTATTCAGACCCTTTGCTCAGACACTCACATTTAAGTCACATGCTGTCCATTTCCTTGAGATCCTCCTTGAGATGGTTCTACTCCTTCATTGGAGTCCAACTCACAGCTCACAGTGCATATAAGATCAAATGAGAATCATGAGGTCAAAGGAACTGGCCAAAGAGCTCAGAGACAGAATTGTGGCAAGGCACAGATCTGGCCAAGGTTGCAAAAAAATTTCTGCAGTGCTCAAGGTTCCTAAGAGCACAATGGCCTCCATAATCCTTAAATGGAAGAAGTTTGGGAGCACCAGAAATCTTCCTAGACCTGGCCGTCCAGCCAAACAGCTATTGTGGGAGAAGAGCCTTGGTGAGAGAGGTAAAGAAGAACCCCAAGATCACTGTGGCTGAGCTCCACAGATGCAGTAGGGAGATGGGAGAAAGTTTCACAAAGTCAACTATCACTGCAGCCCTCCACCAGTCAGCCTTTATAGTAGAATGGCACGACGGAAGCCTCTCCTCAGTGCAAGAGCCCGCACTGAGAAATAAGATTCTATGGTCTGATGAGATGAAGATAGAACTTTTTGGTGATAATTCTAAGCGGTATGTGTGGAGAAAACCAGACACTGCTCATCACCTGCCCAATACAATCCCAACAGTGAAACATGGTGGTGGCAGCATCATGCTATGGGGGTGTTTTTCAGTTACAGGGATAGGACGACTGGTTGCAATTTAAGGAAACATGAATGGGCCAAGTACAGACTTATCCTGCATGTAAACCTCTTCCAGAATGCTCTGGACCTCAGACTTGGCCGAAGGTTCACCTTCCAACAAGACAATGACCCTAAGCACACAGCTAAAATAACAAATGAGTGGCTTCACAACAACTCTGTGATAATTCTTGACTGGCCCAGCCAGAGCCCTGACCTAAACCCAATTGAGCATTTCTGGAGAGACCTGAAAATGGCTGTCCACCAACATTCACCATCCACCCTGACAGAACTTGAGAAGATCTGCAAGGAAGAATGGCAGAGGATCCCTAAATCCAGGTGTGAAAATATTTTTGCATCATTCTCAAGAAGACTCATGGCTGTACTAGCTCAAAAGGTGCTTCTCCACAATACTGAGCAAAGGGTCTGAATACTTATGACCATGAGAAATTTCAGTTTTTCTTTTTTAATAAATTTGCAAAAATTTCTACATTTCTGTTTTATTCCGTCAAGATGGGGTGCAGAGTGTACATTAATGATAAAAAAAGAACTTTTTTGAATTTACCAAATGGCTGCAATGAAACAAAGAGTGAAAAATTTAAAGGTCTGAATACTTTCCATACTCACTGTATATTCATGTCCCAGCCACTATGTGTCTCGCTGCTCTTCAACAGCCTCAACACATGCAGTGATTGCCAAACAAATAGGCAATCCCTATATGTGTTGAGTCTAAAAGCCGTGAGACATGCAGCTACGGGGACTTTAACATATTTTTCGAGTATGCCGAAGACACTTGCTTATCACACTGAGCATGCTCCGATAACACCTTATCCCGGCACGTTTGCTCATCACTATTTTGTACTTAAGGGTCGGTACAACGGCAGTTATATTTTGACATAATAGGGGCATTTCTTATTAGTATTTCTATTCTTATATTTTTATAGTAGTTATATTCTTATACATAAGGGATTGGGTTGCAAAATATGTAGTCTTGTAAATAGACTTTAGTGCTATAGTAGTTATATTCTATACATATTTGGCAGTATTATATTACATATATGGGTAGCATAATGGCTCAGAAGTTCGTAGAGTTGAGCGTATATGTTCGGAATCAGTCGCCGAATCTGAATTTGCCATATTTGTGCCATATTGGTACTCTATTTGTGGCAAATTTATGTTTGACAATAGATTCCTAATATATTCGGTCATTTCTACTCCCATTGACTCCAATGATGTTCGGCTGTGTTTGGCAAATATTGCAACTACAATATTTGCCGCCGATCATAATCAGAATCCAATTTTGAAAAATTTGCTCAACTCTAGTGGTTAGCACTGTTATTTTGCAGCTTTCAAAATCCATATTTTGGCCCAGTTTCTGCTCCAAGACTCCTCAAAAAAAAAACTCTGTGTGCACAAAACCGTACACTGATGGTTTTATACATGCGTATGTATTTCTTGTCTGGATATGTAAAAAATTATAATTCTTGCTGGAGACTTTTAATTATTTTATTACAAGGGTCATGAAGAGGTCTTTTGATACTTTATGGATGTTTTTGCCTCAAATAAAGATACTAAACTTTTCTCATTTGTAACTCACTTCAGAACAATAACCTATTTTACATGTATTGCATATGGGAAAACAGCCTTGAAAGCAACCTCTGTAAATTTTAATTAGACATTGTGTTTCATGCTTATTCATCCAACAGATTGGTTTTTATACTTTTCATAGTTTCTTTTTTGTAGTCTGTAGATTTCTATCGGTGAGTGTACAGCCATTTCTCATTAAATAGTTTTGCAGGAGAAGAAACTTTTAATTAGGAGACAATAAAAGGGAAGGAATGAATATTTAAATTTTTAATGCAGAGTTTCATTTTTATTGTGACAAGATCTCTTGCCAAATTATTGGGGCATTTTAATATATTATTGTGCTATTTTGCGTTCTTTGCTTATTTTTAATATTTTAAAATATATATATATTTTTTCAAAATATTTAGTTTTTTTTATCAAGGATAAAAAAGCAAAAAAAGCAAAAGCAAAACAAAGCGGGCCATTTCTTTCTGAGCAAATTGTCACATTTTATCTAGTTAACATATATTTATCACAGTGTAAAGACAAATGTCAAGTTTCCGCTCAAAAAGCTCAGCAAAAGTTCTCTATGTGCACACATGCAACAGCTTAAAGGGCCCAAATCATCAAAGCTTTTATGCCAGATTTCTGGAGTAAAAGCTTTGAAAATTGGCAAAATGTAAACACAACTAGGAGTTGAGCCTAAATTCGGTAACTGACAGAAAAACTTGGCACTCAAATTAAATGTTCAAAAGAAATAAAATGTTGTTCACGATCAGTACATCAGTCACACAAACGTTTCGGTCATGTTCTGACCTTTTTCAGTGAGCTGACTACTTATGTATGGCACTTGTATGGACAAAGGCTTTTAAGCTTAAAATGGTTGTGACTCCTCTTTGGTCAGACCTCATCTGGAATTTTGTGTCAGTTTTGGGCACCACATTTTAAAAAAGACATTAACAAACTGGAGCAAGTTCAGAGAAGAGCCACCAGAATGGTGTCCGGTCTCCAAACCATGTCCTATGAGGATCGGTTACAGGATTTGGGAATGTTTAGCTTGCAAAAAGAAGACTGAGAGGAGACTTAATAGCTGTCTACAAATATCTCAAGGGCTGTCACATTGTAGAAGGATCATCTTTATTCTCATTTGCACAAGGAAAGACTAGAAGCAATGGGATGAAACTGAATGGGAGGAGACACAGATTAGATATTAGAAAAATCTTTTTGATAGTTAGAGTGATCAATGAGTGGAACAGGCTGCCACGAGAGGTGGTGAGTTCTCCTTCAATGGAAGTCTTCAAACAGAGGCTGGACAGACATCAGTCTGGGATGATTTAGTGAATCCTGCTTTGAGCACGGGGTTGGACCAGATGACCCAGGAGGTCCCTTCCAACTCTACCTTTCTATGATTCTATGATCAAGACTGGCATGAAGAATGTCAATGTTGATGAATCAGGTCCAAAATTTCTGAGTAATTTTGAGATTTGGAGGAGAATTTGAAGAGTTTCTGTTTCTTCTAAAACTCAGTGAATAACTAAGTACACACATAGCCTTTGGGTGTTCACACACATTATCTTTAAGATTCTGGTGGACCTGCTGAGGTTTTCTCAGGTGAAATCTGGTTGTCTTTTTCCTGAAGTGTCTTCCTTTGTGGTTCTGACATCATGTTGGGTCAGATCTGCTGCTAGCATCTTCTTTCAATAATGTAATCTAAAACAAGAGAGTAGCTTTATAACTTAGGCTACTTTCACACATCAGTTTTTTGCCGTCAGGCGTGATCCGGCTTTTTTTTTTTTTTAACGGATCCGTTTTTTTATACCGCCGGATGCGTTTTTTCTCATTGACTTTCATTAGCGCCGGATCGCGCCGCATGTCCTTCTGTTTCATCTGTTTTTTGCCGGATCTGGCATAAATTTCAATTCCGGCGGCCGGACCAAACAGCCAGAGGAACGTTTTTTGTTTCCGCCACAAAAACCGGACAGCGCCTGATGCGGCGCATCAGGCTACTTGTTACAATAGACGTCTATGGGTGCCGGATGAGGCAAAAGACTGATCCGGCCTCCGGACTGCGTTTTCTTCCTCTGCGCATGCCTGGAAAGAATAAATCAAGGTCTCTCTCTCTCTTTTCCAGGCATGCTCACACTGCATTTCTAGAGTTCAAAAGTTCAGGTCAGATCCAGCTAAAAATCAGATCCGTCACATCAGTTTTTTACAATCTGCGCTGGATCCGAATTTTTACAAATTGGACGGATTGTGCTGATTGTAAAAAATAGATGTGTGAAAGTAGTCTTAGCTGCCACAATAATGAATTTGCTACCTTTTTTCACCTCTTGAATTCCTAACTCTGATGAGGTTAAAAGAAGTATCAAAAGGCTGATAATGTGCACAGCAATGTCATTTTTGCATTACTGTGCATTGTGTTCACTTTTTTGCAAAAGATTTGCTGCATTGTAAGAGTTTGTGCACACAGCGGATTAAAAAAGTGACATGCTCGTTCTTCAGGTGCCCGGTTTGAAAGCCGTCAAAATGACTTTGTATGCACAAACCCTGGAAAAGACTCTGTGTGCAAATAACCTAAATGAGAAGTATTCATGCCAAAACAACTGGCAGAAATGCAATCATGAATCAATTTTTTTTCTTAGTTTTTTGATAAGAAACTACAAGTTTTTGAGCAGTTTTAAATAGGATTTTGGGTATTTACAAATGGCATTATTAATCCAACATCGGGCAAACTTACTGGAGATTTCTATCATACAGCTGCTTCAGGAATAAAGAGCCTCAAAAATTAACATGTCACTTCTCCAGGGTTTCTGATTGCTACAGCAGGTAAAAGAGGTGACATAATCTGGAACATGTGCACAGCAAGGTAATTTCGAAATCGCTGTGCATTTTGTACATTTTTTGCGATAGTTGACATTTGTGGTGTTTTTCAGGCGGGATTCACCTAAAAAAGACATTGTGTGCACATATGTACTCTAAACACCCATCGACAGGAAAATTAGGAATTTGGCAAACTCAAACCAATATTGTACCAAAACAAAGGATGCAATAAACTCAAACGAGTATATAAGCCATTAATCACACCTTTATTTAAATTCATTAATTAAATAAACATGATGTCAAAATTGCATGCAGGAACATAGGCTATCTAGCAAAGCTGCAGGAATCAGAACAAAATATAAAATAACACAACACTGGCGTCCTGAAGAAGTTGCCACGAAACATGCATTGGGGCAGCAGGGATCAACTACACAGTCTTACTTGTAAGTTTACTTACCGTATATACTCATGTATAAGCCGACCCGTGTATAAGCCGACCCCCCTAATTTTGCCACAAAAAACTGGGAAAACTAATTGACTCGCGTATAAGCCTAGGGTGAAAAATGATTATGCCCCATATGCTCCATAGATTAGGCCCCCATAAACTGCAGATTATGCCCCCATATGATCCACAGATTATGCCCCCATATGCTGCACAGATTATGCCCCCGTATGATCCACAGATTATGCCCCCATATGCTCCACAGATTATGCCCCATATGCTGCACATATTATGCCCCCATATGCTCCAGATTATGCCCCATATGCTGCACAGATTATGCCCCCATATGATCCACAGATTATGCCCCCATATGCTGCACAGATTATGCCCCATATGCTGCACAGATTATGCCCCATATGCTCCAGATTAGGCCCCCATATGCTGCACAGATTATGCCCCCATATGCTGCACAGATTTTGCCCCATATGCTCCAGATTATGCCTCCATATGCTCCACAGATTATGCCCCATAGTATATGTCCTTTATGCTGCTGCGCTGCTGCAAAAAGAAAAAATGATTTACTCATCTCTTGTCGCTATGGGGGACAGGTGCTGGTGTCACCGCTCGCTCAGCACCCCAGCACCTGAGATATTTACCTGTCACCGGACTGGTCCACTGCTGCGCGCTGCTCCCTCTTCCAGGTCCTCGGCAGTGAATGATCAGGCAGGGGGCGCAACGTGCACTAACGACGTCATCGCGCCCTCTGCCTGATCATTCACAGCCAGAGAAGTCGGACAAGGGAGCAGCGCGCAGCGGTGGTCCGGGGACAGGTAAATATCGCTATACTCACCCCTCTGACGGCACGTCACTCTCTGCAGCGTCTCCTCTTCTCCTGGCGGTCTCCGCAGCGCTTCCGTCCTACAGCGGTCACATGGTACCGCTCATTAAAGTCATGAATATGCACATATTTATGACTTTAATGAGCGGTACCATGTGACCGCTGCAGGAAGATGCCGGAGATCGTGGTAGAAGCAGGGGGGCTGCAGAGACCGCACCGGCGGAGGTGTGAGTATGATCCGACACCCCCACTCCCCCTCCCCCACATATGACCCGCTTATAAGCCGAGAGGGGGACTTTCAGCCCTAAAAAATGGGCTGAAAATCTCGGCTTATACACGAGTATATACGGTAGTTATTTAACTATAGCATGTGCTTTGGATAGACTCAGGCTGGGGTCACACTTGTGAGAAACTCGCACGACTCTCGCACCTCAATACACGGCACTGCCGCCAGCACTCGTGACCGGAGTGTGGCCAAAATTTGTTTTAAAAAAAAATTGCGCCATTTTCCAATACCCATTGCGTCTCCATTTTTCGTGATCTCAGGTTGGGTGAGGGCTTATTTTTTGAGCGAAGAGCTGACATTTTTACTGATGCCATTGTGGTGCAGATACAATCTTTTGTTCGCCCGTTATTGCATTTTAATGCAATGTCACAGTGACCAAAAAAACATAATTCTGAGGTTTTGACTTTTTTTCTCGCTACGCCATTTAGCAATCGGGTTAATCTTTTTTTATTGATAGATCAGGCGATTCTGAACTCGGCGATACCAAATATGTGTATGTTTGATTTTTTTATTGGGATTTCAACTGTTATATTTTTTTTAAAACTTTTTTTTCACTCTTGGCATGCTTCAATAGTTTCTATGGGATACTAGAAGCTGCCATAACCCGATCAGTTCTGCTACATACAGGCAATAATCAGATCACCTGTATGTAGCAGAGATGCTGACTTGCTATAAGCGCTGACCACTATGCGTCATATATAGCTAGCTGGCAATGACATCTATAGAGGTCTATAGGAGACCTTAGGTTGTCATGGCAACCCATCAGTGACCAGCGATCACATGACGATGGTCACCGATTGGCAGATTTCCAGATTTCCATCTCGATGGCTGGAAGCACACATTAAATGCCGCTGTCAGAGTTTGCAGTTAACGGGATAATAGTTGCGGGTGGATTGCATTTCCACCCGCGGCTGTTCGGGGCACATGTCGGCTGTTGAAAACAGCCGACATGTGTTGGGAAAGATGTTGGCCCAGTGCCGGAGCCTACATCAAAGGGGGAGACACAACATGTGCAGTGCTAGTACGTCACATGTCGTGAAGGGGCTACAAGAAAGTTCAAAAGCCTCAACAAATAAACAACATTCAGTTTTACATAGTATCAAATGCTTTAATGTTTTTTCTTTAGTGTTTTTGCAACGTTTTCTACACCAAAAAATGTCTTCCGATTGAGGTGCCACCTGCAGGTCATTGTGTTTTTCTGTAGGTTTATGAAAATTAATGTTTAAACTGTATTTAGTGATAAAATCATGAATGTGTGGTTTGTTTGGCTCTTTTCTTTCTGAAGGGAGCAAGTTTACCTTTCAAATGGTGTATCATTTGTGTGTGTGGGGCGAAGTAATCAGCGAAAAAGCAGTGCATGTATACAAATGTGTTTGCATATGTGACTCACCATTTGTGTGTGGGGCGAAGTAATCACCGTAATTTTTTGGCCTCTACTTATCAAACCAATTAATTGTATTACCAATCTACATATATAAATACCTATCTGTGTTCATCATCTCATGAATTACATTTACATTTGACCAGCTTGCTTTTTCTGAAATTGCCTGTGCCCCCGATGACCAATGTGCAAAAATTTTCCACGGGCCAAGCTAGTTATGATTTAATTGGTTTAACTTTTTTGTGGGGCTATTAAAATATCGTTTTTAGTGTACATTTTTTTAGTCTTCAATTTTTTTACTTATTGATATTCTAGCCTTCAGGGTTTAAAAAAAGTGATTGTTTGGAATTTTTGATAAGATATCAAATCAAGATTGAATATCTATTACCATTAATCCATGAAGGACTCATGGTGATGGATTTATATGACTTTTTCTGGGAAGTAGGGGGAATGTTACCATCCCATATAGAGCTGAGTGAACTTCCCGAGTTTCTTTTGGGCACATTTGCTTGAATTGGTAGAGAGAGATGCTTTTCAGGACTCGCTCACACTGTCATAGAACATGGCCGAGTGCTAAGCAATGTTTTATAGGATAGCCCAATATTATACTATGGGGCAGTTCTGATCTAAAATATTTTTTCTCCAAGTGCATCCGATAATCAGATCACCCATACAGATCTTTTGGTGCATCTGAAATAGACTGTACTCCAATGCCATCCGAGTGCAATCCAGTGTACCCGGACTTAGATAATGGAGAAGATGCAGAAAATAAGTACTTCGTCTTCTCTACACATGTTCTGCAATTCTCTCATGTACGAGAATCGAATCACAGTAAGATGACACTCATTTTAATTTAATGAACTGAGTGTCAATTGCATAAGCGGCCCGATTCTCTCGCATTAGAGAATATACAGTATGAGCGAGCCCTTAATGAGAGAAACGTTCAGTCTAAGTGAAAAGTTCTTAAAGTGATGTTTACTATGCTCTCCATTCCCAAAAGCATAATAAATGGTGGGTCTAAGAGGGGTTAAAAAAATCATTATACTCTCCTCTTGGATGCACAACTGACTACTTCACCAACACATCATACCTAGTCAACCATTGCTCTTCTAGTGGTTACATGGGGGCCAATGTGGTGATGTAAGGAGTCAGGTAAGGGCTTGTGGACATGACCAATTTTCTCTTTCAAGTGCAATCCGTGGTTTTCATGGATAGCATTCGTACCTATGATATCCTATGGGGCTGTGCACATCTCCCATATTTTCCTCGAACTGTAAAAAAAAGACAGAGACATCACCGATTTTGAATCAAGTGTCGGATCAAAATTGTCAAAGCAAGTCTATGGACCCATGGAAAAAAAATCAGACAGCAATTAGATGACAACTTTACGTACTGACAGAAACGTCAAGGAGGAGACACTTTTTTTGTCTCCACATACGAGAAAAATTGATGACACGCTGATCAAACTTTGATCAAAGTTTGATCAGAATAATCGGTCCATTTTTTCACGCACGTTGAGAAATCACTCGTGTGAATCAAGCCTTTGAAAGTAAGGACCTAGAAGGTAAGTAATATGTTTAATTTTACATTTTTAACTCCTTTCCGGCCTTTTCAAAGAATCTAGAAATGTTCCCGCCAACAGTTTTTTGTGAAGCAAATTTGAAATTTTGTGGAAATTGATAACATTTTTGATTAGTTATAAATCGATTTGCTCATTGTTACTCTGATACATGCTATCACGTGATATGTCTAAGAAACCCACACAATAATTATTACATGATACAACCATATAATAAAATGGAAACTTCACGGGAGAAGATACAGATCAGATATTAGAAAAACTTTTTGACAGTGAGGGTGATCAATGAGTGGAATAGGCTGCCACGAGAGGTGGTGAGTTCTCCTTCAATGGAAGTCTTCAAACAGAGGCTGGACAGACATCTGTCTGAGATGGTTTAGTGAATCCTGCTTTGATCAGAGGGTTGGACACGATGACCCCTAAGGTCCCTTTCAACTCTACCATTCTACGATAACACTCTTGAAAAGTGATGCAATACAGTACCACTACGGTAAGATATTAGTGCCCATAATTCCACTATGACGTGTGATCAATGACCTATATCTGCATAGAATTTCATTCAAGCATCCTATCAATACTAAACGTTCGATATAGAAGGATTATTTTAGCTTTTACATCACTTAAAATGTTTCAAAATTTTTTTTGCAACATGATTGAACCTTTTTTAACCTTTTGTCTACGGCAACAGGATCAATAACTTGTTTCCAGAATTCTATGGATCCTAAAGGTAATGATTACGCTCAGGTCCATGTTTGGGAACATCTGTACCTGGCTAAAAATCTTTTATGTGTCTAAAACGACAACATATGTATTTCTAAAGGCACGTTCCATCTCTTTTGGTGTCTCTTATCCCAGTGAAACAGAGTTCAATGTTTTGTCTAGATAATGCATCACATCATAGCTTGTAATTTGTGTCAAAATATCAACCTGATAAATTTATCAGGGAATTGTCAGAGTAGGAAAACAACTTTACATGGTGTCAGCTGGGACATTTTAGTTTTTAGCACTTAGCGATGTGTACGACTGCTGAATATATTTATTGCATTGATTTACAAACATGTTCTCCGCAGGCAGTAAAGTTGCGAGGGGCAAAGAAGAAAAATGATGAGTTGTGTAAAATGAAAATCTATTGTAATACCAGAGTAATAAGAATCACAAATGTAATGTTATCCCATGTAGACAATGATCAACCATCTATGAAGCTTCTATTAATGAACACTCTCTAATTATACATGATTTGAATTAAAGAAGTTGTTCACTAATTTTAATTTGATTCCCTATCCCTAAGATAGGGCATCAATGTCTGATTGGCTGGGGTCCGGCACTTGGCACCCCCACCGATCAGCTGTTATCGGTGCCAAGAGCGGCAACTGGCAGCCGGAAGCACTTTCTTGCGGGGCTTGGTTGTCTACTTGTAGTGGCCAGGGCTTGTTACTGTCCAACCGCCTCCTATTGAATTGAATAGGAGGCAGAGGTGTAGTACCCCACGGCGGCCACTACAAGTAGACGGCCAAGGTACTTCTGGCCGGCCGGCGGCCGCCGCTGGCACCAATAACAGCTGATCAACAGCGGGTGCCGATTGCCGCTTCCTGGCCAATCAGACATTGGCGCCCTATTCTAATGATAAGGTATCAATGTAAAAGTAGTGGACAACCTCTTTAAAATTCATCGTCTACATACTATGCCACCACCTATTCCTCCTTAAATACATTGTCCTAGATTATAGAAAAGAAAAGCAGCCATGTGCATCTAAACAGTGTAATTCTTTTTCAGAGGTTGTGCCTGGTATGATAGCTTGGTTCCAATTATTTTAAAAGGGCTAAGCTGCAATACCACATACAACCTGTGATCAGGGGTGGAACTATTATGTATATGGCCTATTAATTCCAATTATTATTATTATTATTATTATTATTATATTTATATAGCGCCATTTATTCCATGGCGCTTTACATATGAAAAGGGGAAAAATATAGACAGATACAATAAACATGTGCTAGACAAGGGACGCATAAGTACAGAAGGAGAGAGGACCCTGCCCGCGAGGGCTCACAGTCTACAGGGATGGGTGAGAATACACTAGGAGAGGGTAGAGCTGGTTGTGCGATGGTTCAGTACACTGAGGATCATTGCAGGTTGTAGGCTTGTCGGAACAGGTGGGTCTTCAGGTTTTTCTTGAAGGTCTCCGTTGTTGGTGAAAGTCTGATGTTTTGCGGCAGAGAGTTCCAGAGTATGGGGGAAGCCCAGGAGAAGTCTTGTATGCGGTTGTGGGAAGAAGAGATGAGGGGGGAGTCGAGAAGGAGATCTTGAGAGGATCGAAGGTTGCGTGTGGGTAGGTAGCGGGAGACCATGTCACAGATGTATGGAGGAGAAAGGTTGTGGATGGCTTTGTATGTCATGGTTAAGGTTTTGAACTGGAGCCTCTGGGCAATAGGAAGCCAGTGAAGGGCCTGGCATAGTGGGGAGGCAGGGGAATAGCGGGAAGACAGGTGGATTAGTCGTGCAGCAGAGTGTAGGATGGACTGGAGTGGTGCCAGAGTGCTAGAGGGGAGGCCAGACAGTAGGAGGTTGCAGTAGTCGAGGCGGGAGATGATAAGGGCGTGCACTAGTGTTTTTGTGGTTTCATGGTTGAGGAATGAGCGGATCCGGGAAATATTTTTGAGTTTGAGGCGGCAGGAGGTGGCGAGGGCTTGGATATGTGGTTTGAAAGAGAGGGCAGAGTCGATGATCACCCCAAGGCATCGAGCATGTGGAACTGGGGAAAGCGAGCAGCCATTGACATTGATGGATAGGCCTGGTGGAGGGGTAGAATGAGGTGGGGGAAAGATGATGAATTCTGTTTTGTCCATGTTCAGTTTGAGAAAGCGAGCAGAAAAGAAGGCTGAGATAGCAGACAGACACTGTGGGATTTTGGTCAGTAGGGAGGTGAGGTCAGGTCCAGATAGGTAGATCTGCGTGTCATCGGCGTAGAGGTGATACTGCAAGCCGTGGGATTCTATGAGCTGTCCCAGGCCGAAGGTGTAGATGGAGAAGAGTAGGGGTCCTAGGACTGAGCCTTGGGGAACACCGACAGACAGGGGGCGAGGTGAGGAGGTGGTGTGTGAGAGGGAGACACTAAATGTTCGGTCTGTTAGGTATGATGAGATCCAGGATAGGGCCAAGTCTGTGATGCCAAGAGATGAGAGAATCTGTAGGAGGAGGGAATGGTCTACGGTGTCAAAGGCAGAAGACAGGTCCAGGAGAAGGAGGACAGAGTAGTGTCGCTTGCTCTTGGCGGTTAGCAGGTCGTTAGTGACTTTAGTTAGGGCAGTTTCAGTTGAGTGATGCGGTCGAAAGCCTGATTGTAACCGGTCAAAGAGGGAGCAGGAGGAAAGGTGGGAGGACAGTTCAAGATATACATGCTGTTCCAGTAGTTTTGAGGTGAAGGGGAGAAGAGATATCGGCGATAGCTAGACCTGAGGATGGGTCGAGGGAGGGCTTTTTGAGGATCGGGGTGATTGAAGCATGTTTGAAGGATGAAGGAAAGACACCATTTGTAAGTGAAAGGTTGAAGAGGTGTGTGAGAGTAGGGATGAAGACTGTGGCAAGGTTAGGGATGAGGTGGGACGGGAGTGGGTCAAGCGCGCAAGTGGTGAGGTGTGATCTTGACAGGAGAGTGGAGAGCTGATCTTCTGTCATGGTGGTGAAGCTGGTTTTGGAAGAACAGGGCTGAGTGGCTAAGAGGGGCATTGGGGACTGCGGGCCAAAGCCTTCTCTGATAGTATCAATCTTTTGCTTAAAGAAGGAGGCAAAGTCTTCGACAGAAATGAGAGGAGAGGGAGGAGGTGCTGTGGGATGGAGTAGAGAATTGAAAGTGTTGAAGAGCTGTTTAGGGTTGTGAGACAGGGAGGATATGAGAGATGAGAAGTTTGTTTTGCGGCAGAGAGCGTGGACTTGAAGCTGGCAAGGGACTGCTTGTATGCGTTGAAGTGCTCGGTGGAGTGGGTTCTCTTCCATCTCCGCTCGGTAACCCTGGAAGCCCGTCTCAGTTCTTTGGTCAGGCCGGTCAGCCAGGGCTGCCTGTTGATTGTACGAGTTTTGCTCTGCATGAGGGGGGCGGCCGAATCAAGTGTGGTTTTTATTGTGGTGTTATAAAATGTGGCAGCAGCATCTGTGTCATGAAGAGAGGCTATGTCTGTAAGAGGGAGGAGGGACTCAGAGAGCGATTGTAAATTGAGGTGTTTGAGATTTCTGCGAGGGTGGGTGAGTTTGTGGAGTGGAGGATGCGTACTAACAGAGGAGAGGGAAGAGAATGTCAGTAGGTTGTGGTCAGACAGGGGGAGTGGGGAGTTAGTGAGATTAGTGAGGGAACAGAGACGGGTGAAGATAAGGTCCAGCGTGTGACCGCCTTTGTGAGTGGCCGCAGAGGACCATTGAGTGAGGCCAAGGGAAGCTGTGAGCGAAAGAAGTTTAGAGGCCGCCGGGTGGAATTCCAATGACGTTAAAGGGGATGAGCTGCAATACCACACACAAACTGTGATCGTGGGTGGCACTGTCTATGGTAGAAGGCATCCATGTTTCTATTTCTACAGAATTATTTTAATTGTTGATTTTATATATCGATCAGGCTCATGTTAACCATAGAAAATAGCAAATGGTTGCACTGCACTGGGCACATATGGAGCACATCATGTGACCCATGTCTTTGTCTGTGCTGGACCCTGACACATAGTGAAGCTATTCAGAGTTAAAGAGTACAAGCAGAGATGTGGCCCCCTTTTCTGAGCTGGGCATTTCATCTATATAGCTTCACATGAGCAAGTGTCTGCACAGTCGGGCCCTGTCCTGCTCCGCCCTTATTCCCAATGATGTCGATTGACACTTGGTAAGGTTTTAACACTAGAGACAGGATAGGACCATCATGACTGAGCAAACCTTGTTGCAGTGGGATGGCTTTTACTTTTTTTTTATCAAAATAGTGTTAACTAACTCTCCTATGTTAAGTACATGAGCAATTACTATTTACTTACTATAGGGTATATGATCATATTTTTTTTCTTGGGGTTTGCCTGTGAAATGTTCACGGTTTAAACGTGCTCTTACACATTGCACATACACCAGATTATGCTCAGGCTCATTTCTTTGGTTTTGCTGGAGCAAATCATATGACTCAAGTCTTGATCTGTCTGTGCTGGACCGCTGACATATGGTGAAACTACTCAGCACTCACAAATAATATGTTTGTATGTTACAAACAATGTTGTTCCTCAGGGGAGGGGCTTCAAAAGCATATTTTAAATCAAGAGACCAATTAAGGCTGGCTTTTTCAAAGGTTGACTGCATAGCAGGCACAACACATGTCTCTGCGGTATGTACAATAAGTTCACCTGGTTCCTTATGTTTTTAATAACGTGAATGCTTTTAAATCCAAAATGTAGAAAAATTGGAGTCTGAAATAGGTGCCATCTTGGATCACTTTATTTTTAAAAGTTGCTGATGACCATCAGCAATTGATTGGCTGCAGTACTCAGTTGACATTGTTTAGGCCAGGAGACCTTTAGGGGACAGATTTAGAGTTGAGGTGTGAGGCTGGTCTGGGAAGTAATTATGGATATCTATGCAGCACCTAGGGGCCATTAATAAAAGATTGTTCAGCAATGGACAACTCCTTTGAACCTCTAATACCATTACGTGCAAAATTGCCATAATATTTGCTCTGCGAACTACTACTGGCACAGCTTAATATTTCAAATTTCTTAGTTAGTGGAATAAGGTATATGCCAGCACATTGTACTGTACAGCAATGGTAAATTATAGCTTACATGTTTCATCTAACATACAGTGGGGAAATAAGTATTTGATCCCTTGCTGATTTTGTAAGTTTGCCCACTGACAAAGACATGAACAGTCTATAATTTTAAAGGTAGGTTAATTTTTACATTGAGAGATAGAATATCAAAAATAAAATCCAGAAAATCACATTGTATAAATTACATAAATTTATTTGCATTTTGCAGTGAGAAATAAGTATTTGATCCCTTTTGGCAAACAAGACTTAATACTTGGTAGCAAAACCCTTGTTGGCAAGCACAGCAGTCAGACATTTTTTGCAGTTGATGATGAGGTTTGCGCACATGTCAGGAGGAATTTTAGTCCACTCCTCTTTGCAGATCATCTTTAAATCATTAAGATTTTGAGGCTGTCGCTTGGCAACTCGGAGCTTCAACTCCCTCCATAAGTTTTCTATGGGATTAAAGTCTGGAGACTGGCTAGGCCACTCCATGACCTTAATGTGCTTCTTTTTGAGCCACTTCTTTGCTGCCTTGGCTGTATGTTTTCGGTCATTGTCTCGCTGGAAGACCCAGCCACAACCCATTTTTAATGTCCTGGCAGAGGGACGGAGGTTGTCACTCAGGATTTTATGGTACATGGCTCCATCCATTCTCCCATTGATGCAGTGAAGTAGTCCTGTGCCCTTAGCAGAGAAACACCCCCAAAACATAATGTTTCCACCTCCATGCTTGACAGTGGGGACTGTGTTCTTTGGGTCATAGGCAGCTTTTCTCTTCCTCCAAACACGGCGAGTTGAGTTAATGCCAAAGAGCTCAATTTTTGTCTCATCTGACCACAGCACCTTCTCCCAATCACTCACAGAATCATCCAGGTGTTCATTGGCAAACTTCAGACGGGCCTGCACATGTGCCTTCTTGAGCAGGGGAACCTTGCAGGATTTTAAACCTTTATGGCGTAATGTGTTACCAATGGTTTTCTTGGTGACTGTGGTCCCAGCTCCCTTGAGATCATTAACAAGTTCCCTCCGTGTAGTTTTAGGCTCATCTCTCACCTTCCTCATGATCAAGGATACCCCACGAGATGAGATTTTGCATGGTGCCCCAGACCAATGTCGATTAACAGCCATTTTGTATTTCTTCCATTTTCTTACTATTGCACCAACAGTTGTCTCCTTCTAACCCAGCGTCTTACTTATGGTTTTGTAGCCCATTCCAGCTTTGTGCAGGTCTATGATCTTGCCCCTGACATCCTTATAAAGCTCTTTGTTCTTGCCCATGTTGCAGAGGTTAGAGTCTGACTGATTAATTGAGTCTGTGGACAGGAGTCTTTTATAAAGGTGACTATGTAAGACAGCTGTCTTTAATGCAGGTAACGAGTTGATTAACTGGTCTGTAGGAGAATAGAATTTATACAATGGGATTTTCTGGATTTTATTTTTGCTATTCTATCTGTCAATGTTAAAATTAACCTACCCTTAAAATTATAGACTGTTCATGTCTTTGTCAGTGGGCAAACTTACAAAATCAGCAAGGGATCAAATACTTATTTCCCCCACTGTATGTGCTGTCTAGCTTACATTTAGTGCTGGCCTGACTAATCTATGCTCACCGCTCCTGATATCCACATTTTCTAAGCACCACCAGCATAATCATCAGAGATTTTCTCGTGCTGCCTCTTGGAAAATTTTCCAACTTCCTACATAATAGTATTTATCCTGATTATTGACTCTTTTTAGCTAAATTAAGTTAACAAAATCTGATTTAGCAAATCAATAATGTTCAAAAAATTATTATTGATAAAATGGGTCCAGCAGCCCTGTAAAACATGTAAATTGGCCCTTTGTTAGAATGAAGATTCAAAACACAGACTGCTTCCCCAAATTTAGTGGTGTGCTTGTAGAAAAGATTGGAGTAGTCTATGTTCTTTCCTTGGCATGAAAGTAAGATCTTGTCCCTCCAACCACCAAATGTTAATCAAGCTAAACTACCTGTGCACAGATCCTGAGCAGTATGACATGTAGTCCCAATTGGAGCCTGTTATGAAATAAGTGAGAAAAAAGATCTGTGTTCTTCTGTATAAATTCAGGACACAGAAGCTCATAGAAGTAATATAATTTTATAGAAAAATATTTACAATTGAGAGTCCTCAATGGTTGATACCTTTTAATGGCTAACTGAAAAGATGGTAACAAATTGCAAGCTTTCGAGACTACTCAGGTCTCTTCATCAGGCAAAGACTAAAACAAAATCTGAAGAATCACATATTTATACACAACACAGCACAGAAACAATGCAATAAATAAGACAAGTGACGTGAAGCAGAATATTCATTATGGCAGAGGGATGAACATAAATATTGGAACAGTTCATAGATAAGGAGTGTGAAAGTTTTATTGCCCTCTGATTGGGGTCTGGTAATGTTTATTGATGCCCCCACAAGGTCTAAGGAGCAAATTCCTTAACTGATGTATAGAAAAGATGTGTATCTTCGTACCGTGTTAGCCAGTAGATAGAAAAATATTTAGACTTGAGAGTCCTCAGTGGTTGATACCTTTTAATGGCTAACTGAAAAGATGGTAACAAATTGCAAGCTTTCGAGACTACGCAGATCTCTTCATCGGGCAAAGACTAAAACAAAAGCTGAAGAATCACATATTTATATACACAAAGGACACAGGAATAATGCAATAGGTAAGACAAGTGACGTGAAGCAGAACTGATGTAAAAAACATAAATCCATGCGACACGTTCATTCTGCACTATCTACTGGCTAACATGGTACAAAGATATACATCTTTACTATAATTTTATAGGCACCATAACAGATTACTATTGTGATGGATATATACGTATTTCATATATATCTCACTTGCATATATATTCACAGCTAATATATACAATATAATCAATTGCTTAACCCCTCTCTGCCATCAGACGTACTATTCCGTCCATGTGACCCTGGACCTAATTCCCATGGACGGAATAGTACGTCATGGGCGATCAGCTGCGCTCCCGGGGGGAGCGTAGCTGATCGCGCCGGGTGTCAGCTGTATATCACAGCTGACACCCAGCACTATGTGTCAGGAGTGGTCACGGACCGCTCCCGGCACATTAACCCCTGTCACACCGCGATCAAACATGATCGCGGTGTACCCGGGGCACAGGGGAGGATCGCACAGGGTGGGGGCTCCCTGCACGCTCCCATGAGACCCTCAGAGCAGCGCGATGTGTCACGCTGTTCCGAGGGTCCGTCCTCCCTCCAGGTCCCCGGATCCAAGATGGCACCGGGGTCCTGCAGGGAGGCGGCTTCCTCAGTGCCTGTTGAGAGCAGGCGCTGAGGAAGCCTGCAGCGATGCCAGAGCGATCGCTGGTGTGACAGAGTGCTGTGCGCACTGTCACACCAGCGTTCTGATAAAATACTGTGATGTCCCACCCTGGGACAAAGTAAAAAAGTAAAAAAAATAAAAATAAAAAGTGGTAAAAAAAATCATAAAAAAAAAAAAAAAAAAATTCCCCAATAAATTAATTTCTTCCTGTAAATAAAAAAAACAAAACAATAAAAGTACACATATTTGGTATCGACCGCGTCCATAACGACCCCCCCTATAAAACTTTCCCACTAGTTAACCCCTTTAGTGAACCCCTTAAAAAAAAAAAAAAAAACTAAGCAAAAAATCAATGCTTTATCATCATACCTCCGAACAAAAAGTGGAATAACACGCGATCAAAAAGACCGATATAAATAAACATGGTACCGCTGAAAATGTCATCTTGTCCCGCAAAAAATGAGCCATAATACAGTATCATCAGCGAAAAAATAAAAAAGTTATAGCTCGCAGAGTAAAGCGATGAAAAAATAATGATTTTTTATATAAAATTGTTTTTATTCTATAAAAGCGCCAAAACATAAAAAAATGATATAAATGAGGTATCGCCGTAATCGTACTGACCCGAAGAATAAAACTGCTATATCAATTTTACCACACACGGAACGGTATAAACGCCTCCCCCAAAAGAAATTCATGAATTGCTGATTTTTGTTCATTCTAACCTCCCAAAAAATCGAAATAAAAAGCGATCAAACAATGTCACGTGCTCAAAAATGGTACCAATAAAAACATCACCTCGTCCTGCAAAAAATAAGACCTCACATGACTCTGTGGGCCAAAATTTGCAAAAATTATAGCTCTCAAAATGTGGTGATGCAAAAAACTACTTTTTGCAATAAAAAGCGTCTTTTAGCGTGACAGCTGCCAATCACAAAAACCCGCTATAAATAGTAAATCAAACCCCCTTTATCACCCCTTAGTTAGGGAAACATAATAAAATTAAAAAAATGTATTTATTTCCATTTTCCCATTAGGGTTAGGGTTGCGGCTAAAGTTAGGGTTAGGGTTGGCGCTAAAGTTAGTATTAGGGTTATGGTTGGGAATAGGGTTAGGGTGTGTTAGGGTTAGGTTTGTGGTTAGGGTTGGGACTAGGGTTAGGGTGTGTTGGGGTTAGGGTTCGAGTTAGAATTGGGGGGTTTCTGCTGTTTAGGCACATCAGGGGCTCTCCAAATGTGACATGGCGTCTGATCTCAATTCCAGCCAATTCTGCGTTGAAAAAGTCAAACGGTGCTCCTTCACTTCTGAGCTCTGCCATGCGTCCAAACAGTAGTTTACCCCCGCATATGGGGTATCAGCGTACTCTGGACCACAAGAGTTATTGTGCAATTTGTCCTATTTCTTCTGTTACCCTTGGGAAAATAAAAAACTGGGGGCGACAAAATCATTTTTGTAAAAAAAAAAAATGTTTTTTTTGTTTTTACGGCTGTATGTTATAAATTTTCTGTGAAGCACTTGGGGCTTCATAGCGCTCACCACACTTCTAGATAAGTTCCTTGTGGGGTCTATTTTCCAAAATGGGGTCACTTGTGGGGGGTTTCCACTGTTTAGGCGCATCAGGGGCTCTCCAAATGCGACATGACGCCCCCAGACCATTCCATCAAAGTCTGCAATCCAAAATGTCACTACTTCCCTTCCGAGCCCAGACGTGCACCCATACACTCGTTTTCTCACACATGTTGGGTATCAGCGTACTCAGGACAAATTGGACAACTTTTGGGGTCCAATTTCTCCTGTTACCCTTGTGAAAATAAAATATTGGGGGCGAAAAAATCATTTTTGTAATAAAAAAAAAAGATTTTTTATTTTTTCAGCTATACGTTATAAACTTCTGTGAAGCACTTCGGGGTTCAAAGTGCTCAACATACTTCTAGATAAGTTCCTTGTGGGGTCTATTTTCCAAAATGGGGTCACTTGTGGGGGGTTTCCACTGTTTAGGCGCATCAGGGGCTCTCCAAATGCGACATGACGCCTCTAGACCATTCCATCAAAGTCTGCAATCCAAAACGTCACTACTTCCTTCCGAGCCCAGACGTGCACCCATACAGTAGTTTTTCTCCAACATATT
>JARQOD010000001.1:963949006-964025873 GCA_033576555.1 Oophaga sylvatica
CAGACAGCAATTAGATGACAACTTTACGTACTGACAGAAACGTCAAGGAGGAGACACTTTTTTTGTCTCCACATATGAGAAAAATTGATGACACGCTGATCAAACTTTGATCAAAGTTTGATCAGAATAATCGGTCCATTTTTTCACGCACGTTGAGAAATCACTCGTGTGAATCAAGCCTTTGAAAGTAAGGACCTAGAAGGTAAGTAATATGTTTAATTTTACATTTTTAACTCCTTTCCGGCCTTTTCAAAGAATCTAGAAATGTTCCCGCCAACAGTTTTTTGTGAAGCAAATTTGAAATTTTGTGGAAATTGATAACATTTTTGATTAGTTATAAATCGATTTGCTCATTGTTACTCTGATACATGCTATCACGTGATATGTCTAAGAAACCCACACAATAATTATTACATGATACAACCATATAATAAAATGGAAACTTCACGGGAGAAGATACAGATCAGATATTAGAAAAACTTTTTGACAGTGAGGGTGATCAATGAGTGGAATAGGCTGCCACGAGAGGTGGTGAGTTCTCCTTCAATGGAAGTCTTCAAACAGAGGCTGGACAGACATCTGTCTGAGATGGTTTAGTGAATCCTGCTTTGATCAGAGGGTTGGACACGATGACCCCTAAGGTCCCTTTCAACTCTACCATTCTACGATAACACTCTTGAAAAGTGATGCAATACAGTACCACTACGGTAAGATATTAGTGCCCATAATTCCACTATGACGTGTGATCAATGACCTATATCTGCATAGAATTTCATTCAAGCATCCTATCAATACTAAACGTTCGATATAGAAGGATTATTTTAGCTTTTACATCACTTAAAATGTTTCAAAATTTTTTTGCAACATGATTGAACCTTTTTTAACCTTTTGTCTACGGCAACAGGATCAATAACTTGTTTCCAGAATTCTATGGATCCTAAAGGTAATGATTACGCTCAGGTCCATGTTTGGGAACATCTGTACCTGGCTAAAAATCTTTTATGTGTCTAAAACGACAACATATGTATTTCTAAAGGCACGTTCCATCTCTTTTGGTGTCTCTTATCCCAGTGAAACAGAGTTCAATGTTTTGTCTAGATAATGCATCACATCATAGCTTGTAATTTGTGTCAAAATATCAACCTGATAAATTTATCAGGGAATTGTCAGAGTAGGAAAACAACTTTACATGGTGTCAGCTGGGACATTTTAGTTTTTAGCACTTAGCGATGTGTACGACTGCTGAATATATTTATTGCATTGATTTACAAACATGTTCTCCGCAGGCAGTAAAGTTGCGAGGGGCAAAGAAGAAAAATGATGAGTTGTGTAAAATGAAAATCTATTGTAATACCAGAGTAATAAGAATCACAAATGTAATGTTATCCCATGTAGACAATGATCAACCATCTATGAAGCTTCTATTAATGAACACTCTCTAATTATACATGATTTGAATTAAAGAAGTTGTTCACTAATTTTAATTTGATTCCCTATCCCTAAGATAGGGCATCAATGTCTGATTGGCTGGGGTCCGGCACTTGGCACCCCCACCGATCAGCTGTTATCGGTGCCAAGAGCGGCAACTGGCAGCCGGAAGCACTTTCTTGCGGGCTTGGTTGTCTACTTGTAGTGGCCAGGGCTTGTTACTGTCCAACCGCCTCCTATTGAATTGAATAGGAGGCAGAGGTGTAGTACCCCACGGCGGCCACTACAAGTAGACGGCCAAGGTACTTCTGGCCGGCCGGCGGCCGCCGCTGGCACCAATAACAGCTGATCAACAGCGGGTGCCGATTGCCGCTTCCTGGCCAATCAGACATTGGCGCCCTATTCTAATGATAAGGTATCAATGTAAAAGTAGTGGACAACCTCTTTAAAATTCATCGTCTACATACTATGCCACCACCTATTCCTCCTTAAATACATTGTCCTAGATTATAGAAAAGAAAAGCAGCCATGTGCATCTAAACAGTGTAATTCTTTTTCAGAGGTTGTGCCGGTATGATAGCTTGGTTCCAATTATTTTAAAAGGGCTAAGCTGCAATACCACATACAACCTGTGATCAGGGGTGGAACTATTATGTATATGGCCTATTAATTCCAATTATTATTATTATTATTATTATTATTATTATATTTATATAGCGCCATTTATTCCATGGCGCTTTACATATGAAAAGGGGAAAAAATATAGACAGATACAATAAACATGTGCTAGACAAGGGACGCATAAGTACAGAAGGAGAGAGGACCCTGCCCGCGAGGGCTCACAGTCTACAGGGATGGGTGAGAATACACTAGGAGAGGGTAGAGCTGGTTGTGCGATGGTTCAGTACACTGAGGATCATTGCAGGTTGTAGGCTTGTCGGAACAGGTGGGTCTTCAGGTTTTTCTTGAAGGTCTCCGTTGTTGGTGAAAGTCTGATGTTTTGCGGCAGAGAGTTCCAGAGTATGGGGGAAGCCCGGAGAAAGTCTTGTATGCGGTTGTGGGAAGAAGAGATGAGGGGGGAGTCGAGAAGGAGATCTTGAGAGGATCGAAGGTTGCGTGTGGGTAGGTAGTGGGAGACCATGTCACAGATGTATGGAGGAGAAAGGTTGTGGATGGCTTTGTATGTCATGGTTAAGGTTTTGAACTGGAGCCTCTGGGCAATAGGAAGCCAGTGAAGGGCCTGGCATAGTGGGGAGGCAGGGGAATAGCGGGAAGACAGGTGGATTAGTCGTGCAGCAGAGTGTAGGATGGACTGGAGTGGTGCCAGAGTGCTAGAGGGGAGGCCAGACAGTAGGAGGTTGCAGTAGTCGAGGCGGGAGATGATAAGGGCGTGCACTAGTGTTTTTGTGGTTTCATGGTTGAGGAATGAGCGGATCCGGGAAATATTTTTGAGTTTGAGGCGGCAGGAGGTGGCGAGGGCTTGGATATGTGGTTTGAAAGAGAGGGCAGAGTCGATGATCACCCCAAGGCACCGAGCATGTGGAACTGGGGAAAGCGAGCAGCCATTGACATTGATGGATAGGCCTGGTGGAGGGGTAGAATGAGGTGGGGGAAAGATGATGAATTCTGTTTTGTCCATGTTCAGTTTGAGAAAGCGAGCAGAAAAGAAGGCTGAGATAGCAGACAGACACTGTGGGATTTTGGTCAGTAGGGAGGTGAGGTCAGGTCCAGATAGGTAGATCTGCGTGTCATCGGCGTAGAGGTGATACTGCAAGCCGTGGGATTCTATGAGCTGTCCCAGGCCGAAGGTGTAGATGGAGAAGAGTAGGGGTCCTAGGACTGAGCCTTGGGGAACACCGACAGACAGGGGGCGAGGTGAGGAGGTGGTGTGTGAGAGGGAGACACTAAATGTTCGGTCTGTTAGGTATGATGAGATCCAGGATAGGGCCAAGTCTGTGATGCCAAGAGATGAGAGAATCTGTAGGAGGAGGGAATGGTCTACGGTGTCAAAGGCAGAAGACAGGTCCAGGAGAAGGAGGACAGAGTAGTGTCGCTTGCTCTTGGCGGTTAGCAGGTCGTTAGTGACTTTAGTTAGGGCAGTTTCAGTTGAGTGATGCGGTCGAAAGCCTGATTGTAACCGGTCAAAGAGGGAGCAGGAGGAAAGGTGGGAGGACAGTTCAAGATATACATGCTGTTCCAGTAGTTTTGAGGTGAAGGGGAGAAGAGATATCAGGCGATAGCTAGACCTGAGGATGGGTCGAGGGAGGGCTTTTTGAGGATCGGGGTGATTGAAGCATGTTTGAAGGATGAAGGAAAGACACCATTTGTAAGTGAAAGGTTGAAGAGGTGTGTGAGAGTAGGGATGAAGACTGTGGCAAGGTTAGGGATGAGGTGGGACGGGAGTGGGTCAAGCGCGCAAGTGATGAGGTGTGATCTTGACAGGAGAGTGGAGAGCTGATCTTCTGTCATGGTGGTGAAGCTGGTTTTGGAAGAACAGGGCTGAGTGGCTAAGAGGGGCATTGGGGACTGCGGGCCAAAGCCTTCTCTGATAGTATCAATCTTTTGCTTAAAGAAGGAGGCAAAGTCTTCGACAGAAATGAGAGGAGAGGGAGGAGGTGCTGTGGGATGGAGTAGAGAATTGAAAGTGTTGAAGAGCTGTTTAGGGTTGTGAGACAGGGAGGATATGAGAGATGAGAAGTTTGTTTTGCGGCAGAGAGCGTGGACTTGAAGCTGGCAAGGGACTGCTTGTATGCGTTGAAGTGCTCGGTGGAGTGGGTTCTCTTCCATCTCCGCTCGGTAACCCTGGAAGCCCGTCTCAGTTCTTTGGTCAGGCCGGTCAGCCAGGGCTGCCTGTTGATTGTACGAGTTTTGCTCTGCATGAGGGGGGCGGCCGAATCAAGTGTGGTTTTTATTGTGGTGTTATAAAATGTGGCAGCAGCATCTGTGTCATGAAGAGAGGCTATGTCTGTAAGAGGGAGGAGGGACTCAGAGAGCGATTGTAAATTGAGGTGTTTGAGATTTCTGCGAGGGTGGGTGAGTTTGTGGAGTGGAGGATGCGTACTAACAGAGGAGAGGGAAGAGAATGTCAGTAGGTTGTGGTCAGACAGGGGGAGTGGGGAGTTAGTGAGATTAGTGAGGGAACAGAGACGGGTGAAGATAAGGTCCAGCGTGTGACCGCCTTTGTGAGTGGCCGCAGAGGACCATTGAGTGAGGCCAAGGGAAGCTGTGAGCGAAAGAAGTTTAGAGGCCGCCGGGGTGGAATTCCAATGACGTTAAAGGGGATGAGCTGCAATACCACACACAAACTGTGATCGTGGGTGGCACTGTCTATGGTAGAAGGCATCCATGTTTCTATTTCTACAGAATTATTTTAATTGTTGATTTTATATATCGATCAGGCTCATGTTAACCATAGAAAATAGCAAATGGTTGCACTGCACTGGGCACATATGGAGCACATCATGTGACCCATGTCTTTGTCTGTGCTGGACCCTGACACATAGTGAAGCTATTCAGAGTTAAAGAGTACAAGCAGAGATGTGGCCCCCTTTTCTGAGCTGGGCATTTCATCTATATAGCTTCACATGAGCAAGTGTCTGCACAGTCGGGCCCTGTCCTGCTCCGCCCTTATTCCCAATGATGTCGATTGACACTTGGTAAGGTTTTAACACTAGAGACAGGATAGGACCATCATGACTGAGCAAACCTTGTTGCAGTGGGATGGCTTTTACTTTTTTTTTATCAAAATAGTGTTAACTAACTCTCCTATGTTAAGTACATGAGCAATTACTATTTACTTACTATAGGGTATATGATCATATTTTTTTTCTTGGGGTTTGCCTGTGAAATGTTCACGGTTTAAACGTGCTCTTACACATTGCACATACACCAGATTATGCTCAGGCTCATTTCTTTGGTTTTGCTGGAGCAAATCATATGACTCAAGTCTTGATCTGTCTGTGCTGGACCGCTGACATATGGTGAAACTACTCAGCACTCACAAATAATATGTTTGTATGTTACAAACAATGTTGTTCCTCAGGGGAGGGGCTTCAAAAGCATATTTTAAATCAAGAGACCAATTAAGGCTGGCTTTTTCAAAGGTTGACTGCATAGCAGGCACAACACATGTCTCTGCGGTATGTACAATAAGTTCACCTGGTTCCTTATGTTTTTAATAACGTGAATGCTTTTAAATCCAAAATGTAGAAAAATTGGAGTCTGAAATAGGTGCCATCTTGGATCACTTTATTTTTAAAAGTTGCTGATGACCATCAGCAATTGATTGGCTGCAGTACTCAGTTGACATTGTTTAGGCCAGGAGACCTTTAGGGGACAGATTTAGAGTTGAGGTGTGAGGCTGGTCTGGGAAGTAATTATGGATATCTATGCAGCACCTAGGGGCCATTAATAAAAGATTGTTCAGCAATGGACAACTCCTTTGAACCTCTAATACCATTACGTGCAAAATTGCCATAATATTTGCTCTGCGAACTACTACTGGCACAGCTTAATATTTCAAATTTCTTAGTTAGTGGAATAAGGTATATGCCAGCACATTGTACTGTACAGCAATGGTAAATTATAGCTTACATGTTTCATCTAACATACAGTGGGGGAAATAAGTATTTGATCCCTTGCTGATTTTGTAAGTTTGCCCACTGACAAAGACATGAACAGTCTATAATTTTAAAGGTAGGTTAATTTTTACATTGAGAGATAGAATATCAAAAATAAAATCCAGAAAATCACATTGTATAAATTACATAAATTTATTTGCATTTTGCAGTGAGAAATAAGTATTTGATCCCTCTGGCAAACAAGACTTAATACTTGGTAGCAAAACCCTTGTTGGCAAGCACAGCAGTCAGACATTTTTTGCAGTTGATGATGAGGTTTGCGCACATGTCAGGAGGAATTTTAGTCCACTCCTCTTTGCAGATCATCTTTAAATCATTAAGATTTTGAGGCTGTCGCTTGGCAACTCGAAGCTTCAACTCCCTCTTAAGTTTTCTATGGGATTAAAGTCTGGAGACTGGCAGGCCACTCCATGACCTTAATGTGCTTCTTTTTGAGCCACTTCTTTGCTGCCTTGGCTGTATGTTTTCGGTCATTGTCTCGCTGGAAGACCCAGCCACAACCCATTTTTAATGTCCTGGCAGAGGGACGGAGGTTGTCACTCAGGATTTTATGGTACATGGCTCCATCCATTCTCCCATTGATGCAGTGAAGTAGTCCTGTGCCCTTAGCAGAGAAACACCCCCAAAACATAATGTTTCCACCTCCATGCTTGACAGTGGGGACTGTGTTCTTTGGGTCATAGGCTGCATTTCTCTTCCTCCAAACACGGGAGTTGAGTTAATGCCAAAGAGCTCAATTTTTGTCTCATCTGACCACAGCACCTTCTCCCAATCACTCACAGAATCATCCAGGTGTTCATTGGCAAGCTTCAGACGGGCCTGCACATGTGCCTTCTTGAGCAGGGGAACCTTGCAGGATTTTAAACCTTTACGGCGTAATGTGTTACCAATGGTTTTCTTGGTGACTGTGGTCCCAGCTCCCTTGAGATCATTAACAAGTTCCCTCCGTGTAGTTTTAGGCTCATCTCTCACCTTCCTCATGATCAAGGATACCCCACGAGATGAGATTTTGCATGGTGCCCCAGACCAATGTCGATTAACAGCCATTTTGTATTTCTTCCATTTTCTTACTATTGCACCAACAGTTGTCTCCTTCTAACCCAGCGTCTTACTTATGGTTTTGTAGCCCATTCCAGCTTTGTGCAGGTCTATGATCTTGCCCCTGACATCCTTATAAAGCTCTTTGTTCTTGCCCATGTTGCAGAGGTTAGAGTCTGACTGATTAATTGAGTCTGTGGACAGGAGTCTTTTATAAAGGTGACTATGTAAGACAGCTGTCTTTAATGCAGGTAACGAGTTGATTAACTGGTCTGTAGGAGAATAGAATTTATACAATGGGATTTTCTGGATTTTATTTTTGTATTCTATCTGTCAATGTTAAAATTAACCTACCCTTAAAATTATAGACTGTTCATGTCTTTGTCAGTGGGCAAACTTACAAAATCAGCAAGGGATCAAATACTTATTTCCCCCACTGTATGTGCTGTCTAGCTTACATTTAGTGCTGGCCTGACTAATCTATGCTCACCGCTCCTGATATCCACATTTTCTAAGCACCACCAGCATAATCATCAGAGATTTTCTCGTGCTGCCTCTTGGAAAATTTTCCAACTTCCTACATAATAGTATTTATCCTGATTATTGACTCTTTTTAGCTAAATTAAGTTAACAAAATCTGATTTAGCAAATCAATAATGTTCAAAAAATTATTATTGATAAAATGGGTCCAGCAGCCCTGTAAAACATGTAAATTGGCCCTTTGTTAGAATGAAGATTCAAAACACAGACTGCTTCCCCAAATTTAGTGGTGTGCTTGTAGAAAAGATTGGAGTAGTCTATGTTCTTTCCTTGGCATGAAAGTAAGATCTTGTCCCTCCAACCACCAAATGTTAATCAAGCTAAACTACCTGTGCACAGATCCTGAGCAGTATGACATGTAGTCCCAATTGGAGCCTGTTATGAAATAAGTGAGAAAAAGATCTGTGTTCTTCTGTATAAATTCAGGACACAGAAGCTCATAGAAGTAATATAATTTTATAGAAAAATATTTACAATTGAGAGTCCTCAATGGTTGATACCTTTTAATGGCTAACTGAAAAGATGGTAACAAATTGCAAGCTTTCGAGACTACTCAGGTCTCTTCATCAGGCAAAGACTAAAACAAAATCTGAAGAATCACATATTTATACACAACACAGCACAGAAACAATGCAATAAATAAGACAAGTGACGTGAAGCAGAATATTCATTATGGCAGAGGGATGAACATAAATATTGGAACAGTTCATAGATAAGGAGTGTGAAAGTTTTATTGCCCTCTGATTGGGGTCTGGTAATGTTTATTGATGCCCCCACAAGGTCTAAGGAGCAAATTCCTTAACTGATGTATAGAAAGATGTGTATCTTCGTACCGTGTTAGCCAGTAGATAGAAAAATATTTAGACTTGAGAGTCCTCAGTGGTTGATACCTTTTAATGGCTAACTGAAAAGATGGTAACAAATTGCAAGCTTTCGAGACTACGCAGATCTCTTCATCGGGCAAAGACTAAAACAAAAGCTGAAGAATCACATATTTATATACACAAAGGACACAGGAATAATGCAATAGGTAAGACAAGTGACGTGAAGCAGAACTGATGTAAAAAACATAAATCCATGCGACACGTTCATTCTGCACTATCTACTGGCTAACATGGTACAAAGATATACATCTTTACTATAATTTTATAGGCACCATAACAGATTACTATTGTGATGGATATATACGTATTTCATATATATCTCACTTGATATATATTCACAGCTAATATATACAATATAATCAATTGCTTAACCCCTCTCTGCCATCAGACGTACTATTCCGTCCATGTGACCCTGGACCTAATTCCCATGGACGGAATAGTACGTCATGGGCGATCAGCTGCGCTCCCGGGGGGAGCGTAGCTGATCGCGGCCGGGTGTCAGCTGTATATCACAGCTGACACCCAGCACTATGTGTCAGGAGTGGTCACGGACCGCTCCCGCACATTAACCCCTGTCACACCGCGATCAAACATGATCGCGGTGTACCCGGGGCACAGGGGAGGATGCACAGGGTGGGGGCTCCCTGCACGCTCCCATGAGACCCTCAGAGCAGCGCGATGTGTCACGCTGTTCCGAGGGTCCGTCCTCCCTCCAGGTCCCCGGATCCAAGATGGCACCGGGGTCCTGCAGGGAGGCGGCTTCCTCAGTGCCTGTTGAGAGCAGGCGCTGAGGAAGCCTGCAGCGATGCCAGAGCGATCGCTGGTGTGATAGAGTGCTGTGCGCACTGTCACACCAGCGTTCTGATAAAATACTGTGATGTCCCACCCTGGGACAAAGTAAAAAAGTAAAAAAAATAAAAATAAAAAGTGGTAAAAAAAATCATAAAAAAAAAAAAAAAAAAATTCCCCAATAAATTAATTTCTTCCTGTAAATAAAAAAAACAAAACAATAAAAGTACACATATTTGGTATCCCGCGTCCATAACGACCCCCCCTATAAAACTTTCCCACTAGTTAACCCCTTTAGTGAACCCCTTAAAAAAAAAAAAAAACTAAGCAAAAAATCAATGCTTTATCATCATACCTCCGAACAAAAAGTGGAATAACACGCGATCAAAAAGACCGATATAAATAAACATGGTACCGCTGAAAACGTCATCTTGTCCCCAAAAAACGAGCCATAATACAGTATCATCAGCGAAAAAATAAAAAAGTTATAGCTCGCAGATAAAGCGATGAAAAAATAATGATTTTTTATATAAAATTGTTTTTATTCTATAAAAGCGCCAAAACATAAAAAAATGATATAAATGAGGTATCGCCGTAATCGTACTGACCCGAAGAATAAAACTGCTATATCAATTTTACCACACACGGAACGGTATAAACGCCTCCCCCAAAAGAAATTCATGAATTGCTGATTTTTGTTCATTCTAACCTCCCAAAAATCGAAATAAAAAGCGATCAAAAATGTCACGTGCTCAAAAATGGTACCAATAAAAACATCACCTCGTCCTGCAAAAAATAAGACCTCACATGACTCTGTGGGCCAAAATTTGCAAAAATTATAGCTCTCAAAATGTGGTGATGCAAAAAACTACTTTTTGCAATAAAAAGCGTCTTTTAGCGTGACAGCTGCCAATCACAAAAACCCGCTATAAATAGTAAATCAAACCCCCCTTTATCACCCCCTTAGTTAGGGAAACATAATAAAATTTAAAAAAATGTATTTATTTCCATTTTCCCATTAGGGTTAGGGTTGCGGCTAAAGTTAGGGTTAGGGTTGGCGCTAAAGTTAGTATTAGGGTTATGGTTGGGAATAGGGTTAGGGGTGTGTTAGGGTTAGGTTTGTGGTTAGGGTTGGGACTAGGGTTAGGGGTGTGTTGGGGTTAGGGTTCGAGTTAGAATTGGGGGGTTTCTGCTGTTTAGGCACATCAGGGGCTCTCCAAATGTGAACATGGCGTCTGATCTCAATTCCAGCCAATTCTGCGTTGAAAAAGTCAAACGGTGCTCCTTCACTTCTGAGCTCTGCCATGCGTCCAAACAGTAGTTTACCCCCGCATATGGGGTATCAGCGTACTCTGGACCACAAGAGTTATTGTGCAATTTGTCCTATTTCTTCTGTTACCCTTGGGAAAATAAAAAACTGGGGGCGACAAAATCATTTTTGTAAAAAAAAAAAATGTTTTTTTTGTTTTTACGGCTGTATGTTATAAATTTTCTGTGAAGCACTTGGGGCTTCATAGCGCTCACCACACTTCTAGATAAGTTCCTTGTGGGGTCTATTTTCCAAAATGGGGTCACTTGTGGGGGGTTTCCACTGTTTAGGCGCATCAGGGGCTCTCCAAATGCGACATGACGCCCCCAGACCATTCCATCAAAGTCTGCAATCCAAAATGTCACTACTTCCCTTCCGAGCCCAGACGTGCACCCATACACTCGTTTTCTCACACATGTTGGGTATCAGCGTACTCAGGACAAATTGGACAACTTTTGGGGTCCAATTTCTCCTGTTACCCTTGTGAAAATAAAATATTGGGGGCGAAAAAATCATTTTTGTAATAAAAAAAAAAGATTTTTTTTTTTCAGCTATACGTTATAAACTTCTGTGAAGCACTTCGGGGTTCAAAGTGCTCAACATACTTCTAGATAAGTTCCTTGTGGGGTCTATTTTCCAAAATGGGGTCACTTGTGGGGGGTTTCCACTGTTTAGGCGCATCAGGGCTCTCCAAATGCGACATGACGCCTCTAGACCATTCCATCAAAGTCTGCAATCCAAAACGTCACTACTTCCCTTCCGAGCCCAGACGTGCACCCATACAGTAGTTTTCTCCACATATTGGGTATCAGCGTACTCAGGACAAATTGGACAACAAATTTTGGGGTCCAATTTCTCCTGTTACCCTTGTGAAAATAAAATATTGGGGGCGAAAAAATCATTTTTGTAAAAAAAAAAAGGATTTTTTATTTTTACGGCTGTACTTTATAAACTTCTGTGAAGCACTTTGGGGTTCAAAGTGCTCACCACACATCTAGATAAGTTCCTTGAGGGGTCTAGTTTCCAAAATGGTGTCATTTGTGGGGGGTTTCCACTGTTTAGGCAGATCAGGAGCTCTCCAAACACGACATGGCATCCAGCCAATTCTGCGTTGAAAAAGTCAAACGGCGCTCCTTCCCTTCCAAACTCTGCCATGCACCCAAACAGTGGTTTACCCCCACATATGGGGTATCAGCGTACTCAGGACAAATTGCACAATAACTTTTGGTGTCTTGTTACCCTTGGGAATATAAAAATTGGGGTGAAAAGATCAATTTTTGGAAAAAATATGATTTTTGAATTTTACGGCTCTAAGTTATAAACTTGTGTGAAGCACTTGGGGGTTCAAATTGCTCACCAAAGATCTAGATAAGTTCCTTAGGGGGTCTAGTTTCCCAAATGGGGTCACTTGTGGGGGGTTTCCACTGTTTAGGCACATCAGGGACTCTCCAAATGCAACATGGCGTCCAATCTCAATTCCAGCCAATTTTGGTTGGAAAAAGTCAAATGGTGCTCCTTCCATTCTGAGCGCTGCCATGCGCCCAAACAGTGGTTCCCCCCCACATATGGGGTATCAGCGTACTCAGGACAAATTGGACAACAACTTTTGTGGTCCAATTTCTCCTGTTACCTATGGGAAAATAAAAAATTAGTGACTAAGATATAATTTTTGTAGAAAAAAATAGGATTTTTTATTTTCATGCCCGGGCATTATAAACTTGTGTGAAGCACTTGGGGGTTCAAAGTGCTCACCAAAGATCTAGATAAGTTCCTTAGGGGGTCTAGCTTCCAAAATGAGGTCACTTGTTGGGGGTTTCCACTGTTTAGGCTCATCTGGGGCACTACAAATGGAACATGACCCCCATCAATGTTTGCATTCCAAAACGTTACTGCTTCCTTTCCAAGCCCTGCCGTGCGCCCAAACAGTTTTCCCCCCCCACATATGGGGTATCAGCGTACTCAGGACAAATTGGACAACAACTTTTGGGGTCCAATTTCCTTGGGAAAAATCAAAAATTTGGGACTAAAAAATCATTTTTGTGGAAAATTGTTTTTTTTTTTTCACACCCAGGCATTATAAACTTTTGTGAAACACTTTGGGGTTCAAAGTGCTCACAACAGATCTAGATAAGTTCCTTAGGGGGTCTAGTTTCCAAAATGGTGTCACTTGTGGGGGGTTTCCACTGTTTAGGCGCATCAGGGGCTCTCCAAACACGACATGGCGTCCAATCTCAACTCCAGCCAATTTTAGTTTGAAAAAGTCAAACGGCGCTCCTTCCCTTACGAGCTCTGCCGTGTGCCCAAACAGTGGTTTTCCCCCACAAATAGGGTATTGGCGTACTCAGGAGAAATTGTACAACAACTTTATCTGCCCATTTTCTCCTTTTACCCTTGTCAAAAATAAAAAAAAGTTTGTAAAAGATCATTTTTGTGGCTAAAAAGTTAAATATTAATTTTTTCCTTCCACGTTGCTTCAGCTCCTGTGAAGCACCTGAAGAGTTATTAAACTTCTTGAATGTGGTTTTGAGTACCTTGAGGGGTGCAGTTTTTAGAATGGTGTCACTTTTGGGTATTTTCTGCTATATAGACCCGTCAAAGTGACTTCAAATGTGAGGTGGTCCCTAAAAAAATGGCTTTGTAAATTTTGTTGTAAAATTGAGAAATCACTGGTCAACTTTTAACCCTTATAATTTCCTAACAAAAAAAAATTTTGGTTCCAAAATTGTGCTGATGTAAAGTAGACATGTGGGAAATGTTATTTCTTAACTATTTTGTGTGACATATTTCTCTGTTTTAAGGGAAAAAAATTCAAAGTTTGAAAATTGCAAAATTTTCTAAATTTTCGCCATATTTGTGTTTTTTTCAAAAATAAACGCAAGTTATATCGAAGAAATTATACTTCTAACGTGAAGTACAATATGTCATGAGAAACAATCTCAGAATCGCGAAGATCCGTTGAAGCGTTCCAGAGTTATAACCTCATAAAGAGACAGTGGTCAGAATTGTAAAAATTGGCCCGGTCATTAACATGCAAACCACCCTGGGGGTGAAGGGGTTAAAATGGCCACCACAAACCAGACAACTCCTTGGGACTTTCCAGATGAATAGAGGAACAGCAGCAAATGTGCTGAGTTGTTGTTTCAATTTTTGTCCTGGTTGCAGAAAAAGGCGACAGTTATACTTTAGTTACTGAACCAGCTTAGTCAGCCTGTTTCCATGCATTAACCACAATATTCCACATATTGAGATTGCCAATAACAAAGGAAATTGACCATAGGTAATTAACTAACCACCCCTTTTTATATGCAACTATAAAAACATGTATGTACAATAAAGCATCAGTATTAATGGAATGTTATTCTGTCACCTCGGTGTACAGTGTCAGTCTTGAGCGCTCTAATACTCAGCCTAATTTGGGAACGGCCGCAGCACATACAGGATAGATTTTTCCTAACCAAATTTCCTTCATACTTTTATAGTGGCAAGTTGAAGACTAGAGTTGATCGGCGCCGAATATTGTTTTTACAATATTCGCGAACACAGCCGAATGTCATTGGAGTCAATGAGGGGTAGAAATGAATAATATGTTCGAGACTAGGGATGAGCGAGTATACGCGATAGGATTCGGTACTAAGCGAGTAATGCGGTACTCGGGTACTCGAATCCTAGCGAGTAAATTTCACTACTTGCCTCACAATATTCGGATCTCCCACCCATTATGTGTAGCCAATCACAGTAAAGCCGCCACCTTCTTTGTTGTGGCATTACTGTGATTGGCTGGCCGCTATGACTATGTGTGCGGAGAACATGTGCGGGGGTCTGTGAGGCTGTGTGTGTGTGTGTGTGTGGGGCCTGTGCCGGGCTCTGCCCGGCTCTGTGGGCTCTGCCGGGCCTGTGCCAGGCTGTGCCAGCCTGTGCCGTGCTCTGCGGGGAAGATGAGGACTTTCGGGAATTAGGTGTGTGCGGTGAGTATGTACTCTATGTTATGTGTTGTATGTTATGTGTATGTACTGTATGTTATATGTTGTATGATCTGTATGTCTTTTTTTTTTTTACATTCACCACATTAGCCGGATGATGGGAATACTACTTTCCCATCATCCGCTAATACTTTCACTGTAGCAGGCATAGCCGGATGGGACAAGTAGTCCCATCGGACGATGCCCACACAGCCAGCAGAGCCCGAGCCCGGCAGAGCCCCACACAGCCCCGGAAGAGGCCGGCACAGCCCACAGAGCCCAGCAGAGCCGGATGAGCCCGAGCTGGCAGAGCCCGGCACGGCCCCGCACAGGCCTGGCAGAGCCCGGCAAAGGCCGGCACAGCCCCTCACAGGCCCCGCGCACATATAGTCTCCGCCCACACACATTCTCTGCCCATTACTCGCATTTCCCATAGACTTACATTGAACTCGCTACTCATTACGAATACCCGAGTATTAGAAGCTACTCGTTATGAGTACAGCGAGTCTGAGTATTTCACTAGTCGCTCATCCCTATTCGAGACGATCATCAAACATAAATTAGGCACAATAGGTACCAAAAAATGGCACGAATATGGCAAATTCAGATTCGGCGACCGATTCTGAAAATATTCGCTCTACTCTATAGGAGACAAATTTTGGTGAAATTCGCGGTTTCAGGCAAATTTGAACATTTTAAAATTTGATTTATGGTGCTATCTCTGCTGAAGTATATCAGACAGCACAGAAACATTTAGTGTTGTTGCGCTGGCCTCCTTATAATGCTCTGCAGTTATGACATTTAGCGGATTATCATACCTCATACAGCAGTGGTCAGTACCTGGGCTGTCACAGATCAGCGGTTCCCAATGGAGCACAATTTGTTGAGTCCTTTTGCACTTTCACAGTCACTGGGTAAGTCAATCTCTCTTGTAGAGTGTAGGCTCTTATGGTATGCAGGGTCCACTCTCTCTTGCCTGTAGAATTTAAGCTCTTATGACCTGTCAGGTCCTCTTTCTCACTTGCATAGATTGTGAGCTCTTATGGTCAGAGCGTTCCACACTCTCTCTTTCTTTATCTCTCTCTCACCTTTAGAATGTAAGCTCTTAGGGTCAGTGGGGTTCTCTATCTCTTTTCTCCCCAACATGTATTTTTCAAGCAATTACAATCTTTTCAGTATTGACATATGGGGAAATTTATTCAGCGCAAATCCAATTTTTGGGGAATACTTTGCAAATTTAAATGTCAAAAAATCTGCTCATCTCCAGTCAGTGGCACACACAGGATAGAAAGGCTCATTAGTACCCTGTTTACCCGAAAATAAGACACCGTCTTATATTAATTTTTGCTACGAAAGTTGCACCATGTCTTATTTCGGGGGGGGGGGGGTCTTACTTTCTCAAGAAAAGAATTGACAAATTTTTTTTGAACAAAAAAATTAACATTTATTAACTTACCAGCGTATGCTGAACAGTAGTCATCACAACACAGTAGAATCAAATAAACTGTGAATCGTATCAAGAATTTCTTGTTACTACCGTATAATTACGGTATTTCCATGTACAACATGTAAAACAACGAACAATGGTTCATTTACTGATCTCAATATTTAATAACACAAAACAAGATTTATTCAATGACAACCATGTCATCATCTTCTGGAACATCATCATAACAATCCAAACTCTGAAGTTCCTGTGGAATTTCTTGTGACTCCATTTCTTTCAGAATCCTTGGCCCATATCTCTCATGTCTAGCAATAGCACTGTCCTTAAATGAGCACTTCTTGACAAGGTAACCTGCTCATAGTGCATTTGCAATGCAAGTGTCAGTGATTTTCTCCCATGAATTCTTCACCCAAGTCACAATCTCTGGCAGTTTAGGTTTCACAAAGTTTCCACGTTGATTTCTCTCCATTCTATTTTCAATGTAGTCATTGATTTCCACACGCAAATTGTCTTTGAATGGCTTGTTAATGGCGATATCAAGAGACTGAGAAAAGCCGTCATTCCTGCAGGAATCATTATTTGATCTATTTTTCTCTCATGAAGGAAGTTCTTCATGTCTTTGGCGCGGTGTGTGCTGGCTGCATCCCAGATCAGCATTCCTCTTTGGCTCCCTCGCATTTCAAGCGGCAGTATTAAATCGACCCACTTCCTTATAACTGCTTGTGTGGCCTAAGCTTTTTCAGTTTCAAGAATATAAATGCCTGAAACACGTTCAATCTTGTCTTTCTTGCCCTTTGAAATGAGTAAAGGTGGGACTTTAGTGTCATCCAGACGCATCGCCAAAATACAGGTAACACGTGCACTTTCATAAGCAGTGGAGGGAACGTACACTGAGGAGGCACCTCATTTTTAAATTGTTGTTTGAGATGCTTGGCCCATAAACACTGCAGTTTCATCCATGGCAATCATGTTGGAAAGATTGTATTTAGAGAAGTCAGCGTCATCAACAAAGGTCTTGAATGCAAATGCGCTTTTAATAATTTCAGCATCTTCCAGCCTAAAGAGTGTTGAGGATCTTCTCAAAGACATTTCACTTCATTGAAGGAAGTTATCCAGCCAGTGTTGTGATGCCTTGAATTCTTCAGGGGCAATTTCAAACTGTGGTGCCATTGCAAGGGCAAATTCTTGAATCTGAGCCCTAGTCACAACCAATGTCTTTGCTCTCCTGTCAGCAACCCACTCACAGATCAGGTCTTCCAGCTCGGAATATAATGGTTGCCGACCAGATCCAACCTTGCGCTTTTTAGCATTTCCGCTGTCCACTTGTTGACTGAGGTTACTGTAATCTGCTCGCCATTTTTGGACCAATCGGACACTCAACATTTTCTCTTTGCAGAATTCAGTAAGATTTTTGCCCCAAGATTCTTCCACGATTCCTTTTTTGTACTCGACGGAATATCTCTTTCTTTTAGCTCTCATGTCTAGGGTAAAAATATACCGTATCACCATTGTTTACGGTACGGTATTTCTTTTACAGTACAGTACTTTACAGTAGACCATTCAGCAGAAAAGCAGACAACAAATCAAAGTAACACACTACGGTACGGTACTGTAATTGCCTGACTCCCACACAGGGCCACAAAACATAAGGGCTCTAAAATGGCTCCCACACACTTTCTGGACAATGTACCGCTACCGTAACAATCACCCACAGCAGTTCCTTTACCATAGCAGCCCCATCATCATTTTGCAGCCCCAAATATTCCCATCATCCTATTGCAGCCCTCATCATCCCTTTACAGCCCCCAATACAGCACCCCCATCATTCCATTACAGCCCCCATCATTCTACAGTACAGTATTGTAGCCTCCCATCATCCCACATCATCCCACTTCAGCCTCCCATCATCCCGGTATCCCACTGCAGCCTCCCATTATCACAGTATCCCACTTCAGCCTCCCATGTGTGTACTGTACACACACACACACACACACACCCTTACACAGACACACACACACACCCATACACAGACACACACACACTTTCACTTTCTTACTGGTTTCCTCCGTGGTGCTGCTTTCAGTGCTTTGGTGGTGCAGGAGCCCTGGGTCAATCAGAGCGCAGGAGCCCTGGGCCAATCACACCCCAAGAACAATCAGAGGCTATGGATGACGTCAGCTGGCCCATGGTTCCTGTGCTTTGATTGGCGCAGGGCTCATGGGCGGAGATTGGCACACAGCTCCGAGGCTGTGATTAACTCCTACGAATAGCGCGGCTGCAGTGGCGGGCACCGGAGGGCACCGGACAGTGGGGACAGCGGGAGCGAGACACAACTGCATGCCCTATGCCAGAGCAAGGTATGCTTTATTTTCGGGGGGTGCCTTATATTAACAGGCACAGTGCTCCCCTAGCATGCCTTACTTTCGGGGGCACCCTATTTTCGGGTAAACAGGGTATATATAAAAACAAGCTACTCAATGAGGTATTGGCATTTTTTTCCTTCCCACTTGTTTCCCTTTTCTGACCCTTATTTATTTAAGTTACAAACAATGCTGTTCCTCTGGGGAGGTGCTTCCAAGGCAGATTTTTGCCACCTGGCACCAAATCAAGAGATTAATCAGGGCTTGCTCTTTCAAACGTTGACAGGCTCAGGGTCTATCTATGTTCACCTGGTTCATAATGTTTCTAAAAAATGTGAATACTTGTAAACTTAACCCCTTCACCCCCAAGGGTGGTTTGCACGTTAATGACCGGGCCAATTTTTACAATTCTGACCACTGTCTCTTTATGAGGTTATAACTCTGGAACGCTTCAACGGATCTTCGCGATTCTGAGATTGTTTTCTCGTGACATATTGTACTTCACGTTAGTGGTAAAATTTCTTCGATATACCTTGCGTTTATTTTTGAAAAAAACGCAAATATGGCGAAAATTTAGAAAATTTTGCAATTTTCAAACTTTGAATTTTTTTTCCCTTAAAACAGAGAAATATGTCACACAAAATAGTTAAGAAATAACATTTCCCACATGTCTACTTTACATCAGCACAATTTTGGAACCAAAATTTTTTTTTGTTAGGAAATTATAAGGGTTAAAAGTTGACCAGTGATTTCTCATTTTTACAACAAAATTTACAAAGCCATTTTTTTAGGGACCACCTCACGTTTGAAGTCACTTTGACGGGTCTATATAGCAGAAAATATCCAAAAGTGACACCATTCTAAAAACTGCACCCCTCAAGGTACTCAAAACCACATTCAAGAATTTTATTAACCCTTCAGGTGCTTCACAGGAGCTGAAGCAACGTGGAAGGAAAAAATGAATATTTAACTTTTTAGCCACAAAAATGATCTTTTACAAACTTTTTTTTATTTTCACAAGGGTAAAAGGAGAAAATGGACAGATACAGTTGTTGTGCAATTTCTCCTGAGTACGCCAATACCCCATATGTGGGGGAAAACCACTGTTTGGGCACAAGGCAGAGCTCATAAGGGAAGGAGCGCCGTTTGACTTTTTCAAACTAAAATTGGCTGGAGTTGAGATTGGACGCCATGTCGTGTTTGGAGAGCCCCTGATGCGCCTAAACAGTGGAAACCCCCCACAAGTGACACCATTTTGGAAACTAGACCCCCTAAGGAACTTATCTAGATCTGTTGTGAGCACTTTGAACCCCAAAGTGTTTCACAAAAGTTTATAATGCCTGGGTGTGAAAAAAAAAAAAAACAATTTTCCACAAAAATGATTTTTTAGTCCCAAATTTTTGATTTTTCCCAAGGAAATTGGACCCCAAAAGTTGTTGTCCAATTTGTCCTGAGTATGCTGATACCCCATATGTGGGGGGGAGAAACTGTTTGGGCGCATGGCAGGGTTTGGAAAGGAAGCATGACGTTTTGGAATGCAAACATTGATGGGGGTCATGTTCCGCTTGTAGTGCCCCAGATGAGCCTAAACAGTGGAAACCCCCCACAAGTGACCCCATTTTGGAAGCTAGACACCCTAAGGAACTTATCTAGATCTTTGGTGAGCACTTTGAACCCCCAAGTGCTTCACACATGTTTATAATGCCTGGGCATGAAAATAAAAAATCCTATTTTTTTCCCACAAAAATTATCTTTTAGTCACTAATTTTTTATTTTCCCATAGGTAATAGGAAAAATTGGACCTCAAAAGTTGTTGTGCAATTTGTCCTGAGTACGCTGATACCCCATATGTGGGGGGGAATCACTGTTTGGGCGCACGGCAGAGCTCGGAAGGGAAGGAGTACCATTTGACTTTTTCCAACCAAAATTGGCTGGAATTGAGATTAGACGCCATGTTGCATTTGGAGAGTCCCTGATGTGCCTAAACAGTGGAAACCCCCCACAAGTGACCCCATTTGGGAAACTAGACCCCCTAAGGAACTTATCTAGATCGTTGGTGAGCAATTTGAACCCCCAAGTGCTTCACACAAGTTTATAACGTAGAGCCGTAAAATTAAAAAATCATATTTTTTCCACAAAATTGATCTTTTCACCCCAATTTTTATTTTCCCAAGGGTAACAAGACTCCAAAAGTTATTGTGCAATTTGTCCTGAGTACGCTGATACCCCATATGTGGGGGTAAACCACTGTTTGGGTGCATGGCAGAGTTTGGAAGGGAAGGAGCGCCGTTTGACTTCTTCAACGCAGAATTGGCTGGATGCCATGTCGTGTTTGGAGAGCTCCTGATCTGCCTAAACATGGAAACCCCCCACAAATGACACCATTTTGGAAACTAGACCCCTCAAGGAACTTATCTAGATGTGCGGTGAGCACTTTGAACCCCCAAGTGCTTCACAGAAGTTTATAACGTACAGCCGTAAAATAAAAAATCTTTTTTTTTTACAAAAATGATTTTTTTTGCCCCCAATATTTTATTTTCACAAGGGTAACAGGAGAAATTGGACCCCAAAAGTTGTTGTCCAATTTTTCCTGAGTACGCTGATACCCAATATGTGGGAGTAAACTACTGTATGGGCGCACGTCGGGGCTCGGAAGGGAAGTAGTGACGTTTTGGATTGCAGACTTTAATGGATTGGTCTGGGGGCGTCATGTCGCATTTGGAAAGCCCCTGATGCGCCTAAACAGTGGAAACCCCCCAAAGTGACCCATTTTGGAAAATAGACCCCACAAGGAACTTATCTAGATGTGTGGTGAGCACTTTGAACCCGAAAGTGCTTCACAGAAGTTTATAACGTACAGCCGTAAAATAAAAAATCTTTTTTTTTTTTTTACAAAAATGATTTTTTTGCCCCAAATATTTTATTTTCAAAAGGGTAACAGGAGAAATTGGACCCCAAAAGTTGTTGTCCAATTTGTCCTGAGTACGCTGATACCCAATATGTGGGAGAAAACTACTGTATGGGCGCACGTCAGGGCTCGGAAGGGAAGTAGTGACGTTTTGGATTACAGACTTTGATGGAATGGTCTGGGGGGTCATGTCGCATTTGGAAAGCCCCTGATGCGCCTAAACAGTGGAAACCCCCACAAGTGACCCCATTTTGGAAAATAGACCCCACAAGGAACTTATCTAAATGTGTGGTGACCGCTATGAAACCCAAGTGCTTCACAGAAGTTTATAACACAAAGCGTTAAAAACAAAAAATCATTTTTTTTTTTACAAAAATGATATTTTCGCCCCCAGTTTTTTATTTTCCCAAGGGTAACAGAAGAAATAGGACAAATTGCACAATAACTCTTGGGGTACAAAGTACGCTGATACCCCATATGTGGGGGTAAACTACTGTTTGGGCTCAGAAGTGAAGGAGCACCGTTTGACTTTTTCAACGCAGAATTGGCTGGAATTGAAATCAGACGCCATGTCACATTTGGAGAGCCCCTGATGTGCCTAAACAGCAGAAACCCCCAATTCTAACTCCAACCCTAACCCCAACACACCCCTAACCCTAGTCCCAACCCTAACCACAAACCTAACCCTAACACACCCCTAACCCTAATCCCAACCCTAACCCTAATCCTAACGTTAGCGCCAACCCTAACACTAACTTTAGCCGCAACCCTAACCCTAATGGGAAAATGGAAATAAATAAATTTTTTTAATTTTATTATTTTTCCCTAACTAAGGGGGTGATAAAGGGGGTTTGATTTACTATTTATAGCGGGTTTTTGTGATTGGCAGCTGTCACGCTAAAAGACACTTTTTATTGCAAAAAGTAGTTTTTTGCATCACCACATTTTGAGAGCTATAATTTTTGCATATTTTGGCCCACAGAGTAATGTGAGGTCTTATTTTTTGCGGGACGAGGTGACGTTTTTATTGGTACCATTTTTGATCATGTGACGTTTTTTGATCGCTTTTTATTTCGATTTTTGGGAGGTTAGAATGAACAAAAATCAGCAATTCATGAATTTCTTTTGGGGGAGGCGTTTATACCGTTTCGCGTGTGGTAAAATTGATAAAGCAGTTTTATTCTTCGGGTCAGTACGATTACGGCGATACCTCATTTATATCATTTTTTATGTTTTGGGGCTTTTATAGAATAAAAGCAATTTTATCTAAAAAATTATTATTTTTGCATCGCTTTATTCTGCGAGCTATAACTTTTTTATATTTTTCGCTGATGATGCTGTATCGATGGCTCGTTTTTTGCGGGACAAGATGACGTTTTCATCGGTACCATGTTTATTTATATTGGTCTTTTTGATCGCGTGTTATTCCACTTTATGTTCGGCGGTATGATGATAAAGCATTGATTTTTTGCTTAGTTTTTTTTTTTTTTTTAAGGGGTTCACTAAAGGTTTTAACTAGTGGGATAGTTTTATAGGGGGGGTCGTTACGACGCGGCGATACCAAATATGTGTACTTTTATTGTTTTGTTTTTTTTATTTACAGGAAGAAATGAATTTATTGGGGAATATTTTTTTTTTTTTTATGATTTTTTTTACCACTTTTTATTTTAATTTTTTTAACTTTTTTACTTTGTCCCAGGGTGGGACATCACAGTATTTTAGCAGATCGCTGGTGTGACAGTGTGCACAGCACTCTGTCACACCAGCGATCGCTCTGGCAGTGCGCATGGCTTCTCAGTGCCTGCTCTCAGCAGGCACTGAGGAAGCCGCCTCCCTGCAGGACCCCGGCGCCATCTTGGATCCGGGGACCTGGAGGGAGGACGGATCCTCGGAACAGCGTGACACATCGCGCTGCTCTGAGGGTCTCAGGGGAGCGCGCAGGGAGCCCCCTGCCTGCGCGATCCTCCCCTGTGCCCCGGGTACACCGCGATCATGTTTGATCGCGGTGTGCCAGGGGTTAATGTGCCGGGAGCGGTCCGTGACCACTCCTGACACATAGTGCTGGGTGTCAGCTGTGATAATCAGCTGACACCCGGCCGGATCGGCTGCGCTCCCCCCGGGAGCGCGTCCGATCTCACGGGACGTACTATCCCGTCCATGGTCATACGGGCCCAGGTACCATGGACGGGATAGTACGTCTGATGGCAGTAAGGGGTTAAAGTGTAGAATTTTATAAAACAAGTAAAGATTTTACTAAATGTTATATTATAATAAACATACATTTTAGATTAATCTCAGAAAATGCCGTATTTTTGCATTATAAATTTTTTATTTTGCCCAGAATCCGTTTTCTGATGTTATGGGTATGATATATGCGGTGACATTTTGAAGGATTATGAAAAGCTTTTTGTAGTTCAGATAATGACTTTCAAAGCACTTACCGTCCTATGCCAGTCAGATCAGGCATTTTTATTCTTCACCATAGAGATATTAATAATAATGTTATCATGTGGACTGTGAATGACACTATACTTAATGGGAATGTGGCTGTCAGTTAAGTGCGGTCCGTTTTCTTGTTGCTAAGGAAAGTTAATAAATCACTCAAATATGTTCCGTATTTACTTGTAAATCATTATTAATTTTCCCGAAGAACTCATCCCTGAATTTTGACATTGAAGTAAGAAATATGTCCCCAACATGATATCCAGGAGCTGTTTTTCTGGTTTAATGAAGTAATTTGTTACATTATCATTTAATTAAAGGGACATTATATTGAACCAGCTCATAAATACTATACATTATTTCTGCATGATGTTTTGAATCTGATGTTCTGACCTTCAAATAGTCACATCCATTGAAACCAAAGGTGACACTTCCAAATCATTCCATATTTATCACCATAGCAATGGTACCATATGAAGTCCAAATAATACTGCCTAGCAACCTCCAAATTATACTGCCGTATAACATCCAAATAATACTGCCATACAAAATCCAAATAATAAGCCATACAACAGCCAAATAATACTGCCATGCTACATCTAAATAATACTGCCAAGCAACATTCAAATTAATAATTGGACATACAACATTCCAAATAATACTGCCATTCAATCACCAAATAATATGCCATACAACCACACAAAAAAAAACTGCCATGCAACAGCCAAATAATACTGCCTTGCAATATCTAAATAATACTGCCAAGCAATATTCAAATAATATTAGCAAACAAGATCCAAATAATACAGCCATACAACAGCAAAATTTTACTGCTATGAAACTTCAAAATAATACTGCCATGCAACATCCAAATAATACTGCAAAGCAACATCCAAATAATACTGCCAACTACTTATATTTTCTCATCCAGAGTCTACATGAGAAGAATGTATGCTGTGATTGGCAGCGTATGTCGGACTTTATGCACCCACACAAGTCCATGAGTGCGTGCAAAACATTGAACTGCATTATGATGCCATCCGAGTGCAGTACGATAAACGCCGACTCCCATGGAGTGAGAATTAATTCTCTATCTTTCCGCACCTGATTTGATTCTTGCATGTGAGAATATTGGATCACAGTAAAATAACACTCGGATCGCGCTCACAGCAGAGTTTAAGCTGAGGGTCATTTGCATATAATGTCCAATTTGCTCTCATGAATCTTCGGATGCTATATGCTAGTGTGAGCGTACTCTTACTGAGGGCTGCTGGTGAACGGGGTTAATGGAGGCAACTTCACAAGCTATCTACCTCTGGACCATAATCATCCTGGAGGAAGGACACCGTGATTCCAAAACGTGTGGGATTTTGGTCCATTACTCAACTCATAGCTAAACGATGGCATTATCAGACTTCATCCCGGAACTCTTCTGTGGAACGCACAGCCATATAAGCAGGGTGAGCACTGCTGGCTGGAGCAATTCCCAACTTCATCTTTCTCTATAATTCTAAAATCTGTGGGGCTTACAGTGGCATGTAAAAGTTTGGGCACCCCTGGCCAAAAATATTGTTATTGTGAACAGTTAAGCAAGTTGAAATGATCTCTAAAAGACCTTCAATTAAAGATGACACATTTCTTTTGTATTTTAGGCAAAACATATTTTCACCTTTTGCATTTTAAAAATTGCAAAAAAGCAAATGTGCAGATGCAAAAGTTTGAGCACACTACATGGTTAGTACCTAGTAGCACCCCTTTTAAAAGAATGACAGCTTGTAAATGCTTTTTGTAGTCAGCCAAGAGTCTATCAATTCTTGTTTGAGGGATTTTCATCCATTCCTCCTTGGAAAATTCTTCCAGTTTGTGAGATTCCTGGGCCATCTTGCATCCCCTGCTATTTTGAGGTCTAGCCAGAGATTTTCAATGATGTTCAGATCAGGGGACTGTGAGGGCCATTGTAAAACTTTTAGCTTGCTCCTTTTCACCTCATCTGTTGTGGATTTTGACGTGTGTTTAGGATCATTATCTATTTGTAGAAGCCATCTTCTTTTCAACTTCAGCTTTTTTACAGATGGTTTTATGTTTGCATTTAGAATTTGTTGAAATTTCATAGAATCCATTCTTCCCTCTAACCATTAAATGTCCCTGTGCCACTGGCTGCAACACAAACCCAAAGCATGATTGATCCACCCCCATGCTTAATGGTTGATGAGATGCTCTTTTCCTGAACTAATGTGCCCTTTTTTTTTGCACACATACATTTGATCATTGTGGCCAAAGAGTTCTATTTTAACCTCATCAGTTCACAGGACTTGTTTCCAAAATGCGTCAGACTTGTTTAGCTGTTCTGCATAATTCTGAACACTTCTGACACAGTTCCAGAGTCTGCTAAATTTTTCTGAAGGTCTTTTGCAGTCAAGCGGGGGTTTTGATTTGAATCCCTTTCAATCCTATGAGCAGCTCTCTCTAAAATTTTGCTTGGTCTTCCAGACCTTATCTTGACCTCCACTGTTCCTGTTTCACTGCTATTTCTAGTTACATTTCGAATTGAGGAAAAGGCAACTTGAAAATGCTTTGCTATCTTCTTATAGCTTTCTATTGCTTTGTGTGCCTCCACCATTTTCATTTTCAGAGTGCTAGGCAGCTGCTTTGAAGAACTCAAGGCTGCTGTTTTTTGTAACAAGGTAAGAGGAGGCAAAGTTTTCACAAAGCTGGGAAATTTGCATCATCTGACCTTTTCTAACGATGATAGCGAACAATTCATAACCCTAACATGGTATTAAGGTCTGAAACCAAAGTCAGTTATCTGAGCACACAAGTTTCCAAGGGTGCCCAAACTTTTGCATCACCCTTTTCCCTTTTTTAGTAAACAAAATAAAACAACGGAGTACATAATTATTCCATTCAGTGCTCAGATAATATTGCCATACAACATCCAAATTATATTGTTAAAAATTATGACAACTAAGAAAATGAAACCATACATTGCGTAATTTTGCCATACAGTGTCCAGAAAATACTGCCATATAATATTCTGAAGATACTGCTAAAATTGTGCTATGCATAATAATCACAATAAAATGTCACACACTAGATAAAGCAAATAACATCCAATTAATATTGTTGCAAGAAGTTCTATGCATAGTAAACAAAATAAAACCATTTAGTGCATGATTATGCACTAAAACATAACATACAATATACATATAATACTGTTCAAAATAGCTCATAATAATGCCTAGTTTACTAAACAAAATAAAACCATCCAGTGCATAATTGTGCCATCAAGCATCCAAATAATACCGCCTTACAACATATAAATTATTCTAACAGTTTTGTTAAATGTAGTAAACAAAATAAAACAACAGAGTACATAATTGTTGCATACAGTATCCAGATAGTACCGCCAAACAACATCCAAATTCCAAATATTACTGTTAAAAATTATGATATGCAGTTAATAATACTGCCCTATAATGTCCAGATAGTGACATCATTCAATATTCAAGTAATGGTATTAAATACTGCACCATGCATAGTAAACTACATAAAACCATAGTGTACATAACAATACCATACAGTGTCTAAATAACATTGACAAACTTACAAATTATTGATATGCAGGTATGAAGATGGGGGCAGTGAAAATACTTTTCTCCCTTTATTATTCCATGTGTAAAAAGTGTACAAAATGGCTTAAGAGCAAAGTACTCTATATTTTAAGGATCAGCCTGACTGCTGTTTCGCATCATTATGACGCTTCATCAGGTGCATCAACGTTCATCGTGCTGAATATGGAAAACTTGCACTTAAGACACTTTTTACGCTTTTTTATTCAAGTAATATTAAAGGAAGGATGTTTTTTTTCACTAGCTCAGTGTGTGCCGTGTCTCTATCCTCTTATCTGCATGAGTCCATCCGAGAAAAATGATCCGATTATGCTAATCACGCTCTGATTATACTGATCAGAGTTTGATCACAGTAAGCTCAGTGTTGGATCTGTTTTTCTCAGATGCGAAGAATAAAAAAAAAGTATCTGCTTCTACTTAAGGCCTCATACTCACTGGTGCCGAAAACGGATGAAAATCAGACGATAAAAAATCGGATGCAAATCTGACCAATGTTAGTCAATGGGTGAGTTCTCATTAGTGATTTTTTTCTCATCAGATATTGGTGTGAGAAAAAAAATCACAGCATGCTGCGATTTGATGCGATTTTGGGATGAAAATCGCCAATGCAAGTCAATGGGTGCGATTAAAAAACCAACAGCACTCGCACCATGCACATGCTGTCCGATTTATATGCACCAGTCTCCTTTGAAAAGCCGGCAATTCATCCCCGGCTACTGTAAAATCACACTGACAGCTCACAAAACAGTAGATACATACACATAGAATACATATATATATATATACATGTCATTGTAACACATACATATATATATATTTATATTTCCTAGACTTCTACATACTGTAATAGCCGCTAATTCAATTGCCGGCTTTTGTGAAATCACAGAAGCCGACATGAAATGATACATTGTTTCCACACAGTTAACCATGTCATTTCCTGTATTTTGATATATGGTTTTAAGTTACAATTACATAAGTATATGTGTGCAAAATTTCAGACACGTAGGGGTTAATTAAAAGTGTAAATTCGTTGAAAAAAAATGCGTGGGCTCCCGTTGTATTTTCTCCACCAGACAGACAAAGCAAGCGAGTGGGGGCAGATAATAATAGCCTAGGGAGGGTACATTTTTTTGGTGCCCCCCCTGGCTACTAACATCTGCCCCCAGACACCCCAGAAAGGGCAAATCTATAATTAGATTCGCCCTTTCTGGCACTTTGCCCGTCTATTCCCATTGCCCTGTAGCGGTGGCGAATGGGTTAATAAGGCGTTAATGTCACCTTAGTATTGAAAGGTGACCTTAAGGCAGGTTAATAATTGAGAGCTGTCAATTAGACAACTATCAATTATTAATCCTATTGAAGTAAATAAAAAAACACAAACACACTTTAAGAATAAATAATTTTAACCCCTTAACGACCAAGCCATTTTGTAGGTTAAAGACCAGGCCAATTTTTACAATTCTGACCACTGTCTCTTTATGAGGTTATAACTCTGGAACGCTTCAACGGATCTTGGCATTCTGAGATTGTTTTCTCGAGACATATTGTACTTCATGATATGGTAAAATTTCTTCAATATAACTTGCGTTTATTTATGAAAAAAACGGAAATATGGCAAAAATTTTGAAAATTTTGCAATTTTAAAACTTTTAATTTTTATGTCATTAAATCAGAGAGATATGTCACAAAAATTAGTTAATAAATAACATTTCCCACATGTCTACTTTACATCAGCACAATTTTGGAACCAAAATTTTTTTTTGTTAGGAAGTTATAAGTGTTAAAAGTTGACCAGCAATTTCTCATTTTTCCAACAAAATTTACAAAATCATTTTTTTTAGGGGCCACCTCACATTTGAAGTGAATTTGAGGGGTCAATATGACAGAAAATACCCAAAAGTGACACCATTCTAAAAACTGCACCCCTCAACGTGTTCAAAGCCACATTCAAGAAGTTTATTAACCCTTTAGGTACTTCACAAGAATTGAAGCAATGTGGAAGGAAAAAATTAACATTTAACTTTTTTTCCCAAAATTTTTCTTTCGACACAATTTTTTAAAATTTTGTCAAGGGTATCAGTAGAAAATGAACCACAATATTTGTTGTACAATTTCTCCTGAGTACAGCGATACCCCATGTGTGGGGGTAAACCACTATTTGGGCGCATGGCAGAGCTCAGAAGGAAGCAGCGCCATTTGACTTTTTTGGCTAGAATTGAGATTGGACGCCATGTCGCATTTGGAGAGTCCCTGTGTGCCTAAACAGTGGAAACCCCCCACAAGTGACCCCATTTTGGAAACTAGACCCCCCAAGTAACTTATCTAAATGTGTAGTGAGAGCTTTGAACCCCAAGGGCTTCACAGAAGGTTATAACGTAGAGCCGTAAAATTAGAAAATCATATTTTTTCCACAAAAATTATCTTTTCATCCCAATTTTTATTTTCCAAAGGATAAAAGGACCCCAAAAGTTATTGTGCAATTAGTCCTGAGTACGCTGATACCCCATATGTGGGGGTAAACCACTATTTGGGTGCATGGCAGAGCTCGGAAGGGAAGCAGCGCCATTTGACTTTTTTGGCTGGAATTGAGATTGGACGCCATGTCGCATTTGGAGAGCCCCTGTGTGCCTAAACAGTGGAAACCCCCCACAAGTAACCCCATTTTGGAAACTAGACCCACAAAGGAACTTATCTAGATGTGTAATGAGAGCTTTGAACCCCCAAGGGCTTCACAGAAGGTTATAACGTAGAGCCGTAAAATTAAAAAATCATATTTTTTCCACAAAAATGATCTTTTCATCCCAATTTTTATTTTCCAAAGGATAAAAGGACCCCAAAAGTTATTGTGCAATTAGTCCTGAGTACGCTGATACCCCATATGTGGGGGTAAACCACTATTTGGGTGCATGGCAGAGCTCGGAAGGGAAGCAGCGCCATTTGACTTTTTTGGCTGGAATTGAGATTGGACGCCATGTCGTATTTGGAGAGCCCCTGTGTGCCTAAACATTGGAAACCCCCACAAGTGACCCCATTTTGGAAACTAGACCCCCAAGGAACTTATCTAGATGTGTGGTGAAAGCTTTGAACCCCCAAGGGCTTCACAGAAGGTTATAACGTAGAGCAGTAAAATTAAAAAATCATATCTTTTCCACAAAAATGATCTTTCCACCCCCAATTGTTATTTTCCAAAGGGTAACAGGACCCCAAAAGTTATTGTGCAATTTGTCCTGAGTACGCTGATACCCCATATGTGGGGGTAAACCACTATTTTGACGCATGGCAGAGCTGGAAAGGGAAGGAGCGCCTTTTTCAAATGCAGATTTTGATGGAATGGTCTGCGGGTGTCATGTCACGTTTGGAAAGCCCCTGATGTGCCTAAACAGTAGAAACCCCCACAAGTGACTCCATTTTGGAAACTAGACCCCCCAAGGAACTTATCTAGATGTGTGGTGAGCACTTTGAACCCCCAAGTGCTTCACAGAAGTTTATAACGTAGAGCCGTGAAAATAAAAATATCATATTTTTTTTCCACAAAAATAATCTTTTTGCCCCCAAATTTTTATTTTTATAAGGGTAACAGGAGAAATAGGACCCCAAAAGCTATTGTGCAATTTGTCCTGAGTACGCTGATATCCCATATGTGGGGGGGAACCACTATTTTGACGCATGGCAGAGCTCGGAAGGGAAGGAGCACTGTTTTAAATGCAGATTTTGATGGAATGGTCTGCGGGTGTCATGTCACGTTTGGAAAGCCCCTGATGTGCCTAAACAGTAGAAACCCCCCACAAGTGACTCCATTTTGGAAACTAGACCCCCCCAAGGAACTTATCTAGATGTGTGGTGAGCACTTTGAACCCCCAAGTGCTTCACAGAAGTTTATAACGTAGAGCCGTGAAAATAAAAATATCATATTTTTTTCCACAAAAATAATCTTTTTGCCCCAAATTTTTATTTTTCTAAGGGTAACAGGAGAAATAGGACCCCAAAAGCTATTGTGCATTTTGTCCTGAGTACGCTGATACCCCATATGTGGGGGGGAACCACTGTGATCGCCTTACTGCGATCTTTGGGAGGCACAATGAACAAATCCACAAAAGGTGAAGAATTGGTTTTCTTTTTTGCGCCGTTCCTCGTGCGGTATTAGTGATTAGGCGACTTTATTCCTCGGATCGGTGCGATTACAGCGATACCAGATTTATACTCTTTTTTCATGTTTAGCTTCTGTCACACACTAAAAGATGCTTTTTTTTGGAATAATTTTTTGTAAGAAATTTTTGCATCGCCGTATTTTGAGAGCTATAATTTTTCCATATTTCGGCCGACAGAGTTATCTATGGGCTTATTTTTTGCGGGACGAGCTGACGTTTTTATTGGTACCATATTCAGGCACATAACGTTTTTTGATCGTTTCCTATTCGATTTTTGTGGAATCAGAATGAACAAAAACCAGCAATTCAGGAATTGTTTTTTTTTTTTTTTTTTCCTCCGTTCCGTGTGTGGTAAAATCGATAAAGCAGCTTTATTCTTCGGGTCACTACGGTTACGGCGATTCCTCATTTATATATTTTTTTTTATGTTTTGGCGTTTTTTACACAATAAAAAATTTTATAGAAAAAATAATTATTTTTGCATCAGTTTATTCCGCGAGCTATAACTTTTATATTTTTTTTGCTGATGATGCTGTATTGCGGCTTGTTTTTTGCGGGACAAGATGACGTTTCAGCGGTACCATGATTATTTATATCTGACTTTTTGATCGCGTGTTATTGCACTTTTTCCAAGCGGTAAAATGATACCGCTTGGAAAAAGTATAATTTACTACTTTTTTGTGTTTTTTTTTTACGACTTTCACTGAAGGGTTTAACTAGGGTTACGCTTTTATAGATGGGATTTTTACGGACGTGGCGATACCTAACATGTGTATGTTTTTTTGTTTTTTATTTTTTTTATTACATAAAATGTGTATTTTTTAGGGGATTTTTTTAAATTATTTTTTAATATTTTTTTTACAATTTTTTTAAAAAAATTATTTTTTTTAACTTGTCCCTTTATGGGACTTTCACTTTTTTTTACTTTTTATTGCAGTTACAATGCATTGCAATGCTCTGGCATTGCAATGCATTGTACCTATGGGGAAAGCTGCTGTGACATGATCACAGCAGCTTCCCGTAGCTAAATGACCCGGAGGTTGTCATGACAACCCCGGGTCATCAAGGTAGAGATCGGCCCCTGCAAATACATTGCAGGGTGCCGATCTGAGGCAGAGGGAGCTCCCGACCCTCTGCCTCCCCCCCTGAGCTCTGCGATCGCGCTCGATCGCAGCAGTCAGGGGGTTAACAGCCAGGGGCGGTGGGGGCTCCGCTCCTGGCTGTCAGTGCAGGAAGCCTGGCCACTGCAGCCCGGCTCCTGCACTGATCGCGCTGGGGAAGCTGAAATTTCAGCTTCTCCTGCACGATCAGTGCTGTGTTTGGTCAGTCAGATTGACTGACCAATCACAGCGCTGTGGGTGCGGGGACCGACGGCAAAGGTCCCTGCACCGCTTGCCGTGCCTGTCAGCTGTCTGTGACAGCTGTCGGCACTGATCTACCACTGCGTGTTTACACGCAGTGGTAGATCAAAGCCATGACGTGCAGAGTCCGTCCTGGTGCCGGAACTGGCACCTTGCCATGACGGACTCTGCACGTCAGTGGACATTAAGGGGTTAATGAAATCAAAACACATATTTTTGACCATCTTTTATTTCACTCTTAATCCGTGCGAAGCCCTTGTTCTTCTAAAATAAATATAAAATAATAAAACAACATTATTCTTACCTATCTGGCGATCTGTCACGTCCCACGATGTAATCCTTCACAAAGGGTTAACTAGCAATCAGATAAGCAGCGCAAGTAATCCTGCGTGCTCATCTGATAGCTCCTGAATGAATGAGCTTATCTCCTGCCGACAGGAGAGGATGTGATTAATGAATGAAGCTTAATTGATTGTATCCCACTTTCACCTTAGGTCAGGTCACTGAAGTGAAAGTGGCAATAAATCAATTAAGCTCCATTCATGAATCTATTCCTCTCCTTTCACTGGGAGAGGAAGTTATTCATTCAGGGGGTAAGAGCTCAGCAGACAGCATTATTAGCTCTCTGCGAGCTCTAACCTGTTAACCCTTTCTGCTGGATTACAGCGTGGGACCTGACTGTACATCGGATTGGTAAGAATAATTTTGCTATTTTATTTTATTTTTATTACAGGAAATGGTTTTAGCAGGAAAATAAAATATGGTCAAAAACTGTGTGATTATTTATTAAACTTATTTTTTATTAAACTGTGTGTGTTTGATTTTTGTATCATACAATAGGATTAATAATTGATAGTTGTCTAATTGACAGCTCTCAATTATTAACCTGCCTTAAGGTCACCTTTCAATACTAAGGTGACATTAACGCCTTATTAACCCATTCGCCACCGCTACAGGGCAATGGGAATAGACGGGCAAAGTGCCAGAAAGGGCGAATCTAATTATAGATTTGCCCTTTCTGGGGTGTCTGGGGCAGATGTTAGTAGCCAGGGGGGGCACAAAAAAAATGTACCCTCCCTAGGCTATTATTATCTGCCCCCACTCGCTTGCTTTGTCTGTCTGGTGGAGAAAATACAGCGGGAGCCCACGCATTTTTTTTCAACGAATTTACACCTTTAATTAACCCCTACATGTCTGAAATTTTGTACAAATACACTCATGTAATTGTAAGTTCAAACCATATATCAAAATACAGGAAATGACATGGTTAACTGTGTGGAAACAATGTATCATTTCATGTCGGCTTCTGTGATTTCACAAAAGCCGGCAATTGAATTAGCGGCTATTACAGTATGTAGAAGTCTAGGAACTATAAATATATATATATGTATTCTATGTGTGTATATGTATTGTTTCTATTCTTTATTAAAGCTGTCAGTGTGATTTTACAGTAATGCCAGGGATGAATTAGCGGCTATTATACTATGTAGAAGTGTATGACCTATATATATATTATATATATATTAGATGTATATATATATATATTATATATATAATTATTTGTTTTTTGTGAAAATTTTTTTGTTACAATGTGATTTTTACATGACTTTTTACATAGAGATAACTGCTCTATGTAAAACTTCATGTTAAAATCGCATTGCATACAGATGGAAAACTGATGGAAAACTGACAGAAAACGCATGGTGCGATTTAAAATCGCATCTAAATCGCATGCCTTTTTACAACAAATGTACCGTTTTTTTTTTCTGCAGAAAACGGACCGATTTTTTTCCAGCCAGTGAGTATGAGGCCTTATTCTGTCAGTCCATTAAAATCGAACTACACTTGGATCTCATCAGAGTGAGGTCTGATTTTTTTTTTCCCCCAGACCCATAGACTTGAATGACCTAGTACAATCTGATAGGAGGAAAGTCGTGCATGCTGCAACATTTTTACTTGGACCTTTTGGCTTTTGTCTGCTTGCAATTGGACAGAAACTATGGTTGTCTGCACAAGCCCTTAGATTGTGTACTGTCACAACTGCACAGCGCACCACAGAAGTAAGTACTCAGCTGCACCAGAATTTATGACCGTTACCATTTGATCTCCTAAGGACATTTATATGTGGTTGCAAAAGTGCTGACTTTTTCTATATGTGCAATTAACATACAAATAATTCCATGCAAGTAAGCAAATTAAACCGAACAGTGCATAATAATGCCATGCAGTTACAAAATTATACTGCCATATCATGCAGTTTGGAAACATTTTCCAGCCGATTTATAAGGAATATGTTCAACTACATTATATGTATAAGCAGTTTCTTACTGGTTAAATTAGAAAGATATTTTAAAGTAACAGCTTATACAGATGAGAAGGCATTTTTTATTATGGCTATTTCTATAAATGTATAATATACAGAAATTTGGCTTTTATCCTGAGTCACATTTCAAGGCTCGTTAAAGGGTCGATAATTACTTGTTTTATTGCTACTTCCAATAGGTGGCACTAGAGTTCAGTTATTCTTCTTTTCTGAAGAGACAATTTGTATATATAAATTCCCAGAGGAGCATGAAAGGCGTTTAAGTCTCCTGGTACTGGCATGCCAGACCTGGCATGTCACTCTCCACAATGAGAAACTTTACCCCTTAATATAAAGTCACCCAAACTACAGGTCAGCTAGAGGAAGGCAACCACTGACTGTTGTGTCTTGCTATGTATAAAGAATTGTGTGCTGTGTTCCCAGTACATCAGGATTTCTTTGTGCACCTTCAAAATTTTGTTTATGGATCAGTGAGCAATGAATTTTTGAAGACCAAGAGTGAAAAAAGCAGAGCTCCTCTTATCTGTGTCTTTTCAGAACTTCTTGAAGGAGTAATTTCATAAGATGAGCTTAAGACAATATTGTGTTCTTGACATTTTGTTGTATCCTGCTGTAGATTTAACCACTTTATGAGGAATAAATTGGAACTTGTGCTGAAAAATGCCCCGGGGATGTGATTTCATTTCTATGACTGAGCACAGAATCTCAGCAAACACTGGAGAAATCTTCTTGTGGATACCAGCTTACAAGCTTGTAAGAAAGCTGAAAAAAAAAACAACATTATGACCGACCATGAAAAAATATATATCATTTATTAATAAAAAATATATCACGTGTGTGTGTTATTTGCTTCAATAAGAAGAAAAAGTCCTGGAATTATGGAAATCTCAACAACAAACATTTAGATGGCACTTTCTCACGATAGACTGTATACATGTTAATGATATCCAAGTGATGAAAAAATAGACCCAACATTTTCCAAACATCTTGATTTATTTAGCATCCAGTATGAGCGCCACATGCCGAAATACCTGCAATTACACACCTTGGCTGCTATCATTGAGGATACTAATTGTTGTCCGAGGAATGTTCTGCTCCGCTGAATGCACTTGGGCAAGTCATCAAGGACTGCTGCTGGCAGCTCCCTTTGCAAATACTGACCACAGTAGCAAGGGCAACAATTCGTCTAACAATGTTCTGTTGAAAAACAGCTCTCGGGACTAGTGTTGAGCATTGCGAAACTGCAAATATCGGGTATCGGCCGATATTCGCGGTATCGGAATTCCAATACTGAGTTCCGATACTTTTTGCATATCGAATACCGGAATTGGAAGTTCCCATACATAATTCTATACATAGTCAATACTGTAAAATCACACTGACAGCTCACAAAACACTAGATATATACACATAGAATACATATATATATATATATATATATATATATATATACATGTCATTGTGACATATATATATATTTATAGTTCATACACTTCTACATAGTATAATAGCCGCTAATTCAATTGCCGCCTTTTGTGAAATTACAGACCCGACATGAAATGACGCATGGTTTACATACAGTTAACCATGTCATTTCATGTAGTTTGATATATGTTTTTCACTAACAATTACATGAGTGTATGTGTGCAAAATTTCATACATGTAGGGGTTAATTAAAGATGTAAATTCATTGAAAAAAATGCGTGGGCTCCCGCGCTATTTTCTCAACCAGACAGGTAAAGCCAGCGAATGGGGACAGATAATAATAGCCTAGGGAGGGTGCATTTATTTTGTGCCCCCCATGGCTACTAACATCTGCCCCCAGCCACCCCAGAAAAGGCAAGTCTATAATTAGATACGCCCTTTCTGGCACTTATCCTGTCTATTCCTATTGCCTTGTAGCAGTGGCTAATGGTGTTAATAATGGGTTAAAGACACCTTGCTATTGGAAGGTGACTTTAAGCCAGGTTAATAATTGATAGTTGTCAAATAGACAACTATCAATTATTAATCCTATTGTATGAAATAAAAAAAAAAACACACACATTAATTAAAAATAATTTTAATTAAATAAACACACAGTTTTTGACCATGTTTTATTTTACAGGTAATCCTTGCGAAGCCCTTGTTCTCCTGTCATAAAAATAAAATAATAAAGCAACATTATTCTTACCTATCCGGTGCTCTGTCAGGTCCCACGCTGTAATCTTTCACAAAGGGTTAAGTGGCTTACAGCTAGCAGCACAGCTAATACTGGCTGCTCAGCTGTAAGCCCTTGAATGAATAACTTCCTCTCCCGGCGACAGGAGAAGAAGTGATTAGTGTGGGAAGCTTAATTGATTGCTTCCCAGGCTAATCAGTTCACTTCAGGTCAGCCGGGACTCCCTCTGACGTCACTGATGCTGTGCGGTGTCCCCGGCTGACCTGAACTGATTTGGGCCCCGTCTCACATAGCGACTCACCAGCGATCCCGACAATGATATGAACTTGTCAGGATCGCTGGTGTGTCGCTACATGATCGCTGCTGAGCTGCCAAACAGCGATACTGCGGGTAATGTCGCTTCAGGTAAGCCAGGGACACCGCACAGCATCAGTGACGTCAGAGGGAGTACCGGCTGACCTGAAGTGAACTAGTGATTAGCCTGGGAAGCAATCAATTAAGCTTCCCACACTAATCACTTCCTCTCCTGTCAGCTGGGAGAAGAGATGATTCAATCGGGGGTTTACTACGAGGCTGGCAGCATTAGCTGCGGTCCCTGCATTAAACGTTAACCCTTTCAGAAGGATTACATCGGGGGATCTGACTGAACACCGGATAGGTAAGGATAATGTTGCTTTATTATTTTATTTTTATTACAGGAGAACAAGGGAATCCAGAAATAACTGTGCAATAAAAGATGGTCAAAAACTGTATTTATTTCATTAAAATGATTTTTCATTAATGTGTGTGTGTTTTATTTGTATTTCATATAATAGGATTAATAATTGAGAGTTGTCTAATTGACAACTCTCAATTATTAACCTGGCTTAAAGTCACCTTTCAATAGCAAGGTGGCTTTAACCCATTATTAACCCATTAGCCACCGCTACAGGGCAATAGGAATAGACGGGATAAGTGCCAGAAAGGGCGCATCTAATTATAGATTTACCTTTTCTGGGTTGGCTGGGGGCAGATGTTAGTAGCCAGGGGGGGCACAAAATAAATGCACCCTCCCTAGGCTATTATTATCTGCCCCCACTCGTTGGCTTTACCTGTCTGGTTGAGAAAACACAGCGGGAGCCCACGTATTTTTTTTCAACGAATTTACACCTTTAATTAACCCCTACATGTATGAAATTTTGCACACATACACTACTGTAATTGTTAGTGAAAACCATATATCAAACTACATGAAATGACATGGTTAACTGTATGTAAGCCATGTGTCATTTCATATCGGGTGGTTCTGTAATTTTACAAAAGTCGGCAATTGAATTAGCAGCTATTATACTATGTAGAAGTGTATGAACTATAAATATATATATATATATGTGTCACACTGACATGTATATATATATATATATATATATATATATATGTATTCTATGTGTATATATCTAGTGTTTACAAGGAAAGAAAGGGTTTATTTCAATTCCGATATTTCTGTCCCATTGACTTGCATTGGTTTCCGGTATCGGAATCGGCGATACCCGATACTTTTTGGGTATAGGTCCGATCAAATCAGATCCGATATTTCATGATATCGTAAAGTATCGCTCAACACTACTCGGGACACCTTCATGTTTCCTGGTAAAGGCCTCTTCATGGTGTTGCCTAAATGGTCTCTAGATCAATCTCTAGCTATCATTACATCCAAGACAAGAGCAGGACTCATCGCTAAAGAAGATTCCATTCCAGCCTTCATTGTCATTTTACTATGCACCATGATTTCCTTTGAGGTCAGTGGGGTAAGGTCAGTGGAACTCTGTAGCTGGACATCTGCATCATAGCCCAATGTCTTGCAAACACCTTTTTATGATTTATGTAGACGTTTTTTCACACTTTCAACTTGGTGACATCCAATTTCACTTGTCGAACAGAATGAATCACTATGTGCCTCTATTAGAATCTGAGTAAACCTTATGAGCAATGCCATGAAGAAGACTTCATGAGGGGCTATTACACAGGTCCTACTCCTGGGATTATGGTATGGCATAATGTATGGGTGGCATAATGTATGGTAGCCGAATAGATCTCATAGATTTGGTTTTTGAACCAGAGATTCTGCCAGTGAAATGCGAGGCCACATGTTGCAGAGGTTCTCATAGAGCAAATCTTGGATGCTATTGATTGGCAATTGCAAAGGGAGCTGCCAGCAGTGGATCTTGATAATTTGTAGCTTCAGCAAGGCAGAACATTCCTCAGACTACCATTAATAATCTCACTTTAAAAGTCAAGGCATGGAAGCACTTGAATTTTTGCGCTCATACTCAATACTGAATAAATTGAGATGTCTTGAAAGCTCTGATTCAAATTATTACCATTTGCATATCATTAACATGTCGATCGATCCTGTGATTTCAACGATCACGTTACTTTCTTGGTAATGCAATTTCAATATTGAGGATTGTACATATGTGTTTGTGGGAATTAGCATTTTTTTAAATTTACTCTTTACGTGATACCTAACACAGATGTGTTTTTTTCCATATTTCTTAAGTCAATAGATGCCAAGATTTTTGGTGGAAGATGACAACTACTTTTTAAAAAAGCATGATTTTCCAGTATTCAGTCACAAGATTTACAAGTAAGGCCATGAAGACCAAAATCTTGAGTGCAGCTCCATCCAAAGTGTAGCAGTTGCTGCCATCCATTGCCGGCTGCTGCAGTACCGCTCCCACTCAAAACAGAAACTGTGCTACAGTAGTCAACAGTTTGAATGGAACTGTGCTCAATGGCTCCATTCAAAGTGTTTATATCTGGTTGCCATCGGAGCCAAACACAACTGATCAGTATCCAACTCTGATTTGCTATTGATGGCCTAACCGGTAGGTAGGTCAATAAATATACCTGAACAACCCCTTTAATTACATTACTTAAGTAAACTGAAAGTTGCCCAGTATAGTTGTGTTCTTCCTTATCTTTCCTCTTGGCACAACGTGTACAATAATAAATTATATTGTGGTACCGTGTTAGCCAGAAAATCGATGTGAATACTTTTCCGTCAAATTATGACACAACATAAGAGATGACCAGCTTTTTAAAACAAACAAAATTAAACATGATTTTGAGACACTCTGTAGTGAAATGTTAAAGGGAACCTGTCATCACTTTTGGCCGCTATAGGATGTGGTCACCGCCTTTCAGGGATTATCTGTGGCATTCTATAATTCTGTAGATAAACCATCGATCCGACCTGCAAGACAAGAAAAATAAGTTTTATTACACTCATCTGGGGGGGGCGGTTCGGTGCAGTCCGGTCCGATGGGTGTCACAGGTCCGGGTCCGGTGCCTCCCATCTTCTTGCGATGCCGCCCTCCTGCTTGCTTCAAGGCTCCATGGCATCGCGCTCCTGCGCTGGCGTACTTGTAAGGTTCTGTGTACATGTTCCTGAAACTCAGTTTGTTCGTCAGCCATTTTACTTTCTGTCTTGCTGCAGCTATCTTGCCCTCAGTCAAAATGGAGTTTCCAGCTTGCATGTTCCCGCCCTGATTCTCTCCTTTTGCTTCTTAAGCAGCCACAGCTGAGCAATCAGTGCTTCAGAATCTAGCCTGCAGTGAACCTGTGACCTGACTCCTAAAGCCTTGGACCTTGTACTCCAGCTATTCCTACTGAGGAACTCTGAAGCACTTGTGGACTCTGAACCCTGCTCTTTGAAAGACCCACGTTTGCATGGACTTACGGTAACAGAGAAGAAGATCCTGAACCTGTTGTGGAGAGTGATTGCTGAGCTTAGATTACTCTGGCCTGCTGTGTCTCCTGCTTCTGTGTCTGCAAACTGTGTGACTATTTTTGCCAACTTGTATGAAGTAATACAAGACTTTCTATATCAAACCTGTGTCTCATGTATTTTCATCGCACCCAAGCACAAGACGCTATATGAACTGTACTACATACATTACAAGATTCTGAAGCCAAAACGTTAGTGTCTGCTGGGTCTGGAAAGGCTGTGTCTGCTGTAACTGTGGATATCGGATGTCCGGTTGTACTTTCTGTGATGACAGTGGTTGTGACTTCTCACAACCATTCCAGGTGAGCAATTCCCTTAAGTGTTTTTTTTTCTGCAGTGTTACCACAGGTAAACACTATTGTTTTTTTTTTTTCTCTTTTCTCTTTTTTGTCTGCTGTAACTGTGGATATCAGATGTCCGGGTGAACTTTCTGTGATGATAGTGGTTGTGACTTCTCACAACCATTCCAGGTGAGCAGTTCCCTTAATTTTTTTTCTCTCTGCAGTGTTACCACAGGTAAACACTATTGTTTTTTTTTCTCCTCTCCTCTTCTTCCAGTACTCCTGTCTTAAAAGATCTGGAAAATGGAGGCCCGCATAAAGGAACTTTGCGGAGTGACTGATAATATCCTTGCAGATTTGCAGAATATAAAGACCCGTTTTTCAAGCCTACAGGACCTCACTAATCACAATTTGCAAGTGTTTGGACAGACTGCCCAGGATTTGCGAGCCAGGATTGAGGTTCTAGAAGAGCGAGTCCAGGCTCCTGCCGTAGCCCCGAGAACTGGGATTCCCAAGTTGCCCCCTTTTCGTTTTGGCGGTGAACGTGAGAAATTCAGGGGATTTATTAATCAATGCAATCTTTTTTTTCTGCACATGCTTCACAATTTCCCACTGAACGATCTAAGGTGCTTACTATAATTATGTTGCTTACCAACAGGGCTTTGATGTGGGCAAACCCTCTGATTGAGACTGAGGATGATTGTTTGAATCACCTTGATGCTTTTATTTCAGCCATGGGGCAGGTGTTTGATGACCCCAATCGAGGTGCAACAGCTGAAGCAGCCATGTTAGCTTTGCGCCAAGGTAAGCACTCGGTAGCTGAATATGCCTTGGATTTCAGGAGATGGGCCCTTGATACCACCTGGGACAGTTCCGCCAAAAAATCTATTTTTCGAAAGGGGTTATCTCCACTGATTAAGGATGAACTTGCTCGTGCCGACCCTCCCACTGCGTTAGGTGACTTTATTAACTACTGCATCCGTATTGATACTCGTCTGACTGAACGCAGGCAAGAGAGATGGTTCGAAAGCAATCGCACTAACCTTTTCCTACCTTCCTCTCCAGCTAAGGAACCTTTGAGTAGGATTACACGGAACCTGAACCTGAACCCATGCAGGTAGACTCTTTACAACGACGGGTTAGTGATGCACGCAAGGAACATCGTTTTAAGGAAAATCTATGTTTCTATTGTGGTAAGTCAGGGCACTTCATTATAAACTGCCCCAGCCGTTCTCGTAAGACTACTGCAGCACTCATTCATTGTGAGTGTTGCGAGAGGGGATCTGTCAGGTCCGAGCCTCAGGCTCCAGAGAGATCTGCAGCAACAGATCTTGATTTCTCGGACTTAAACTCCGTTACCTCTGAGGACGTTGACTGTGTAAACGCTGCCATTTTTCAAGTTTCCTCAGCGGTGTCCCAGCTGAGTTGTAAGAAAAACAATTCTCATTGCTTTCTTTCCATCAAACTCTGGGTTGACTCAGCTTGGGTGTCTAGCTCTGCTATGATCGACTCAGGGGCAAGTGGAAATTTTATGGATGTCTCCTTTGCTCTGAAACAGGGGATACGTTCAGTGAAGAAGGCTACTCCAGTACAGATGGAAACTGTGGATGGCTCCCTGCTGACCTCTGGACCAGTGGATCAGGAAACAGAGCCTTTGAGGGTTCTATGGGTAAAGATCATCAAGAGAAACTGTCCTTTATGCTTATCTCTTCTCCCCACTTTCCCATTATTCTAGGGCTACCATGGCTGCAGGCTCAGAATCCTACCATTAACTGGAGACCAAGGAATTACACTTTCCAGAGAAACAGATGAGTCCAAAAGTTTCAGCTTGCTCTGTTCCTAAAGGAACCATGTCAGTCCCTGAACTACCAGCTGTATACCAGGACTATGTGGATTTATGTGACAAGAAGAACGCTGACCAGCTTCCTCCTCACCGTCCATATGATTGTCCAATTAAATTATTGCCTGGAGCAGAGATACCTTTTGGTAAGATCTACCCCCTGGCGGGGCCCGAGCTAAAGGCTTTAAAGGATTACATAGACGAAAATCTAGCCAAGGGCTTCATACGCCCCTCTTCATCTCCTGCAGGTGCACCCATCTTCTTTGTAAAGAAGAAAGATGGATCTCTGAGACCATGCGTAGACTATAGGAACTCAATAAGGTTACTATTAGAAACCGTTATCCATTGCCTTTAATCCCTGAGTTATTGGAGAGAGTGCGACATGCCAAAATTTTCTCTAAACTAGATCGTCGTGGGCCTATAACTTAGTCCGTATTAGACCTGGGGATGAATGGAAGACTGCATTCAGGTCACGCTATGGACACTTTGAATATCTAGTTATGCCTTTTGGTCTGAGTACCGCCCCAGCCACTTTCCAACACTTGGTAAATGACATCTTCAGGATCTCCTAGATACATTCGTGGTAATTTATTTGGATGATATTCTAATTTTTTCTAACTCCACAGAGGAACATCATGGACATGTGAGAATGGTCTTGGAACGTCTAAGACAAAATCATCTTTACATCAAACTTGAAAAGTGTGAATTCCATAGGACCGAAATTCAATTTCTGGGGTATGTACTGTCTACACAAGGAATTAGTATGGATGGAAGCAAAACCCAAGCCATCAAGGATTGGCCAAGTCCTAGAAATGTGAAGGAGGTACAGCGCTTCATCGGGTTTGCCAACTTCTATAGACGTTTCATTAGAAATTTCTCTGAGGTAGTGTCACCTATCACCCAACTTACCCGGAAAGAGTCTAGGTTCTCCTGGACTCCCCAAGCCCAGGAAGCATTTTCCCGTCTAAAAGATAAATTTACCACTGCACCTATTCTAGTACATCCCAACCCCGAGTTTGCCTTCATAATAGAGGTGGATGCTTCAGACTGTGCCGTTGGAGCTATACTCTCTCAGAGAACAGGTGAGAAGAATGTCTTGCATCCCTGTGCCTTCTTTTCCCAGCAGTTGTCTTCGGCTGAGAGGAACTACGATGTGGGCAATAGAGAGTTGTTGGCCATTATTGCCGCTTCAAAGAATGGAGACACCTTCTTCAGGGGCTGCACAGCAAATAGTCGTCCTGACAGATCATCGTAACCTTTGAGTTTATCAGGTCGGCTAAGTGCCTGACTCCTCGCCAGGCTCGCTGGAATCTTTTCTTAAACCAATTTAATTTTATCATTTCTTATAGACCAGGATCGCGCAATGGAAAGGCTGATGCACTCTCTAGGATTTACTCAGCAGAGACACGTCCAATTACTCCTCCTAAGACTATTCTTCCTGACTCTAGATTCCTAGGAGTAATTCATAATCAAGACCTACTTAAGGACATCAAGGAAGCATACCATGCGGATTCCTTTTTGGCACAACCCCCAAGGGACGTAAGTCTTGTCTTTAAGAATGGTGTGTGGATTCAGGGACAACGCCTGTATATTCCTGAAACAGTCAGATTGAGAGTATTGCAACTCATTCACGATTCCAAGATAGCTGGGCATAGAGGAATTCTAAAGACACAGGAATTTCTCTCTCGTTTCTTTTGGTGGCCCACTTGCAGGAAGGATGTTTTAAACTATGTCACTTCATGTGAAGTCTGTGCAAGATGCAAAACACCTCGCTCCTCACCAACTGGTCTGTTACAGCCTCTTCCCACCCCGTCCCGCCCGTGGGGATCCATTTCTATGGACTTCATTGTGGAGTTACCAACCTCTCAAGGGAAGAACACCACTCTAGTGGTGGTTGACCGTCTAACAAAGGCAGCTCATTTTATCCCTTGTGTCGGCTTACCCACTGCAAAACAGACATCAGATTTGATGATTAAAGATGTGTTTCGCTTACATGGAGTACCGGATGAGGTTATTTCGGATCGAGGGGTGCAATTCACTTCTAGGTTTTGGCAAAATTTCTGTGCAGCATTGGACATTAAAGTAAACCTTTCTTCTGCTTTTCATCCCCAGACTAATGGACAGACCGAACGAACCAATCAAACCCTGGAGCAGTATCTCCGCTGCTTTATCTGCCACCTACAGGATGATTGGGTGGATCTACTTCCATTAGCTGAGTTCTCGTATAACAACTCTCAGAGTGCCTCCACTAAGCAGTCTCCTTTTTACTCTAATCTAGGTTATCATCCTAACATTCTACCACGATTTCCCATAGAAACGCCTTTACCAGCAGTGGCTGAAAGAATCACGTCTTTACAGAAGAATATGGATCTTCTAAAGGAGAATCTGGAATCGGCTCAGGAAAGGTACAAGAAAGCAGCAGATAAATTTCGTAAACCTGCACCAGCTTTCAAGGTAGGAGACTTGGTCTGGCTGTCAACCAGAAATCTTAAGTTAAGGATTCCATCGTCTAAGTTGGGACATAAGTACATTGGACCCTATAAAATCAGTAAAATTATAAGTGCCGTTGCTTGTCGTCTTCAACTGCCCAGAACTATGAGAATTCACCCTGTCTTTCATGTATCCCTACTAAAGGCTGCGACACCCAATACGTTTCCTGGACGTTCTTCTCCTTGCCCTGACCCAGTGCTAGTCGATGGTCAGGAAGAATTTGTGGTGGAAAGGATTTTAGATTCCAGGTTGTATAGAAATCAGTTACAATATCTGATTAAATGGCAGGGCTACCCAGTGGAGGACAACTCATGGGAACCAGTCAATAACGTTAATGCTCCTCGCTTGCTCCGTCAGTTTCATCAGAGGTACCCACACAAGCCTGGCCTGAGGTCATCCGGAGGTTGTCCCTAAGGGGGGAGTAATGTAAGGTTCTGTGTACATGTTCCTGAAACTCAGTTTGTTCGTCAGCCATTTTACTTTCTGTCTTGCTGCAGCTATCTTGCCCTCAGTCAAAATGGAGTTTCCAGCTTGCATGCTCCCGCCCTGATTCTCTCCTTTTGCTTCTTAAGCAGCCACAGCTGAGCAATCAGTGCTTCAGAATCTAGCCTGCAGTGAACCTGTGACCTGACTCCTAAAGCCTTGGACCTTGTACTCCAGCTATTCCTACTGAGGAACTCTGAAGCACTTGTGGACTCTGAACCCTGCTCTTTGAAAGACCCACGTTTGCATGGACTTACGGTAACAGAGAAGAAGATCCTGAACCTGTTGTGGAGAGTGATTGCTGAGCTTAGATTACTCTGGCCTGCTGTGTCTCCTGCTTCTGTGTCTGCAAACTGTGTGACTATTTTTGCCAACTTGTATGAAGTAATACAAGACTTTCTATATCAAACCTGTGTCTCATGTATTTTCATCGCACCCAAGCACAAGACGCTATATGAACTGTACTACATACATTACAGTACTTCTCTTCTCTGTTGAGGGCAGAATAAATTCCTGCAGTGCGCAGGCGCTGGGCCTCTGACCTTTCCCGACACCTGCGCACTGCAGTACTTTCCTCTGCCCTGAACAGGAAAGAGAAGTACGCCTGCTTAGGAGCGCGATGCCGTGGAGAAATGAAGCAAGCAGGAGGGCAGCGTCGCAAAAAGATGGGAGGCGCCGGACCTGAACCATGCGACACCCATCGGACCGGACCGCCTTCCCGGGTGAGTAAAATAAAACTTTTTTTCTTATCTTACCGGTCGGACCGGGGGCTTATATACAGCATTATAGAATGTTGTAGATAAACCCTGAAATTCAGTGGCCACACTTTATAGTGGTCAAAAGTGATGACAGGTTCCCTTTAAAATAAACATGAGATGCTGTTTCGAGATGTTAAAACAAAAATAAATATGATTGTGCGACACTCTGTAGCGAGAAGTTTGCATTACATGTGTGTATTGTGTATACATGTTGCTTCCAGTGATCGCCATGTGAATTGCAGCCTTGAAGGATTTTGCTAGCAAGTCTCGATAATGTGTTGAACTTATTCTTTGACAAACAAGTCCTTATCCAAGTTCAAGCAAAGTTAATAGTGAACACATCTGTACATTACAGCCTTTGAGAGTCGCCATTGTCACAAAATAATCAATGTTATTAATTTCATCAGTGACTTTTGTGCTATGGATGATTGGTGCATATAGTAAATCAATTAATGAAGATATTGTTCACTGGCGACGTCTCTTATTTATGTGATGGTGGTGGTGTATTTAATATTCTAATTAGCATACCAGAAGAAGCTACGGATGAAATATTATAGTTGAACCACTTATTAATTAACCACCATTGTGACTTGGGCACTCGTTGTGTGACCAATATTAGCAATTAGTTTTCTGCTGTTCTGAATATACATAAGCTTTAATAATACCTGGTAGAATTGTCTTTCACTGCCCCTCCTTGCTATTAGTTAGAAATGAATAAAGAACTAAGGGACAGTGGCATCTCGCATGATTAAATATTAATATTTGAAATAAGATTTCAGCTATTTCCTTCGTTAATGCTGGGAATTGCATGCAAAGTTACATAGTTTTATACTAGTTGCATAGGTTGAAAATAGACTTTAGTCCATGTAGTTCAACCTTTCTTGATGAATTGTGCATTATTAGAGATGAGCGGATCGATCCATGGAGGATGAACTTTGAGCCAGAAATTCTGTTTCATACAAGTTTGAACATATTGAGATTCAGTTCGCGATAAATCACAAAAAAAACAACTTTCTTGGCACCATTTCCCCACACCTGACATTTTGCGCAGCCATGGAGGCTTCCACATAATGCTTTGCAGCTATGACATCACATGAGCTATTCCATTTTTATCAAGCAGATGGTCATATTTTGTGCAGTGGTGGCCATTAGTTGGGTTATCAGAGATAAGAGGGTCACAGTGAAATTCAGCCAGCGTGCTGGATTAACAGTTTATATGGCAGAGTTGGATTTAACTTCATTTCCAGATTAACCCCTTTCCCGACATTTGAAGTGTCCATACTTCATGGTCGGCTCATACTTACCAACCTATGATCTATGGATGCGTCTGTGAGTCTGTGCACACACCGGCTTTCAGCTGATTCTGACAGCTGACCCCGGCACTCAGTGGCACTCACGGCACTTTAACCCCCTAAATACTGCGATCAATATCGATCACTGGATTTGACAGGCAAGCAGAGTGAGGGAACCCCCTCTGCTCTCCGATCGACACCCCAGCTATGTCATTGCGAGGGACTGATCATTGCCGTGGTTACCCAATGTCATTATGACAACATCCGGGTTACCAGAGCTAGTAAACTTGCTAGATCATGCTCAGTGCATGATGTACTGTAGTAAGTTTGTCTGTCAGTGCAGTGCTGACTGTTTGTAAAGCATAGCAAAGCTCCTGCAAAAAGTAAAAGTCCCATAGTGGGACTCAAATTAAAAGAGTGAAAAAAAAAATTTGGAAAAATATTTTTAAAAAAATACTCAAATAATAAAAAAATATATATATATTGTACTCATAAATAAATATTTTTACGAATTTAGTAATTTAGATGGAACCCCCAGCGGAAGATTCGCTATAATGAGGAAGATGGAGACACTGTGGACACTGGCCTATAACCCAGCTGTGTCTGTCTTTTTAGGCATGCACTTCTGAAATAAAGGACATCAATGAACTACTGCCTTATTATAGTGAATGGCTCCATTGTGGTTTAATCTTAATCACGTTACTTGGAGAATTAGATAGAAAACCCAAAGTAAGTGCTCAGCTCAGAGCACAGGATAAATGTGATCCCAAAGATTATGTAAAATGTTCCCGAAAAAAGCGTCAACTAAATCCAAAAAAAGTTCAGACTCAGATCTTTCATGTGTCAATGGAAGAATAGGGGCATCCATGTTACTGGTAGCACAAATGCTCTGGAAAAGTGAAATGGCTCATTGCCCCCCCCAAAGAAATTTAGCAAATTCTGAGTACCCAAATCCAAATGCCTCTCTCCCTTTTGAGCAACAGAATGTTCCTAAACCATATTTAGTGCCCACAAGTTTGGCATTTCTGTAGTGATGAGATCCTGCCTAATTTATAGGTGTGTGTCTCAACAAGCATGAGCTAGGTACAATGTACTGGTTGCTACAACATACTGGTCACTACAATATAATGGTCACTACAACACACAGGCCATTGCAATGGCAATTTTCACTCAGCAACATCCATTGCTGTTTGTTTCTGGAAAACACCCATGAGTCAAAATTGTCACTATACCTGTAGATAAAATCCCAAAGGGGTATAATTTCCAAAATGAGGCCACTAGAGGGGGAATTTTGCTCCACTAGCACTTAGGGCTTTGTATATGGAGTCCACAAACTATTCTACAACAATCTGCGCTCCAGATGGCAAAAAGCGCTTCATCCCTCCCGTGTCAAGCTGTATGGCTAAGCAGTACTTGAAAGCCATATATTCAGCAGAAATTGTTGGGCACATTTTTACCCATTTCCCAGTGTTAAAATTTAAAATCTGGGCTAAAACAAAATGTAGGTGGTAAAAATATGTTAATTTTTTTCTTCATTGCCTAATGATTTAAAATTCTGTGACCCAACTGTGGTGTCAATATGATCACAGCACCCCTAAATAAATTTGAGAAGTGTAATTTGTAAAATAGTGTATATTATGGGGGTTCTGCTATTCTGGCATCTCAGAGGTGCTGCCAATATGACTTGGCACCCTCAAACCAGTCCAGCAAAATGGACTCCAATATAAGACTTATTTCCATCTGAGCTTTGCACTGTGCCTCAAAACTAGTTTTTGACCACACATGGGATATCAACATACGCAAGTGAAATTGCACAACAAATTTTGGAGTTCATTTTCTCCTGTTTCCCTTGTCAAAATAAAAATTTGGGCCTAAATAACATTTTTGCTGAAAAAATTAGATTTTTTTATTGTCACCACTCTATGTTAATTGTTAACTTCTGTGAAACACCTGGGGGTTCAAGTTTCTCACCGCACATCTATGCACCGATCTATACACCAATACATTCCTTGAGGGGTCTAGTTTCCAAAATAGGGTCAATTTGTCTGGAGTTTCCAGAGTTCAGGCACATTAGGGGCTCTCCACACGCGACATGACACCTACAGACCATTCCATCAAAATCTGCATTTTAAAATATCATTCCTTCTATTCTGAGCCTTGTCGTGCACCCAAATAGTAGTTTTTCACCATATATTGGGTATCTGAGTACTCATCCGAAATTGCACAACAAATTTTGGGATCCATTTTCTTCGGTTACCTTAAAAAAATAAAAGATTTGGGCTAAAATAATTTTTGGTGGGAAAAATATAATTTTTTTATTTTCAAGGTTCTACATTATAAACTTTGTGAAGCATGTGGGGGTTCAAGGTCCTCAGCACACATCTAGATAACTTCCCTGAGAGGTCTAGGTTCCAAAGTGGTGTCACCTGTGGGGAGTTTCCACTGTTTAGGCACATCAGGGGTTCTGCAAACGCAACATGGCATCCACTAATTATTCAGCAAGTTTAGCATTTAAAAAGTCAAATGACGTTCCTTCCCTTCCAACCCCATGCTGTGCGCCCAAACATTAGTTTTCCCCCACATATGGGTATTAACGTACCCAGGAGACATTGCACAACAAATTTTACAGTTCAATTTTTCCTGTTACGATTGTGAAAATGTAAAATTTGGGGCTTAAAAATCAACTTTGTGGTAAACATTTTATTTTTTTTTATTTTCATGGCTCAATGTTATAAACTTCTGTGAAGCACATGGGGGTTCAAAATGCTCACCACACATCTAGATAAGTTCCCTGAGTAGTCTAGCTTAAAAACTGGTGTCACTTGTGGGAATTTTCACTGTTTAGGCACATGACAGACTCTCCAAATGTGACATGGAATCTGCTAATTATTCCTCCAAATTTTGCATTCGTAAAGTCAAATGGCGCTTCTTCCCTTCCAAGCCCCGCCATGCGCCCTTTACCACATAAAGTGGCACTTGTCAGGACTGTAAAATTTGTCGTGGTCATGAAGGAGAAAATAGGCTTGGGGCTGAAGGGGTTAAGTTAATAATATTATGGTTTACTTATATAGTGCCATCATATTCTGCAGCAGTTTCAGACGTTATTATCATTGTACCCATTGCAGCTCACAATATACATTCCCTATTAGTATGTCTTTGGAAAGTGGGAAGAATCCGGAGGAAACACATGTAAACATGGGGAGAACATACAAACTCCTTGAAAATATTGTCCTCGGTGAAATTTGAACCCACAACCCCAGTGCTGCCAAGCAACAGGGCTAACCACTGAGCCACCGTTCTGTCCTAACTGGACTATACATATCGTATTGAAACAAAATATAAAAAGATAGGATACACATCACTCCGTGAAAGCAGCACTCATAAAATCGATACAAAAAAGAATTTATTCAAGAAAGGGTCCCAATATCTTGTAACATTTCGGTCTGTAACTCAGACCTTCCTCAGACTGGGATGAAAACAAAACAATAAGATACAATTATAATAAACAATAACACAAACAAATCCCAATAAATAAATAGTTGAAAAATTCAAGAAATACTGGCAGGTAAGGAAGAGACAAATATTCATACAGTAAATAAGAAAACAAAATAATGTCACAATGATTGGTAATTAGATATTTATATCAAAAAACTGACCGGCACATCCAAACTTAGATTCAGTGTGAACAGGTGCTAAACCTAGAGTCACCAACTCATATACATACAAGAAGAAAAGGTAGCACACTGTAGCGCTATAGCTTGCAAACACGAAATATGAAAAATATGAAAAATGAATTACATCATTACCTTAGAAATATGAAAAATTGAGAAGTCTTAGCGCATAAGATGGCCAAATTATGTGAGCCTGATAGCCACGTCAAGGCTCTTCTCGTATATCAGGTCCCTAACTAATGCCTATCCTCGCTTTAGAAAAGTCTGTCTGCATGGGAACCTATGAATCCTCTTTTCAGACTAAAATCTACATCTCTGTGGAGGGGTGATGAACCTGCTGTAATTAAAAGGCCTGTGACCACCAGGTGGAGTGCTCAGGCAGAAGGTAAATGAATACATATCAAAAAACTGACCGGCACATCCAAACTTAGATTCAGTGTGAACAGGTGCTAAACCTAGAGTCACCAACTCATATACATACAAGAAGAAAAGGTAGCACACTGTAGCGCTATAGCTTGCAAACACAAAATATGAAAAATATGAAAAATGAATTACATCATTACCTTAGAAATATGAAAAATTGAGAAGTCTTAGCGCATAAGATGGCCAAATTATGTGAGCCTGATAGCCACGTCAAGGCTCTTCTCGTATATCAGCTCCCTAACTAATGCCTATCCTCGCTTTAGAAAAGTCTGTCTGCATGGGAACCTATGAATCCTCTTTTCAGACTAAAATCTACATCTCTGTGGAGGGTGATGAACCTGCTGTAATTAAAAGGCCTGTGACCACCAGGTGGAGTGGTCACAGGCCTTTTAATTACAGCAGGTTCATCACCCCTCCACAGAGATGTAGATTTTAGTCTGAAAAGAGGATTCATAGGTTCCCATGCAGACAGACTTTTCTAAAGCGAGGATAGGCATTAGTTAGGGACCTGATATACGAGAAGAGCCTTGACGTGGCTATCAGGCTCACATAATTTGGCCATCTTATGCGCTAAGACTTCTCAATTTTTCATATTTCTAAGGTAATGATGTAATTCATTTTTCATATTTTTCATATTTCGTGTTTGCAAGCTATAGCGCTACAGTGTGCTACCTTTTCTTCTTGTATGGTAATTAGATATTAGCACAATATAGTATAATTACCATACAGTATAATGCAATACAATGGATCTCTGAGTCAGCACAGTGATGTCATGAATACAGGAATAAAATATAAACAATACCTAAAGGTATGGGAGACTAGGAGATTATAGATCCAAGGAGGCTGATCTTTTGAAGTGTAGCAAAACACTATATGGAAAAAAGACAAGTAGTTAAAGAGCATAAAAGGCAATGGATATAAAATCCAGGAATGAACCGTGCTAAAAAAGAAAAAAAGGCGGAAAAAAAAGAAAAAAAAAGAGAAAAAAAATAGAAAAAAAAATTTTAAATTAAAAAATAAAAGGAAAGAAAAAAAAGGAAAAAAGAAAAATAATGAATAAATGGTGAGGGAACCGTTTATGTGGAAAATAATGAAAAGGACAGTGGACTGCTTACCACTGTATCAAAAAATGCAAATTTTTTGATACAGTGGTAAGCAGTCCTCTCCCCTTACAGTTTGAGATGAGCGAACTGTCAAGGTTTGATTCCCTTCAGATTGCGAACATCCCGATGTTCGCCGAACGTCTTTGCCGAACAGTTAATTGAATATACCAGAACCCCATTGACTTCAATGGGAGGAAAAAACAAGCACATACACAACACCTTCAGGAGGGCCAAAAAGTTGCAAAAACAGCTAAAATTAAAGGCAGACAACAGGAAAAGTGACCCGTCAAATGTACTATAAATAAATAATTTAAAAAAAATTGACATAGGTTCCTTTGTATTTTTTGATCACCAGCCAGGCAAAACTAACAGCTGCAGGCTGCAACCCTCAGATGTCAGTGTTAGCAAGGATGGTTATCAAGAATAGAGGGGTCCCCATGCTGCTTTTTAGAATTACTTAAATAAAGAATTTTTAAAAATGTAGTGGGTCACCCCCATTTTGACAACCAGCCAAGCTAAAGTTGACTTCTGGGTGCTGGCATTCTATGGCTGATAAGGGGCATGGATATTGGCCCCCCAGTCTAAAAATAGCAGCCTACAGTCACCCCAGAAAAGGTGCATCTATTAGATGTGTCAATTCTGGTGCTTTGCCTGGCTCTTGCCACATGCCCTGTGGCAGTGGCAAGTAAGGTTCATATGTGAGGGGTTGATGTCTCCTTTGTATTGTTAGGTGACATCAAGTCTATGGCTAAGTAATGGAAAGACATCTATACATGACTAATACTATAGTAATATTGTAAATAAACACACAGACAGAATAAAGTCCTTTAATTGAAAGAATGATATAGACTCCTTTAATGAATCTAAAGCATGAGAACTTTCTAACACTCGTTGTGACATCAGTAGGTCATAGGAGTTCACTGCGAGATACTGAGCAGTGGTAGCACATGTTTCTCAGTGTCTCCACTGGATCGCAGTCTGTATAGTCGCATCATGAAACAATGCAGCATGCCATCTAGATGGTGCAGAGCTAGACCCATCACTGGACAAATGGAATATTATCTTCTCTGCGGACATGTGAGAAATATTGAGCTTTATTATTTTATTTCTGTTACAGAAGACCATGACTTCTGTAGACTGGGTGATGATGTGAGTATGGTTTATTATAGACTCATTAAAGCGAACCTGTCAGCAGTTTTGGCCGATTTAAGATACGACCATCACCTTTCAGGGCTTATCTACAGTATTCTATAATTATGCATATAAGCCCCTGATCTGAACTGTAAGAGAAGAAAAATAACTGTTATTATACTCACCTACAGGGCATTTGTGTCTGATTAGCTCCATTGGCCTTGGTCCGGTGCCTCCCATCTTATGATCGCCACTGTTATGAATGTTTTAGAAATGAATTCTGAGCAGAAGCTCCCTCTGGTGGTTACAAATGGTACTGAACCATTCAATGAGGATTGGCAATCAGGAATCACGGACTGGCTGGATATAAGGGAGATTTCCCCCCATCATGGTTGCCGGTGATCAATTGTTCTTGTCTCAACGTTGTTTCCTGGTTCACTTGGAAGCTTGCTGAGTCTTGCCTCTTCTCCTGCTCTCAGATAAGATATTTTCTGTTTTTTGTTTTTGTGCCTGCCATTTGCAATTTTTTCTGCATTTCTGTGAGGTTGGCCAGGTTCCCCTCCTTGGGGGCTTGGGCGCCTCTCGGTTCCTCTGGAACCACTGTTGTTTGTTCATTTGCCTTTTCCAGTTTTTTTCTGTGGCTGCGGCTTAGTTTTGTTACACCAGAGAACTAATTTAGGTGGTAGAGGTCGTGTGATCTCAGGTGGTTTTGCAATTAGTAGCGTTGTTTTTTTTAGGGTTTTTTTGGATTGCAGTAAGTATCCTTCCTATCCTTTTCTGTCCAGCCAGATTGGTCCCCAGCATTTGCTCATACTATTTTCTGTCTGTGTTTGTATTTCCTCTTGTCTAACTGCCATTACATGTTTGGGGGCTTCCTATGTTCTTTGGGGATCTGCTCCGGGGCAGATAGCTTTCCTCTTTCTATCTTTAGGTGTAGTTAGCCTCTCAGGATGTGACGAGGCGTCTAGGACCAACGTAGGAACGCTCCACGGCTGACTTTAGTTGTGGTGGTTAGTCAGGGTACTGCAATCCAGTAGATCCCAACCTCTCTGGTGTATTGCCGTTTTTGCCTGCTCTCCTCAGCTACCAAAACATAACAGTATCACCGGCCAAACTGAAAATTATATGGTACTCACAGAAGGGAAAGACAGTGTGGAAAGAAAAAAGTTGTCAGAGTTGTCAGAGAATTTTTTTTTTTCTGTTTGTTGCATTTTTTTTCCCTCTTTTTCTATGGGTGCTGAAGAGGATTTTTTTTCTCTCAATGGAGTTTGCACAGTTGTCTGGCCGTGTGGATCAGCTTGCCACTGAAGTTCGGAGTATTGCTACCTATCTTGCAGGGTTGCTGGTTGTGGAACCTAGGATCCCCATGCCTGATTTGTTTTTTGGGGGATCGAGCTAAATTTCTGAATTTCAAAAATAACTGTAAGTTGTTTTTTGCCTTAAAACCTAAGTCCTCAGGGAACGCAGCACAGCAGGTTCAAATTGTCATCTCTCTCCTGCGCGGCGATCCTCAGGATTGGGCTTTTTCCCTGACACCTGGGGACCCTGTTTTGAGTAATGTTGATGCATTTTTTCTGGCTCTGGGGTTATTGTACAATGAATCTAATGTCACTGATAAGCTGAAAAAACCTTGTTGGCATTAAATCAGGGGCTTGAGGACGCTGAGTTGTACTGTCAGAAATTCATAAAGTGGGCAGTTCTGACCAAATGGAATGATGATGCTTTGGCAGCCCTTTTTCGATAAGGGTCTGTTAGAGAATGTAAAAGATGTTATGGTGGGTTTCCCTGCTCCCTCTGGTCTCAATGATTCTATGTCATTGGCGATTCAAATTGACAGACGTTTGCGTGAGCATAGAGGTATGCGTGGTATGGTGTTGCCTTGTGAACCAGCTTCTGAACCCATGCAGTGTGATAGAGTGGCTTCTGGGGCACAGCATCATGAGTTTCAAAAACGCAATGGGTTATGTTTCTACTGTGGTGATGCCTCTCATGCTATTTCAGTCTGCCCTAAGCGGGGAAGACGTTTTGCATACTCAGTTGTCTTGGGTAGTGTTCAGACTAAGTTTCTATTGACTGTTACCCTGATTTGCTCCCTGTCCACATTTTCTGTTCAGGCTTTTGTTGATTTGGGAGCAGCTACTAACCTGTTGGATTTTTATTTTGCTAAATGTTGTGGGTTTCCCTTGATACCCCTACGGAAGTCTATTCCCCTACTGGGGATTGATTCTACCCATTTGGCTGAGAATAAACCCCAGTTCTCTACTCAGGTGATAATGAGGGTTGAACCTGATCATCAGGAGAGTTGCAAATTTTTGGTGCTGTATAATCTGCATGACATTATTGTACTAGGTTTCCCTTGGTTGCAGTCTCATAATCCTGTTTTGGATTGGAAATCTGTGTCTGTAACCAGTTGGGGCTGCCAATGTGTTAATGCCAACACTCCTGTTTTTTCTGCCTCTCCCCAGGCTAAAGATGTGCCTGACTTTTTGACTGATTTTTCTGATGTGTTTAGCGAAAGTAAATCTGCATCCCTGCCCCCCCATAGGAGCTATGACTGCACTATTGAATTAGTGCCTGGTATTAAATTCCCTAAAGGTCGCCTTTTTAACTTGTCTGTACCTGAACATGACGCTATGCGGTCTTATATCAATGAGTCATTGGAGAAGGGTCATATCAGACCATCCTCTTCACCCTTGGGTGCCGGTTTTTTCTTTGTGGCCAAAAAGGATGGTTCATTAAGGCCGTGTATTGATTATCGTCTCTTGAACAATATCACTGTGAAATATCAATATCCGTTACCCTTGATTTCTGACCTGTTTTCCAGGGTGAAAAGTGCTACTTGGTTTACCAAGCTTGACCTCAGGGGGGCGTATAACCTTATTCGCATTAAGCACGGGGATGAATGGAAGACGGCATTTAATACCCCAGAGGGGCATTTTGAGTACCTAGTGATGCCCTTTGGGCTCACTAATGCTCCTTCCGTCTTCCAGTCCTTCATGAATGACATTTTCAGGGATTTTATGGATAAATTTCTGATTGTTTATTTGGATGATATCTTGATTTCAATTCAATACACACTTGCAGATCAGGCCTGAGACCACTCAGCTGTTAATTAGGAGACCAGAAGTAGGTGTCTGCAAACACAGACAGGGAGCTCGCTTAGTCTGGACAGGGAGTCCAGGCACAAGAAGGAGTCTCCAGGAGTTTGAGCTGTCTCAGTCTGGGTGCTCGATGTACCCTGGACACAGGAGTAGTCTCTGTGAGAATCCATGCGGATAGCTGCTGAATAGGAGGGGAGCTCTCTCAAGTCTGGACGTTGAAGGTGCCTTCAGACACAAGGAGGAGACTCTGTGAAACTCCATGCTGGTAAACGCTGAACATATGTGTTGTTTTGGCCCAGGCTGTTAGAGTCGGGACCCGGATAGATAGGGAAATCTATCTAAGTGTAGTAAGTGGCTGGACAAGCCCAGGTCTTATGTTTATGATTTGTTTTTATCTGTTTGCTGTGGACTTTAATAAAGCTGGTTGCGGCCAGTTTTCACCAGAACTGCTGTCTGAATTAACTGTTTCTGTGCCACTCCGTCTACCCGGACGGCGATCTCAGAGCTATATCCCCTGAAAAGCTTACAATTGGTGGAGAATGCGGGCAGCACAGTGGCGAGAGACAGCAATAAAAGGTGAAGTCTGTTGAAGCAGCAGCAGAGAGAGAAAAAAAAAAGTGTGTCAGAGAAAAAAAAAAAAAAGTGTGTCTGCACAGCAAAGCTGAACTTGCTGTGGAAAAGACTGTGGAGTGTGCAGCAGCAAAGGAAAAGTCTGTTGGAGCAGTCTTAAAGAGACAGTGGCCCTAATAGAGTTTGCAGAGGAAAAAAAAAAAGTGTCTGCACAGCAAAGCTGAATTTTTTGTGGAAAAGACTGTGGAGTGTGTATGTCTTGAGTGAAGACTGCCGTTGTTGAGACAGAGAAGTCTGACAGCATGGATGACAGCATGGAGGCGCTGTTTGAACAAATGGCGCAAGTTAATGTGCAACATAAGACTGCCGTGGTTGAGACAGATAAGTCCGGCAGTATGGAGGAGCTCGTTGAGTACCTGGTCCAGGCCCAGCGAAGCATGCAGCAGAGCATGGAGCAGCAGCGCCTGTAGCACCAGCAGCGCATGCAGCAGGCCCAGCAGCAATTCCTGCAGCAGCAGGAGAATAATCGGTTGTTTTTTGAGCAGGTTGCAGCACTACAAAAGACTTGCAGCGCATCGTCCCAAAGTAATGTTGCAAAGTCACCTGCATTGTCCGCTGTAAAGAAGGCGGTAAGACGGTCCCTGAATAAGATGACACCTCGTGATGATGTGGAGGTATATCTCACTAGGTTTGAGAGATTGGCAGAGAAGGAGAATCTGCCCCTATCTGAATGGGCCATGATGGTCGCACCCTATCTGATTGGAGAACCCCAAAGGGCCTATGCTGACCTGAGCGAACAGGACAGCCAAGACTATGCCAAGCTGAAAGCGGAGATTCTTACCCGGCTGGGTGTTACGGTGACAGCCCGTGCCAGGGGAGTTCATGACTGGAGATGCAGTTGGGAGTCTGCAGTCAGCAAACCTGATTATGGAGTTGAAAAGGTGATAGTGAACCGCTACACCCGAGCATGTCCTCCTGAGGTACAGCCAGAGGTCGGACAAGGAGACCACCAGGACGCCAATCGTCTGGTCAGCCTGATGGAGAAGGCCTTCGCCAGCAAAGACTGTCTCCGTGACCAGCCGTCTGAGGGGTCGTCACTTCAGAGTTCCCGGACGCTGAACTCTCGCGGTAAGAGCGTTCCAGCTGTTGGGGACATGGGGTATGCTGATAAGCGGGTTCAGGCCCGAGGGGACATGTGGGTGGAAAAGTGTGATGGACAGTGTTGGAGATGTCGTGAAATTGCAGCCAACTGTCCAATAGAGGGGGAGCCTATGTATTGTGATGTTGGCAGATCCCTCTCTCTCTGCGCAGAACCTGTGTGTGTGTCCACCTCAGCCGAAGAGACTGGACCACAGGCGTGCACGGTGGTTGTAAATGACTGCCCAGCACAGGTCCTCTTGGACTCAGAGAGTCCAGTGACTTCTGTATGTGACAGCCTGATTGATAGGGACTTCATCCCTGACAAGCACCTGAGTATGGTGTGCATCCATGGAGACACCAAAGTCTACCCAGAGACTGCCATGGACTTGGTCCCCAAACTCGGGGAGGTTTCATATGAAGTGGGGGTAGTGAAGAACCTGGTGCAACCCGTTATATTGGGTAATGACTTTCCCCGATCTAAGGATCTCTGGGGGAAAAATGTTTCTGATGGACAGTGTGATGAAGCTCCTACTGAGGGTGCGCAGTCCCGAGGGGCGGAACACAATGCTAGTGGGCCGTTAAACTTATGTGATAATGATGATGATGATGATGATAATGATAATGATGATGATGATCATGATAATGATGATGACCATGATAATGATGCTGATGCTGATAATGATAATGATGATGATCATGATAGTGATGATGATACTGATCATAATCATGATAATGATATTGATAATAATGATGACTGTGATAGTGATGAAATTCCTTTGCAGGTGGTGTTGGGAGACGAGGATGGTGGTTCTCGGGAACCGAGTGTCCCTGACTTACCTGTGTCCTGTGACAATTTTGAGAGTGAGCAGTGGCGAGACCCCTCTCTTAAAACGGCCCAGGAAAATATAAATGTTCTAAATGAGGTTTCCCAAGAGCCTGGCTCTGAGGAGAGGTTTCCTCATGTTGCCATAAACACTAACCTGTTGTATAGGGACACTGAAGTCCAGGGAGAGGTCGTGAGCCAGCTCCAAGTACCTGAGCTATATAGAAGTATAGTGCTGGGGTTGTCACATAGTCACATACTTGAGGGACCAGATGGTGAAGTTAATGTTGTGGATGACATGTTAACTAAGGTTCCAGATCAGGATGTGAATGAGAATGAATTGTATAACCCTGAAAGTGAGCCGGATGTGGCTGAGAAAAAGGGGTCAGACAGGGATAGTGGTAGTGATAGTGAATCATCTGATGACAATAAAGCAACCAGTGCAAATGAGGAAGGCATGGTAGCAGAGGAGGTTGAGAGTCCTGAGAAGAAAGCTGATGCTGACCTTACAGCCGGACAGAAGATGGCATCTGAAGATGTTTTACAGTTCGCCGGTTCCCTGACGAAGACTAAGGTGAAAGGAGGAGAGCTGAGCTTTGAAGGCAGGACTCTGAGACTGAACACAGCACAAGTGGAGGCTGTTGGAAGTGGGAAGTTGTCGACGTGTGGCATGGAGTCTACATCGGAGCCACGTCCCAACAAATGGGAAAAGCGATGTGTCACTCCGTTGCCGCTACAGACACACGGGAGCCCAGATGGGATGCAGAACGTGGTGGAAGAGAAGAATCCGGCAGGTTCTGAGTATACAGATGCAGCTATCAAGGAGAACTTGAAAGCTGGAATAAATGGAGATATTGGAGACCATAATGATGTGACTGAAGAGATAGAATGTAAGACTGACGGTAGGGCTTCTGAGCATGTTCTACCAGAAGAGCCTGAAGAAGGGGCCGAAGACATAAAGGACGTCCAACAGGTACCAGATGAATTGATGACTTCTCAGAAAAAACTTCAAACTGTGATGAAGGAGTGTGATGAAAGCCATGAGCATCTTCGTGAGAAGGTCAATGAAGTAAAAGGAAGGATACAGGGAATCTCTTCGTTGCAAGAGCAAATACTGCTCAATAAGTCTAAGGCTCTATATAAGAATGCTGTTGTCATGGTAGAACATTACAATTCAGCTGGAGACTTAGCGGATGAATTATGTGTACTGCAAAAGAAAAACGATCAGCTCCTTCTACAGTGCCAATCATTTGAACAGTGTAGCTTAAAATGGTCAGAGACCATGGCAGAGGAGCTTAAGGTCTGTGAAATAGACTTTATGAGTCAACTGATATTCAAGAAAATAGATGTGCTAAAGAGGGTTTCAAGGGGAACTAGAGAAAAGTGAAGGACACCCTATGCCTTCTGTGATGGTTGGTTACACATGGTCAGTGCACCAAGGACAGGAGGTACGTGAGTTTCTGAGGAAGAGTCAGCAGAAGTGTTCTGATGTGCCGGGTCGTACTTCTCTGGCCAGGCACTATATAGAAACTGAGCCCGGCCCTAAGGTCAAGATGAAACCGTGCAGGATACCCGAGGCCCGCAGAGAGCATAGGCCTGGGAGGGTACAGGGTAGTGCGGATGCTTCAGATGAAGAGAAAGCTGATGTTGGCTATGGCTCAGGTGAAGATACAGATGACAGTAGTGAAGATGAAGCTGATGAGGGCCATGACTGGTCCAGAGTTCACTGTCTCTTTTGGATTGTTGACCAGCCCTCCGGTCTGGATGACCAGCCCTCCGGTCTGGAGAAGAGGGGGGGATATGTGAGACAGTGAAGGGATATGTATTGAATGGGGTGTACATTTCACCTAGGTACTTTGCTGACTGGGATAAGGGAAATGTATGGCTTTGTACACCTAGTGGTAGAGAAAGGTCACTACACCTTACATTCAATACACACTTGCAGCTCAGGCCTGAGACCACTCAGCTGTTAATTAGGAGACCAGAAGTAGGTGTCTGCAAACACAGACAGGGAGCTCGCTTAGTCTTGACAGGGAGTCCAGGCACAAGAAGGAGTCTCCAGGAGTTTGAGCTGTCTCGGTCTGGGTGCTCAATGTACCCCGGACACAGGAGTAGTCTCTGTGAGAATCCATGCGGATAGCTGCTGAATAGGAGGGGAGCTCTCTCAAGTCTGGACGTTGAAGGTGCCTTCAGACACAAGGAGGAGACTCTGTAAAACTCCATGCTGGTAAACGCTGAACATATGTGTTGTTTTGGCCCAGGCTGTTAGAGTCGGGACCCGGATAGATAGGGAAATCTATCTAAGTGTAGTAAGTGGCTGGACAAGCCCAGGTCTTATGTTTATGATTTGTTTTTATCTGTTTGCTGTGGACTTTAATAAAGCTGGTTGCGGCCAGTTTTCACCAGAACTGCTGTCTGAATTAACTGTTTCTGTGCCACTCCGTCTACCCGGACGGCGATCTCAGAGCTATATCCCCTGAAAAGCTTACAGACCGTTATCTGGGTGATTTGTGATAGGTTTTCCAAGATGATACATCTTGTGCCATTACCTAAGTTGCCTTCCTCCTCCGAATTGGTGCCTTTGTTCCTTCAGCACGTGGTTCGGTTACACGGCATTCCTGAGAACATTGTGTCTGACAGAGGAGTTCAGTTTGTTTCCAGATTTTGGAGGACTTTTTGTTCTAAACTTGGTGTTCAATTGTCTTTCTCCTCTGCTTTTCATCCTCAGACCAATGGACAAACCGAGAGAACAAACCAGACATTGGAGACTTATCTGAGATGCTTTGTGTCTGCTGATCAAGATGACTGGGTCTCTTTTTTGCCTTTGGCTGAGTTTGCTCTTAATAATAGGGCAAGCTCTGCCACTTTGATGTCTCCATTTTTCTGCAATTTTGGGTTTCACCCTCGGTTTTCTTTGGGACAGACGGAGGCTTCTGTCTGTCCGGGTGTTGACTCTGTTGTGGAGCGTATGCAGCAGATTTGGGACCAGGTAGTGGAGAGGTTGTCCCTCTCTCAGGAGAAGGCCCAGCTGTTTGCCAACCGGCATAGTTCTGATGGTCCTCGGTTTAAAGTGGGGGACTTGGTCTAGTTGTCCTCAAGAAATATCCCTATGAGAGTTGCATCTCCTAAGTTTAAGCCTAGGTTCATTGGACCTTATAAGATCATGGAGATTCTTAATCCTGTTTCCTTTTGTTTACTTCTTCCAGGGACATTTAAGATCCATAACGTGTTCCACAAGTCCTTATTGAAGAGGTTTTTCGAGCCAATGGTTCCTATGGCTGCGCCCCCTGACCCTGTTTTGGTTGAGGGTAATCTGGAGTATGTGGTTGAGAAAATATTGGATTTTCGTTTTTCTAGACGGAAACTCCAGTATTTGGTTAAGTGGAGTGGTTATGGTCAGGAGGACAATTCTTGGGTGTTTGCTTCGGACATCCATGCTAGGAGACTGATCCGTGCGTATCACAGAGCTCATCCTGACCGACCTGGTTGCACAAATGAGGGTTCGGTGACCCCTCCTCAAGGGGGGGGTACTGTTATGAATATTTTAGAAATGAATTCTGAGCAGAAGCTCCCTCTGGTGGTTACAAACGGTACTGAACCATTCAATGAGGATTGGCAATCAGGAATCACGGACTGGCTGGATATAAGGGAGGTTTCCCCCCATCATGGTTGCCGGTGATCAATTGTTTTTGTCTCAACGTTGTTTCCTGGTTCACTTGGAAGCTTGCTGAGTCTTGCCTCTTCTCCTGCTCTCAGATAAGATATTTTCTGTTTTTTGTTTTTGTGCTTGCCATTTGCAATTTTCTCTGCATTTCTGTGAGGTTGGCCAGGTTCCCCTCCTTGGGGGGCTTGGCGCCTCTCGGTTCCTCTGGAGCCACTGTTTGTTCATTTGCCTTTTCCAGTTTTTTCTATGGCTGCGGCTTAGTTTTGTTACACCAGAGAACTAATTTAGGTGGTAGAGGTCGTGTGATCTCAGGTGTTTTTGCAATTTGTAGCGTTGGTTTTTTTTAGGGTTTTTTTTGGATTGCAGTAAGTATCCTTCCTATCCTTTTCTGTCCAGCCAGATTGGGCCCCAGCGTTTGCTCATACTATTTTCTGTCTGTGTCTGTATTTCCTCTTGTCTAACCGCCATTACATGTTTGGGGGCTTCCTATGTTCTTTGGGGATCTGCTCCGGGGCAGATAGCTTTCCTCTTTCTATCTTTAGGTGTAGTTAGCCTCTCAGGCTGTGACGAGGCGTCTAGGACCAACGTAGGAACGCTCCACGGCTGCCTTTAGTTGTGGTGGTTAGTCAGGGTACTGCAATCCAGTAGATCCCAACCTCTCTGGTGTATTGCTGTTTTTGCTTGCTCTCCTCAGCTACCAAAACATAACATGCCACCCTCCTGCTTGATACTTGTGGATGATGCGACCCTGCCTCATCCACACAGTCTCCCTGGCATTGCACTCCCATGCAGGCGTAATCATCTGCCCTGTTGACGGCAGAGCCAAGTACTGCAGTGCACAGGTGCCGGAAAAGGCCAAAGAGCCCCGGCACCTGCGCAGTGCAGTACTTTGCTCTGCCCTCAACAGGGCAGAGAAGTACGCCTGCTCAGGAGCGCAATGCCGGGTAGCCTGTGTGGATGATGCAGGGTTGCGTCATTCACGAGAAATAAGCAGTAGGGTGGCAATTATAAGAAGATGGGAGGCACTGGACCAAAACTAGCGATGCCCATCAGACCCGAATTCCCTGTAGGTGAGTATAATGAAAGTTATTTTTCTTCTCTTACAGGTCGGATCAGGGGCTTATACACAGCATTATAGAATGCTGTGTATAAGCCCTGAAAGGTAATGGCCGTATCTTTTATCGTCCAAAACTGTTGACAGGTTCCCTTTAAAGGAGTCTGTATCATTCTTTCAATTTAAGGACTTTTCTTTTGGTCTGTGTTTATTTATAATGTATTTATAGGATTAGTAATGGATAGGCTAATCCATTACTCCTATCCATTACTAAGCCATGGGCTTGATATCACCGGACAATACAAAAGTGACATCAACCCCACAAAAATCAACCCCACTTGCCACCACCACAGGGCAAGTGGGAAGAGCTGGGCAAAGCGCCAGAATTGGCACATCTAATAGATGTGCCTTTTCTGAGGCAGCTGCGGGCTGCTATTTTTAGGCTGGGGGGCAATATGCAAACCATGTTTTCTAGGCTCCACATGTGGTGCGCAATACATGTCATCGACATTGTGAATGAAAGACCTGGCCATGACTGTGCAAAAGCTTGGAATGAAGACCAAAAATGAAACAGAAGACAGAAGAGGCATTCTGAAGATTGGCAGTGGCCGTATAGAGAATGGGGAGGGAGGTGGAGCAGAGTGTAAAAGCTTTTTTAATCTCCTTCACAGCTCAAATTTAATGCAGCACAATTACAGCGACTGGCAGCCATTTTGCTGGATACTCAGAGAAAGATAAAAATATTCGGAAACAGGAAACATGTGAATCCAATTTTTTTTTATATACATTATTTGAGGAGAATTTGATTTGCCTTGAATAAATTCGCTCATTTCTAGCAAAGACCATAAGATGCCAAAACAATTTTTGAAAGGGATGTTTTAAGACACCAAGTTCCTCTACATCTACATACTTACCAATGACTAAAGACAATAAAATAGGTTTGTAAGCTTTACAGTAATAAATGAAATCACATTTTAGAATAGGTCGTGGGGGAATTGTTTTATTAAGAAATTTGCTGTAAACTGTTTGAATTGATTTTTTTGTATCAATTAAATAGCAAAATTGCTCAGCGAAGGTTTCAGTAAAATATAATAATACCATGATGACTTCCTCTGTCCTTTTGTTCGGATATATAATAGCTTTTCTGCTTTCACGCAGTGTTTTGTTTACAAAGATGATTGCCACTTTCTTCTTACTAAAGAACTTTGCCATAATCCAGTTTTAAATTAAAACAGTGGAATAACCCTGACACAGATCCTTCCCTGTTGTCGCTGGCCCTTTTGTACATCTTGTTTCTCTCTCTCTTTTTTTAATAGTCAGATGTTATCAAATTAATCCTGACTACCAGCAATTTATTTCAGCTCCATTTGAGATTTACGAAGGGCTTAACAAGACATCCGATTTTTGTCTGTGGTATTATAGTGTTTAAGACTCTTAAAAAGGCTTATAAGAAATTGGATGTGTATAGGTGGCTTTTTTGGTGAAAATAAGGACAAACAGGGCTGATATAGATTACTGTTAGAATAATGTATTTTTGCAATTCTTTTACTTATATTGCAAAGTTTTTTTAGTGTTTTAAGGTAATTTTTACCGGAAACTTTGTGATAAGAGTGAACCCTACTGTATTTTTTCATTGTGTATGATCTGGTGGACAATGACCGTCAAATTGATTAGTTATGACAATATTTTTTAGAACTTTATTTTGTAGGATTCAACACCAAATGCACCAATCTAATATACTACTATTCAAATAAACAAAGGGGTATATCCACAGGATAAGCCATAAATGACTGATCATTTAGGTCCCACCTCTGGGAGTAGCATCGCTCTCAAGAATGAGGTCTCATATCTCACTACCATAAATAGAAAGGAGAAACACAATTCTATAGAAGTATCAAGAGTCAACCATTTGCAACCATCTATCCATTTATAAACGTGCAAAATGACACCCCACTGTCAAGATAAAGCACACTCAAGTCACAGAGATTGCCAAGTTCATTGGTTGACTAATCAAGTCAACAGCTATAAACATTAGAATTGGCATCCATGTTCTGGAGAACCTTTCCAAATTACTGATTTTAGAATCTGTTGCTCATTTCCTCTATATGCAAAATAAGGTATGGATATTTATGTTGTACAGGGATGATCCAAAGCAGCATAAATACAGCCGCTGTTTGTTACAGGCTCTTTATTATATACCTATGAGCAGACCTGTGCATTGTGTGGCCTACGGGCCACATGCAGCATTAGGGTGTTCCTGTGTGGCCGGAGTACTGGGACAAACAAATGACTGGATTCAATGGTGTCCCACACCACACAGCTCCCCCCTGCCTGATGTCTCAGTTTCACAGGTATCTGCATCTTTAGGATGCAGATACCACTTAACACAGTGATGGAACAGGAAGTAGTCAGCTCCCTCTTCCCTCATTAAGCCTACAGTCATGGGCAAAAGTTTTGAGAATGACACAAATATTAATTTTTACAAAGTCTACTGCTTCACTTTTTCTAATGGCAATTTGCATATACTCCAGAATGTTATAAAGAGTGATCAGCTTAACAGGAATTAATTGCAAAGTCAATATTTGGCTAGAAAATTAACTTTATCCCCAAAACACATTTCAACATCATTGCAGCCCTGCCTTAAAAGGACCAGCTAACCTCTTTTCAGTGATTTCTCCATTAACACAGGTGTGGGTGTTGATGAGGACATGGCTGGAGATCAATCTGTCATGATTAAGTAAGAATGACACCACTGGACACTTTAAAAGAAGGCTGGTGCTTGGCATCTTTGTTTCTCTTCTGTTAACCATGGTTATCTCTAAAGAAACACGTGCAGTCATCATTGCAATGCAAAAAAATGGCCTAACAGGGAAGAGTATCGCAGCTAGAAAGATTGCACCTCAGTCAACAATCTATCGCATCATCAAGAACTTCAAGGAGAGAGGTTCCATTGTTGCCAAAAAGGCTTCAGGGCGCCCAAGAAAGACCAGCAAGTGCCAGGACCGTCTCTTAAAAGTGTTTCAGCTGCGGGATCGGGCTACCAGCAGTGCAGAGCTTGCTCAGGAATGGCAGCAGGCAGGTGTGAGTGCATCTGCACGCACTGTGAGGCGGAGACTCTTGGAGCAAGGCCTGGTCTCAAGGAGGGCAGCAAAGAAGCCACTTCTCTCCAGAAAAAACATCATGGGCAGACTGATATTCTGCAAAAGGTACAGGCAGTGGACTGCTGAGGACTGGGGTAAAGTTATTTTCTCTGATGAATCCCCTTTTCGATTGTTTGGGACATCAGGAAAACGCCTCATTCGGAGAAGACAAGGTGAGCGCTACCACCAGTCTTGTCTCATGCCAACTGTTAAGCATCCTGAAACCATTCATGTGTGGGGTTGCTTCTCAGCCAAGGGAATCGGCTCTCTCACAGTCTTGCCTAAAAACACAGCCATGAATAAAGAATGGTACCTGTTGTGAATGTGCTAGAAATGAATTCTGAGCAGAAGCTCCCTCTGGTGGTTACAAACAGTACTGAACTATCCAATGAAGATTGTGAAGATTGGAGATCAGGTGTTACTGACTGGTCTTATATAAGGGAGGTTCCCTCCCATCAGGGTTGCCGGTGATCAATTGTTCTGGTCTCATCTTTGATTCCTGTTCACTTTGTAGCTTGCTGTTTCGTGCCTGCATCTTCTGCTAACAGATAAGACATTTTCTTTTAGTTTTTTGTGCTTGCTTTTTGCATTTTGTCCTGCACTTCTGTGGGGGTCTGCCGGGTCCCCTTCGGGGGCTTGTGTTCCTCTCAGTTTAGTTCAGCCACTGTTGTTTGTTCATTTGCCTTTTCCAGTTTTTTCAGTGGTTGCTGTTTAGTTTTTGTTACACCAGAGAACTAATTTAGGTGGTAGAGGTCATGTGATCTCAGGTGTTTTTTTGGTACTTTTCAGGGTTTTTTGGGATTGCAGTAAGTGTCCTTCCTATCCTTTTCTATTTAGGAAGTTTGGGCCCCAACGTTTGCTCATACTATTTTCTGTCTGTGTCAGTATTTCTTCTTGTCTAACCGCCATTACATGTTTGGGGGCTTTCTATGTTCTTTGGGGATCTGCTCCGGGGCAGATAGTTTTCCTTTTTCTATCTTTAGGTGTAGTTAGCTTCTCAGGCTGTGACGGCTGCCTTTAGTTGTGGTGGTTAGTCAGAGTACTGCAATCCCATAGATTCCAACCTCTCTGGTGTATTGCCTTTTTTGCCTGCTCTCCTCAGCTACCAAATCATAACAGGTACCAGAATGTCCTCCAAGAGCAACTTCTCCCAACCCTCCAAGAGCAGTTTGGCGATCAACAATGCCTTTTCCAGCATGATGGAGCACCTTGCCATAAAGCAAAGGTGATAACTAAATGGCTCAGGGAACAAAACATAGAGATTTTGGGTCCATGGCCTGGAAACTCCCCAGATCTTAATCCCATTGAGAACTTGTGGTCAATCATCAAGAGACGGGTGGACAAACAAAAACCTAAAAATTCTGACAAAATGAAAGCATTGATTGTGCAAAAATGGACTGCTATCAGTCAGGATTTGGTCCAGAAGTTGATTGAGAGCATGCCAGGGAGAATTGCAGAGGTCCTGAAGAAGAAGGGTCAACACTGCAAATATTGACTTGCTGCATTAACTCACTCTAACTGTCAATATAAGCTTTTGTTGCTCATATGTTTGCAATTATTATATTTCTGTCTGTGATAAAAACATCTGTCAAACACACATAAAAACCATAGGGCAGCAGATCATGTGAAAATATAATATTTGTGTCATTCTCAAAACTTTTGGCCATGACTGTATACAGCTGAAAGCTCAATGATGTGATTGTTTTAGCTGTCCTCAGTAAACAGCTCAGACCCAGACTGGAGCAGCGGGGGAAGGGTGTGAGGTGAGTAGCTTTTTTTTCTCATTCACAGTACATTGTGGGAAATTACAGGAACTGCATGCTGTGCCCTAATGCAAATGTGTGGGGGACATCATGCTATGCAATAAGGGCATGTGTTTGGGCCATCATACTGTACCCTAAGGGGCATGTGTGGGAAATCCTGCTGTGCCATAGGGGACGTGTAAGGACATCATGCAGTGCTCTAAGGAACATACTGTATGTGGGGATATCATTCTGTGTCCTAATGAACATGTGTGGGGGACATCATGCTGTGCTCTCAGAGGCATATATCACTATAATATGCCCATGAGGGCATAGCATGATTAGGCGCAACATGGTGTGCCCTTATGGGCATGTATGGGGACATCATGGTGTGCCCTAAGGGGCATGTGTAGGGACATCATGGTGTGCTTTAAAGATTATGAGTGGGGACATCTTGCTTTACCCTATTGGGCATGTGTGATGACATTGTGCTGTGTCTTAAAGGGCATGTGGGGCGTGACGCTGAGTCAGTTTTAATGGCCAAGCCATTAGATAGGTTAGTCAAGGAGTCCGAAGTCAAAAGCCAGGAAGGTACATAATAAACAGAAGGAAGAAACAAAGGTGTAGTCAGGTAGCGTTCCGAGGTCAGAATACCAGAAGGATAGTAGATCAGAAAAGAAGGGGTGAAGCAAACAGATGGTCAGAACGAGGTCCAAGGTCAGGCAACAAAAGATCTACAAACAAAAAGCATGGCACAGAGAGACAAACCAAACAGTTCATCTGGTAGGCATAGATCTGGGTGTAACAGCCCAGTTAAGTAGCCTGGCAATCACCTGATACAATGAACACCTGGAGACAGCCAGCGCCTCCCAGTCTCAGGTTTGATGGCTGAGCTGTTAATCAACACACTGAGAACTCAGCAGACCCCTGCATCAGACTAAATGACTGAGCTGTCAATCAAAGTACTGACAGCATCTGCACGCACCTGTACCAGATTGTATGGCTGATATGTCAGTAGCTGCATCCCAGACACACTGAGGGGTGGAACCATGACAAGTTGGGCCATAATGCTGTGCCATAAGGGGAATGTGTAGGGACATCATGCTGTGCCCTATGGGGCATGTGTGTGGGACATCATGTGTGCTTAAGGGCATTGTGTGGGACATCATGTGTGCTTAAGGAGATTGTGTGGACATCATGTGTGTAGGATGACATGCTGTGTGTGTGGGCATCATATTGTGTAGTGTGCTGTTGATTAAGGTACAAAGGATGAATAACAGGAGCAGGTTAATTTGCTGCTTTATATAAATGTTAGAAAAAACAGTGCATTGTTTTTTTTTAGCTGTTACAGGGAAGAACAGAACACTTTACAGTATTTACAGTAGCAACTAGTCAACCGACTTAATTCTGCTCAAGGTTAAGTGATAAAAATTTATATAAAACAATAATAATGAGCAGTATTAAGTCTGGCCTTTGAATTGGCCATTTGAATTGAAATGACACAGCTGTTGCGTGACCAGGGTCCAGGGGCTCTTTCCCTGTCCTTAACACTAGGGGGCGCCCTAGTTCGCTCTGCTCTCTGGGACACTTCAGATGGCGAAGATGCCGGGGGCCTCCGCTCTTGCTTTATCTCCTAAATTAGCCCTCTCTCTGTTCTCTTCCCCCACCCAGGCAAGAGGGGCGCTACTGTGCACCGTAGTACACCAACCCGACAAACAAGGCAACACAAACAAGGGTTAATAGAAAACTCCAGGTATACAAAATACTCACAAATAATAGAGGAATGCACAAGGTGGTGATGGTAGAGGAATAAACCAAAATAGAGAGGGATAAGGAACTACCATGCATAGAAACCAAGCAACAGTCACTAATAACTCCTTCAACTCTCTTTCTCATACCAACTCCGTTCCCTCCGTTAGCCATGCAGGAATAAAACTAGCTCCGACAATGATTAGTGTCAGAGCCCAGATTATAAAGGGAAAAGGAGTGGATATCCGAGCTCAGCTGTGAGCACAGGGATTTTCAACATGGTGGATTAACCTCAGTTTTGCCAGAAGAAACACATTTAAAATGAAGGAAAAGTGCTTCTTCTCAGAGCCGGAGTAGACGCTGCGGTCTTCTGGCTCCACACTGTCGCGGTAACCCCTTGACATTGGCCCTCCACAACAGACACAGTCTTTGATTTAGCCCTCTTTGGAAAATTAATTGCCCACCCCTGCCACAGAGGGATTCCTTCATCTCTATGTAACATTTATATCTTCTTATAGGACATATCAAAAGCATACTTCAAATTTTAAATTAAAGGGAACCTGTCACCAGTAGGGTTGAGCATTCCGATACTGCAAATATCGGGTATCGGCCGATATTAGCTGTATCGGACTTCCGATTCTGAGTACCGATATTTTCGTCATATCGGATACCGGAATCGGAATATCACTGTCACTGTCAGTGTCCGTCGGTCGGGTCTGTCAGGAGTCAGCGGCACTTACCTGGCAGAAGATCTCCGGCGGTCACGTCCTGGACTGCTTGATGGCCGCCACCATCTTCTCCCTGGCGGTCACATGCAGTTTCTCGCGATAACTGCAGTGACTGCTGGGTAATCGCGGCCGTAAAGCAGTCCGATGACGTCACCGCTGGGGAAGCAGGTAATCAGCTGTGCTGCGTCGGGATGTCAGGCTCTGCCTGGCATTCCGATGAAGCAGAGATGGATCGTCGTGGGACACTCGTTACTATGGACTGCGTCGGACAGGTGGTATACTGTTGGTTTGTTTTTTTCCTTTTTTTACAGGAGATCGATGGCGTCGCAGGAATGAGAGAGTAATAAAATTAATGAAAACTGTGGTGTTTTATTTCATTAAAAGACTTTTTCCTTGCTGTGTCTTTTTTTTAAACATTTAAAAACTTTGGGATTAATAATGGATCGGTGTCTTATTGACGCCTCTCCATTATTAACCGGGCTTATTGTCACCGTGCAATCAACGGTGACATTAACCCCTTATTACCCCGCTTGCCACCGCTACAGGGCAAGTGGGAAGAGCCGGGTAAAGTGCCACAATTGGCACATCTTTTGATGCGCCAAATGTGGGGCTGCTGTAGCCTGGTATTATCAGGCTGTTGAGGGCCAAAATCCATGGGACTTGACAGTCTTTTAATTCCAGGCCGCAGCAGTCTGCATTTTACTTGGCTGGTTAACAAAAATAGGGGGACCCCTACGCTGTTTTTTTTTTCGAGGGGAGCCCCTATTTTTGTTAACCAGCCAAGCTAAACAGACTGCTGTGGCCTGGTATTATCAGGCTGGCAAGGTCCATGGATATTGGATCCTTACCAGCCTGAAAAACCAGGCCTCAGCAGTCTGCTTCATCTGGCTGGTTAACAAAAATAGGGGGGACCCCACGCCATTTTTTTTCGACGGGATCCCCTATTTTTGTTAACCAGCAAAGATATGCAGACTGCTGTGGCCTGGTATTATCAGGCTGGCAAGGTCCATGGTTCTTGGCTCCTTAACAGCCTGAAAAACCAGGCCTCAGCAGTCTGCTTCATCTGGCTGGTTAACAAAAATAGGGGGGACCCCACGCCAATTTTTTTCGACGGGATCCCCTATTTTTGTTAACCAGCAAAGATAAGCAGACTGCTGTGGCCTGGTATTATCAGGCTGGCAAGCAGGGTCGGACTGAGCCACCGGGACACCGGAGAAACCTCCGGTGGGCCCCAGCTCCTGCGTGGTGGGCCCTGATTTGAAAGGATAGGTCGCACAGCACGCCGATACAGTTACATTCTGCGGCAGAGCAGGAAGAATCGCTCTCCCTGCTCTGCCGCCCGGAAGCTATGGGGCCTGAACAGGCGGTGGGGGGGCCTGGTGCCAGCAGTGGGCCCCCCACCCGTCATCGGAGGGTCAGCTGTATCGGCATCCAGCCGATACAGCTGACCGCATAGAGAGAGAAGGAGCGAGCGCTCCTTCTCTCCCATAATCCCCCTCTCAGCGTCTGACAGCGGGCACGATGACATCACCTGCCGGCGCCCGCTGTCAGACGCTGAGAGGGAGAACAGTGAGCAGCACAGGAGCCGGGAGGTGAGTATTGTTTTTTTTTTTAATTTAATGGGGTGCATTATACTACAGAGGCTGTATATGGGGGGTGCATTATACTACAGAGGCTGTATATGGGGGCTGCATTATACTACAGAGGCTCCATATTGGGGTGCATCATACTACAGAGGCTCCCTATGGGATGCATTATACTACAGAGGCTGCCTATGGGGGTGCATTATAATATAGCGGCTGCCTATGGTGGTGCATTATATTATAGACTCTGCCTATGGGGGTTTATTATAATATAGAGGCTGCCTATGGGGGTGCATTATACTATATTGAGGACTATCTGGTGTATTATGCTGTATGGATGCTATCTAGGGGCCATCATACAGTGTTGGACCCATTAAATAGTTTGGGGACATTAAGGGGTCAGTATATATCCAGTGAGGGGCATTATTCTGTGTATAGGGGAGATGTACAGGGGGAGACTTGGGACATTATTAAATGTAAAGTGGACACTTATTGTTATAGGGGAACTCGGGTTACTGTGACTGTCAAAGGGGCACACAGGGCATTATTACAGTCTAGGGGACAAAATGTGGGCACTGTTTTCTAGGGCACTTGCACCCAGCATTACTATATTCTAGAGGGGTGCTTTAAAATTTAGAGGTCACACAGAACCACATAGCAGGTGCAGTAATAGGGACACATACGGCAGCAGCAGCTCAGCATTGGGGTATCAGGTGCAGTAATAGGGACACATACGGCAGCAGCGGCTCAGTATTGGGGTATCAGGTGCAGAAATAGGGACACATGGCAGCAGCGGCTCAGTATTGGGGTATCAGCAGGATGAGGAGTTTGTGCAGGTTGAGAATAGTCCAATTGGTGACCGTGACAGTGCTAAAAATATGAAAAGTGAAATGTGTCTTTGTTGTAATCTCTGCAGTCGAGTCCTGGCTGGAGAAGTCGTCATGTCGGTCTGGGCCAGATGGAAAAGACATGAAAAGTGAACAATTCCATTAGAAAGAACATCAGCGGTAAGTCATTATCTGTACCTGTGCTGTAATCTATTATATGTTCTGTAGGACTGGTATTATTTACCACAGACCATATGGCGGTAATATCAATATTGGTCTTTTTATATATAGATTATTTTTGGCAACAGCGCGGTCATTTGCTGAGGTTCTCTGATTAGGGGCCCACTCAGAAGTTTCGCCCCCACTAAACCAAAACCTTAGCTACGCCTCTGGCTCTCTCTCTAGTCTTTCTTTCTCTCTCTAGTCTTTCTCGCTCTCTGTTCTTTCTTTCTCGCTCTCTGTTCTTTTTTCTCTCTGTTCTTTCTTTCTCTCTCTCTTTTCTTTCTTTCCTCTCTTTCTTTCTCTGTTTGTTCTTTCTCTCTCGCTGCTCTTTCTTTCTTTTCCTCAGTACCAGCCACTGTGCCCTCATTACCAGTCAGTGTGATCAGCAGTGCTAAATGGGTACGCTTGGGCGAGGATATGGGTGTGATTAGCTGTGAAATGGGTGTGGTCGGGGCGTGGTCTAAAATTTGCAGCGCCCTCTTTCCTGTCTTCAAAACTTGGGAGGTATGCTGTATGACCTCCCTACAACTTCTGGGCATGCTCCTGATGAGCGTGACGGATGGTCTCCTGAGGGATCTCCTCCCACACCTGGACTAAAGCATCCACCAACTCCTGGACAGTCTGTGGTGCAACGTGGCATGGCCTAAAATTTGCTGCAGCAGGCACAGCGTGCCACAGCCTTTGTCCCTCTTTCCCTTCTTCAAAGGTTGGGAAGTATGATGGTGGGCCCCAAGAATAATTTTTCTCTGGTGGGCCCAAGGTACTCCAGTCCGACGCTGCTGGCAAGGTCCATGGATATTGGCTCCTTAACAGCCTTAAATACCATGCCTCAGCAGCAGGGCGTACATAGAAATCATGGGGCCCCATAGCAAAAGTCTGAATGGGCCCCCCCCCCAAAAAAAAAAACCCAGAGCCATTGTAAATGTAAAGTACCAGTACAGTGAGGGGACACATTAAACAAAAAAATGTATTATGCCCCCATAGATTGTGCCCCATAGATGCTCCATAGATCATGCCCCCATAGATTGTGTCCCCATAGATTGTGCCCCCATAGATGCTCCATAGTATAGGCCCTTATGCTGCCGCAGCTGCTGCAACCAAAAAAAAAAAAAAAAGACATACTCACCTCTCGTCGCTGGGGGCCAGGTGCCGGTGTCCTGAGCAGGGGGTGACACCAGGTGCCGATATCACCGCTCGCTCAGGGCCCCGGCACCTGAGATATTTACCTGTTCTCTCTCCACTGCTGAGTGCCGCTGTCTTCGGGGTCCTCCAGCAGTAAATGATCAGGCAGAGGGCGTGGCGCGCACTAACGACGTCATCGCGCCCTCTGACCTGAACATTGCAGCAAGAAGACGCGAGCAACGGTGGAACGGGACAGGTAAATATCCCTTATACTCACCCTTCCGCCGGCGCGGTCTCTGCAGCCCCTGCTCTTCTCCCGCGGTCTCCGCCACCAGTGTTCAGCGGTCACGCGGGACAGCTCATTAAAGTCATGAATATGTGCATATTCATGACTGTAATGAGCGGTACCACCTGACCGCTGAACACAGGCGTCGGAGACCGTGGGAGAAGAGCAGGGGCTGCAGAGACCACGCCGGCGGAAGGGTGAGTATATAGAAGAGCTGCGCTCCCCCTCCCCCGCCGACCCCCTGGTAGTACTGTGTCAGCACAGCTACCCGACCGTCGAGGGCCCCCTCACCTGTCCGGGCCCCATAGCAGCTGCATGGTCTGCTTCATTCACGGTACGCCACTGCTCAGCAGTCTGCTTCATCAGGCTGGTTAACAAAAATAGGGGGGACCCGACGCCATTTTTTTTTCGAAGGGAACCCCTATTTTTGTTAATCAGTTCCCTCTGACGTCACTGATTGTGTCCCTGGCTGACCTGAAGTGAAAGTGGAAAGCAATCAATTAAGCTTT
>JARQOD010000001.1:964025973-964086810 GCA_033576555.1 Oophaga sylvatica
TGACTAATCCCTCTACCTGGAGGTACTTTGACGGTACAGAGGTCCAGGCCGCCAGCGTAACCCTATCTCCTGTGAATCCCTAACCACTGTAATCTAGTCCTGAGAAGGACCCTGATTACCACCACAGGGAACAGGAAGGTAACAGCCTTCACACACAGTATAAGACGAACGAGACAGTACAAGGGGTAAAATAAAAGACCACCTTGCATACAAAACTACCACTACAGAGGGAACACCAACGGGTAAGGAGATAAATAATAAAGCGAGGAGAGGGGAAAACCACAACAGGTACTCTTAGCTTTAGACTTCTCAATACGATCCGCTCTGCTGGTCTGCATGAATGCTTTCACCGACACTTCCCCAGCAGACAGGCAGGTATATGAAGGAAACCAATTAACCACAAATTAATTGCAGCTGAGCGAGGCTGGTCTAGTCCAGCACAGAGAGAGGAAAATTAACTCTCTCACTGCCGAAAAACACCCAGCAGCAGAAACTCAGCTGTGAGAAGTCAGGGTGTGCAATCGCGACGATCTTCGCAGCAACACACCCGTGACAACTCCGAGGAGCTCTTTACATCATCATTTCTTGTTTGTGGCCTCTTGCCATGCATGTTCCAAGAGGTGCAGGAGGTAGATGATGATGAGACACAGTTACAATAACTCAGGTTGTTGCTAAGTCATCAAGTCAAGAGGAACAGGTTGCGGTGGAGGAAAACAAAGTGGTGTATGACAAACTCGCTGACCCAGCGTGGGAAGCTGGCATGCAGATCGAGTCCAGCAGCACTGAGAGAGAGGAATAAGCAGCACCGAAACAGCCAGGAAGAGGCAGTGGGGTGACCAGAGGTAGAAGGTGGGCAACTGTTCCGCAGAGCACTGACACTTTGAATTTCTCCATTAAAGAGTTAGGTGTTCCCTGCACCTGTCCTCCCAAATTCTGAGGCACCATCATCAGACACATCCAAATCCTTGTTCCAGCACAGCGTTAAACCTGCCCTACGCCATGCTTGGAATGAAAAAAAAAGTTTCCAGGAACCAACCCAAACTTACCAACTGGCCCAAACGCTAAATGGTCAAATTTCCAGGCTGCTTGCTGTGAAAACGTTGCTGTTAGACTTGTAAACATGGATGATTTCTGCCAACTCATAGCAGCAGCTGTCCCTCAGTACTCAGTCCCCAGCTGCCACTATTTCTCCCAGTGTGACATCCCTGCCTTGTACCAGCACGTGTCCAGGAATATCACAGGTGCACCATCCAAAGCAATTACTGGAATTGTCCACTTTACCGACATGTGGCTTGTGCAAAAGTACACTACATTTCCTGATGGCACACTGAGTGAACATTGTGGAGGCCGAGTCCCATCCTGACCCAGCACATGTGCTACCGATGTCTAGGATTTCTGGTCTTATTTCTATCAGTATTTCCTCCATCTCCTACACCCCTTCCTGCCCCTCATCCTCCACCTCCAATGTGTTATCTCAGAGCCTGTCGTCCTCATCAGTCGAATCTGGATGCTCTGTAAGGTCCCCGTCACACATAGTGACACACCAGCGATCCCGACAACGTACACATCGGGTTTCCAGGCGCCGCCCTTGGTTGCCAGCTGATCCAGGCGCCGCCCTTGGTTGCCAGCTGATCGCTGGTCTCCTGCCCGCCACACGCAGCGATGCATGCTGGCCAGCGGGAGACCAACGATCAAAAAAATGTCCAGGACATTCAGCAACGATCAGTGATATCCAGCAGGGGGGCTGATCGATTGCTGAATGTCACACACAGCGATATCCCTGGGGAGATCTCTGTTGCATCACAAAACTAGTGACTCGCGGCGATATCGCTAGCGAGATACTGTCTGTGACGGGGGCTTAACACTGCCCAGTGAAGTGTCAACAGGCTCTGCTGATGCTAATTTGTCTAGGAGAAAATCTGCACACTGCAGCAGTGTTATTGAAAGGAATAATAGACAAGACAGACCTGTGGCTGTCGCCGCTGAACCTCCAACAAAGCATGGTCTTGTGGATAAAGGCCGCAACCTGGTGGCAGCTGTGAAGCTTAGCAAACTCACCACGTACCATGCCTGGCCCACATGCTCAATATAAGGAGAGATAGCGTGTGCACAGCTAAATGATGGGAAAGTGCCAAGATAGGTTCCCAAACCGTGGTTATAACAATTAATAGAATCTGGCACTCAACTTCAAATGATGTATAATTTATTGCATGAAATGTTGCAAAGAATAGCAATCAGACAGCAAAACGTTTCGGTCCACAATCAGACCTTCGTCGGTTGCTATATATTAACAAAAACAAAATTTAGATCAAAAATAACAAATGAAATAAAGTATATACATGATAATTGACATGGTCAGAAGAGATAATTACATAGTATTCATATTAGGAGGAGGGCATATTCAGCACAGTCATAATTCTGAAGATGATTTAGAGGTACAAAAAAATAGAGACTTCTACAGACATACCGTTTATGATTACTGAATAAACTTAGAGCCAGAGTGTGCAGTCAGGAGAATGGCCTGAAAATAGGTGATAGAATATAAGGATAATATATCGTATCATATTAATGTGATAAGAGAGTTATATCATACCATACCACTAAGTGGAGTAGGATCTCTAGTCCAAATGAAAGAGTGCAGCCTAAGACAAGATATGTCATTGAAAGACCATGATACACAAGCGGTTGTGGGGCTTCAAGAATGTAGATGGCCAGTGTGCTTAACTAATCTGCATCTAATCCTCTATCCATAGTCAATCTAGGTTTAAGGAATAAGAGTTCCTTTCGCCACCATCAGGATCACATGCACTTGAGACTTTTATTGACTTCGTTCACACTTCCTTTGACAATATCCGGAAAGACATTGAAAAGGTAGACTCCACTACCCCCCTAATCTCTCTACCGTAGAGACACAAGCCCTTAAATCTCTTCAGGAGAATCCTAATCTTATTATCAAACCCGCCGACAAGGGTGGAGCCCTTGTCGTCATGGACAGGTCCCAATACATTTCAGAGATCCTTCGCCAACTGACAGATACATCTATATATACACCTCTTTCCAGGGATCCAAACCCTGAGATATCCTGAAAAGTAGAGGCAATTCTCTCTAAATATTCACATATGGGAATTCTTGATCCCAAAACTTGTGAAAAAAAATATCCAATCACTCCGGGTTTTACACCTTACCGAAGGTTCACAAAAACTTATATAACCCCCGGGGAGACCGATAGTGGCATCTATAGATTCCATCCTCTCTCCTATTGCCAAATTTTTGGAAAGAATTCTTACACCTCTCACACAGAAGCCCCATCTTTTCTCCTAGACACTGGCAACTTCTTAAGAGCTATCAAAACACTTGGCACGGTACCACACGACACGGTCCTGGTCACTATGGATGACAAAGACCTTTATACTTCTATCCCCCACATAGATGGGATCAACTCAGTTCATCTCTACTTACATCCACTGACATGTCTGAAGACCAGGTTAACCTATGCATCGACTTGCTTACCGTCATACTATTCAATAACTTCTTTCTTTTCCAAGATTCCTTCTATTTACAACGTCGGGGCACCTCGATGGGCTCAAATGTAGCACCCCCTTACGCCAATACATACATGGCAAACTTTGAAACTTCCATCATTTACCAACATCCACTATACATCCACAACGTTTTATTGTGGAAACGCTACATGACAATGTTTTCTGTCTTTGGTGTGGTTCACTTGAGTCATTAATACAATTCCACTCCGCCTTAAATGAAGCATGGCCAGGGATTACATTCACTTTGTCCCATGACCCCATTCCATCAACTTTTTGAATACTTTGGTCAAAAAGACCTAGAAGGACATCTTACCACTGATCTCTATGTCAAGGGTACTGATAGAAACAGTCTATTACATTTCACCAGTTTCCATCCACCTGCAGTCAAGTGCTCTATACCCAAGTCTCAATTCCAACAGGTATGCCGTATTGTCTCGGAGAACTCTACACGTGACCAACGCCTGACTGATATGACTCTTAAATTCTCAAAACGGGGTTACCCCCCCTAATATTGGATAGAGCCAAAAATCCACCACCTAATACCCGACAGAATGTGACTGGTCAGCGGGTTCCATTCGGACATTCTTTCCATCCTTTTGCCTTCATTCTCCACAAAACTATCAGACGACATTGGCCACTCCTATCCTCTGCACACCCTGACATAGCAGAGTTCCAAGTACCTTTTTTACCTTGCTTCAAAAGACCACCTAATCTCAAGGATCATCTTGTCCATGCTGACATTGGTTCCACTTATCGACATAAACAATTATTTCTGTCTAAATCTAAAACAGGCACTTACCCCTGCTTACACTGTGCACAGTGTAACAACGTATTGAAGGGAGGTAGGTTCCAACACCCTAGAACAGGTAAAACATTTTTCATCAAAGATTATTACACGTGCAAATCCTCATTTGTAATATATCTTGTTAAATGTCCCTGTGGATTACTCTACGTGGGTGAAACAACACAATCGGTCAGGGACCGAATATCTAAGCATAAGTCCACCATTCTCAGTTGAGATATCAGGTAATTGACTCTGTCCCTCCCCTCAGACGAGGGGGTGACAGAACGCTTCTTCTCAAGAAGCGTGAATCCTTTTGGATACATACACTTGAAACACTGGCCCCAAAAGGCTTAAATCGAGATTATGATTTATTGTCTTCCATATGATTTTGTTATATCTATTGTTTAGCTAATATTATGTTTCTTTATTTTCCAGAGCCGTCTTTATTGATTGTCACGCCACCTTTTTCTGGATCTCTTCTATTCACCACTTCATACTTTTGAGTTCAGCTATAGTCTAAGTAAAGTTCAACACCATTGTCTGACAGTATCGCCCCATAATATGTCCCTGGACGGCTTCCTTATAGTCTGGAACGCAAGCTGTCTCTATCATGGAACGCACTGTCATTCCCGACCATGTCACTTCCGGTTCCTGCTACGAGCATGAACCGCACGCTAGCACAGCATGTCGGGCACTTCCGACTATATGGCACCTCCCTCCTCACGAGCGTCCTGCTCTTAAAGACGGTCACGGCTCCTGTCTGCCTTAGACTAGCGGTGGACGCTACGACGGCAACAGACACATTAGGTAAGCACACTGGCCATCTCATCTTGTAGCCCCCACAACCGCTTGTGTATCATGGTCTTTCAATGACATATTCTTGTCTTAGGCGCACTCTTTAATTTGGACTAGAGATCCTACTCCACTTAGTGGTATGGTATGATATAACTCTTTACCACATTAATATGATATGATATATTATCTTATATTCTATCACCTATTTTCAGGCCATTCTCCTGACTGCACACTCTGGCTCTAAGTTTATTCAGTAATCATAAACGGTATGTCTGTAGAAGTCTCTATTTTTTTGTACCTCTAAATCCGCTTCAGAATTATGACTGTGCTGAATATGCCCTCCTCCTAATATGAATACTATGTAATTATCTCCTCTGACCATGTCAATTATCATATTATATACTTTATTTCATTTGTTATTTTTGATCTAAATGTTGTTTTTGTTTAATATATAGCAACCGACGAAGGTCTGATTGTGGACCGAAACGTTTTGCTGTCTGATTGCTATTCCTTGCAACATTTGATGCAATAAATTATACATCATTTGAAGTTGAGTGCCAGATTCTATTAATTGGCCCACATGCTCAACTTGGTAGATCAGCGGTTTAGTAAAACCTACCCAGATTTGACAGAACTTCTGGTCAAGGTACACTAAGTCTGTGCCCATTTCCGCAAATCAGCTAAAGCAGCTGCCGCTATGACAGTTGTGCAGCAGTGCATGCAAACACCAGCTCACCCATTGGTAACCACGCGCTGGAACTCCACACTGCACATGCTGACAAGGCTTGGTGAGCAGCGAGGCCAGTTGAGGATTACCAGTTCCAACACAATTTCGTTGGTTTAAAATAGAATCCAAAATTTGTCTGCTACAGGTGTAGAAATTTTATTCTTCAAAAATTGACAGTTAGCATCAAGATTTTTTTAATTTTTTTACAGCAAAGATATTTTGTCACAAAGTTTTACTTTACTTAACAATCTTTTCAGTAAAAGATGTTTCAGTTTTTGCAAACTGTAGACTTAAACATGTTTAAAATAATGGAGAAAAAAAAGATTGGTTAGTTGTCATATTTACTGTACAACATGGTTTGTGTGAAATTTTGTTAGTTTGAAATAAAACCAAAAATTGTGCTGCTACAGGTTTAGAAATGTGTTTTTTCCAAAATAACTATAGTCATATGTACTCTAGAACTTGGTTTGAGTGAAATTGAATTTGTTTCAAATAAAAAAAAATTGGCCTGCTACAGGTGTAGAAATTTGGCTGTTCAAAATTGACTATTGTCATATATACTATGGAACTTGGTTTGTTAGATATTTGATTGGTTTGAAATAAAAACCTAACTTGACCTGCTACATTTGTACATATTTGGTTGTTCAAAAATTTACTATTGTCATACATACTGTTGAATTTGGTTTGTGTGAAATTCCGTTGGTTTGAAATAAAGAACGAAAAATGGAACTGTTACAGTTGTACAAATTAGTCCATTGGTACTTGGTTTCTAGCCGCCACTATTACTCCAATTACAGCATCCTTGCCAGAGTTGTTACATTTTCCTGAAGGCACACTTGGTGAACATTGTGTAGGCCAGGGTCGGGTGCCGGGTCCCCTAGTACAGCACGTGTCGAGGATTGCTAGCTCTATTTATAACAGAGTTTCCTCCACCTCCTACATGAGTTTCTGTACCCCATCCTGCTCTTTCTCACTTTCCATCCCAATGTGCTATCTCATAGCACATTGTCCATATCATCTGGAAGCTCTGCAGTACTGCCTCATCGAAGTGTCGACAGGCTCTGCTGAAGCTAAATTTTCTAGGAGACAAACCGCATGCCTCAGCAGAGTTGTAAGGAATAACAGACTAGACAGATCTGTGGCTCTCGCTGCTGACCCTACAACCAGGCATGGTCATGTGTGATAATGGGCAATACCTACTGTCGGCTATGAAGCTTGGCAAGCTCACACATGTACCATGCTTGGCCCACGTGATCAACTTGGTAGTTCAGTGGGTTCTGAAAACCTACCCAGATTTTCTAGAGCTTCTGTTCAAGGTACGCTGCGTCATCACCGATCTCCACAAGTCAGGTAATGCTGCCTCCACTTTGGCAGTCCTGCAGCAGCAAATGCAAGTGTCAGCTCACTACTTGTGTGTGACGTAACCACGAGCTGGAAGTCCACATTACATATGCTGGTAATCCTTTGTGAGCAGTAGACGCCAGTTGTCGAATAACAACTCCAACACTCTGTCAATGTTCTGGTCAGCCTCCACACATAACAGTAGAGTTCTCATGGATGTCTGACATTTGTTCAGTTCCTCAAGACTTTGAGGACTTCACAAAGATGGTGAGTGGCCATGGCGACATAATCAGCACAACAATCCCTCTTTTGTGCCTACTTAAACAATCGCTGCTGACAACTAATCAAAAAGCATTGCATATAGACCAGGTGGAGATGGAGGAAGACATGAGACAGAGAGATACTACTCAGCCCAGCCTCATCTTATCTGCTCAGCACAGATTGGGTAACAATGAGGAGGTGGAGGCTGAGGAGAAGCACAACAGAGGCAAGTACCCACACAAGCTGCATCCTGTCTCTTCTAAGTGGATGGGCTGAGGAGAGGAATGTGGATGAAGAGAGTGAGGAGGAGATGGAGACTGGGAGATGTTAGCTGTAGAAAGCTTGGCATATAAGGTCGACTTTACGTACCGCTGCTTTTCCCACAACCCTCACGTATTTAAAAGAGAGTACTGTTTGTTCACCCTGCTTGACCCACATTACAAGGAAAACCTTGCTTCTCTCCATGCAGAGGCAGAGAGGACTATTAAAATGGTGCTATACCAGAAAATCAATGTGGAAAATATGTTGAAAAAATTCCCATCAGACAAGGGGTAAGCTTCCTTGCCCAAGCAAGGAGGAGAAGCGAGGGAGACACACACTGTTAAGAGCCTGGGCCAATTTAATGACACCCTACCAGTGTCCATGCCATGATGGTCAGATATTTTTGACAAGGAATGAAAAGATTTTATAGATAGTCAAGCAATACTTGACCAACAAAACCAATTTACTCCCTAATTCCTCTGTGACCTTCAACTATTGAATCTCAAAGCTCGACACCTGGCATGAACTGACTCTCCATGGGTTGGAGTTGCTGTGCTGCCCTTCCTCTAGCGTTTTGTCTGAGCGGGTTTTTAGTACCCCCTGTCAACAGAAAATGATGAAAAGTTCCCTCAGATAAAAGTGAACAAAGCCTGGATTAGCCCCAACTTTTACACACTAACAGGTGACAGTAGCACATAAAGTTGTCAGGACTGAAACCCAGCAGCTCTTGTGCACCAGGCGGCAGCTCTTCCCTATTCCCAATTCAGCTCGCTGGACAGTTCCTTCAAACACAGATACTAGTACCTGTGTTGTTTCTGATTGTCTCCAATCTGAGTTCATAATTGTCTCCACCCTGTAATCTCCTGATTGAACACCCTACTTAAACCTGGCATTGCACTTCTTTCCTTGTGAGATTATTGAGCTCCCATTCTTTAGTCAAGTTTTCCATTCACCTGCTGCTACATGCAAGATTATACTGTTGCTACTGTGTACTGACCCCTGGCTATTCCTGCCTATGCAACCTGTTGATCCTTTAACTGTATTGCTGCTCCTGTGTGCCGACCCCTGGCTATTTCTGAATATGCGACCTGCCGGTGCTGACCCTGGGGGTTGCAATACCACTACTCCAACCCAGGTTAGTCCATAAGAAAAGTGTTTTTAATCTTCAATATTTGAATAATGCCCTCCAGTTGGTGCCTTCTAGAGTGTATGGATGACCCTCTTATAACTTTATATCTGGCTTTGCACAGTGTGCAGAGCCCTTATGAGTGTATAAGTACCAGAACTACACTTTTTTTAAAGGGTATGCCACACTAAACAACATCGCTAACGGGATCGCTAAAAAACGTCACTATTTAGCAATCCCGTTAGCGATGTTGTTGTGTGCGGCATCTGCCAGCGACGAGCTTCCTCCTGTGATCTCGCTCGTCGCTGGAATCGTTCCGGACCCTATTTTATCGTCGGTGCTCCCGCTGGGTAAGTATATATCGCTGAGTGTGGCACCTTTTTTAGCGATTTAGCGGTACTTTTGTACCGCTAAAGTCGTTAAGGAGATCGCTAAACGCGATAGCGTCCTAACGATATCGCTAAATGTGGCCGACACTAGCGATATAGAAACAATCCCGCTAGCGATCTCATTAGTATGCAACGCTAACGAGATCTCTAGCGGGATTGTGTAGTGTGGCAGTACCTTAAGAGGCTCTCAAGTTAGTGCCCTTTTGAGTGTAGAAGTAGCAAAACCACACTTTCTTAATATTTGAATGAGATACTACAGTTGATACCTTGAGGAGTGTATTGTGACTCTGCTTGTAATTTTTGGAAGGCTTTGCTCTGTGTGCAGATTTTTTATGAGTGTGGGAGTACTACAAGTACACATTGTTCACATTTTTTGAATGAGATAATTCAGTTGGTGCATTTAAGGGTGTATGGATGACCCTCCTTGTCATTTCTGGCAAGCATTGCACTGTTTACAGACCTTTTATGAGTGAGGAATATAACAACTATGCTTCGTTCACAATATTTGAATGAGATGCTTCAGTTGGTGCTTTAAGGGTGTATGGATGACCTTGCTTGTAATTTTGACAGGCTTTGCAATGTGTACAGAGCTTTCATGAGTGTTAGACTGATAGGGAATTTAGATTGTGAGCCCCATTAGGGATAGCAATTATAATGTATGTAAAGCACTGAAGAATAAGATAGCGCTTTATGAGCAATACATAATAAATAAATAACTACACTTTGTTCACAATATTTGAATGATGGACTACAGTTGGTGCATTCAAGGGTGTATGGATAATTCTGCTTGTAATTTTCGACAGCTTATGCAATTAGAGCATAGCCTTTATGAGTGTAGGAGTACTACTACATGACAATTTCAACAGAATATGTATGAAGCCCTCTTTTATGTCTAAAACATTGTCAATACCATAAATATAATGTCCAAAGAAAAATGCAAAATGGCACTTCACCTCAAAATATAATACTCAAACCCCTACTTATAATAAAAAGCGGGGACAAAGAAGAGATCCATAAAAATATAATTTTATTTAAATATGAAACTAAAAACTAAAATCACAAATAAAAAAGCAGAATGGCTCACATAAAAGAACGTGTCAGCTCACATAAATATGGACCAAAATGAAATTACACGTATAAAAGCCATATATGTACTCTTTAGGGTCACCTAAACAATAATAGTATACCGTTATTACTAATTATGCCCAAATAAAGTTGCTTAAATATGTTATGCAAAAAAAAATCCAGTACTAACCAAATCCAATGGAGACAGTCACAATGGCATACAGTATAATAGGTCAATGCTATAGTAAGCAAAAAGAATAAATCAAATATACAGTACAACGTTGTTAAGGGTCTGCGGAACGCACCAAATATATAAAGTAGAGAGGTGCGTTCGCAGCCCGGGGTCCACCGTGCAAGCGGAGCCTGCTGCTAGTAGAAATGGCGCGAGAAGCAAACTCTGTTATCCCGCAGAGTCGCCAACATAAACGCCGTAATGCACTGTGGCAATAAGTGCGAACTCTGTTACTCCACAGAGCCGCTAGAAGCAGAGCCGCAGCGCTATATGGCGATGTGTGCGCACTCACTAGACACAACTGAGTGGCAAAGAAAACAGCTAGGGCGCTGTCTAGCGTTGAAAGCGAACCCTGTTACGTCACAGGGCCGCTGAGAAAAAGCACTGTGTCCTGTAAGGCTCTCAGATACACAGTTAAGTGCTACGCGTTCATAAAGCGTGATCATGTCCTAATGTCCTCGCGGGAGTCACCCGCAATCTATGGCGTCTGAACGCCAGACCCTGAATACAGCAATCAAAACTCCTCACCGGTTATGCCGGTACTCTAGGGCATCTAGGACACCGACCCTGACCAGCTACCATACCAAACTCCTCACCGATTAAATCGGTATTCTAGTGGCTTATTTCAGCCGGGTCCCTATCCACACATACACATGACCACACTGGCGCATAGCATACAATGATTGATATTAGCGCATGGCGGCCCAGCCATGCTACCCTTTTATAGCAACAGCTACAGGACCTTCCAGGAACAAGGACCAATGAGAAGCTGTTACAAACAAACGTAGCTACATGACTTTCTGGCGGACCAATAGGAGCCGCTGCAGCACCTGAACATGTGACCCCTGATCTCCAATGAGAGATCTCACTCTGGGCATGCTCAGATGGGAAAACGCAGGACTTTGTCTCAAAGACGACTGCTCCAGCACTGGCTATAATAGCAGATCCTGGAAAGGCAGCAGCAAGTCTCTGCACAGTAGAGGAGTGGGCAAGACGCCTGGACCGACGTCTCTGCTGAGCAGGCTCCACTGCGGCCGGAGATGAATGGGAGACCGCAGCGGGACGGGTTCGAGACTCCCCTTGTGCAGCAGCGGGAAATCGAACCTTAACACAACGTAACCTATGATCCTAAACATAGTGAAAATGTAACAGGTCCCTGAATAAATTATACTGAAGGTATATATATATATATTGTATATATATATATATATATATTAACCGGATAAATACCATTTATAATAGTGTCACCAATCATAGCATATACTGGGCAATGCCCGCAGTGTAGGAGACTGATTCACCTTATAATCAGAGCTGAAAATCATGTCCTTTCACCCCGACTTGCGTTTCGCCACTGACTTCTTCCTGGGGGCTTGGCTAAGTGAGGGGCAAAGATTTATTTGTGCCAAACTGCAGCCTATAGGAGTGGAAAGCCTTAGTCACGTGCTGGCTGAATGATGCATGCTGCTGATACCACACCCCCGGTACAATGTAACTTCCCAGAAAATGCTCAGTGACACACTGTTAAGGACCTGTGGAACGCACCTAATAGATATTAAGGAGAGGTGCATTCGCAGCCCGGGGTCCACCGTGCAGGCAGAGCCTGCTGCTAGTAAGATGGCGCAAATAGGCAGTATGAGTGAACTCTGTTATCCCACAGAGTCGCAGATGTAAATGCAGTAGCACTATATGGCGGTATGGGTGAACTCTGTTATTCCACAGAGTCACTAACTAAAATGCAGTAGCGCTATATGTCGATATAAGCGTACTCTGTTAATTCACAGAGCTGCTGTGACAAAGACTGTGTTCTGTCAGACTCACAGGGGACACAGATGACTGCTAAGCGGATTGCAGTCTGTGATCATGCAATCAGAACACAAGCAATAATCTCCTCACGGAAGTAGCCGGTATTCTAATGGCGTTTTCAGCCGAGCCCTGAACACGTGCATACAAAACTACTCGCCGGATGTGCCGGTATTCTAGGGGCTTATTTCAACCGGACCTAACCACATGCATACATGACCACACTGACGCAAGCACGTAACAGATTTGATACTAGCGTGCGGTCATGCACACCTTTTATAGTAGCAGCTACAGGACCTTCCAGAAAAGGGCCAATGGGAAAGCCGCTCCAGAACTAAAGCAGCTTCAGGACCTTCCTGGAGGACCAATGGGAGTCACTGAAGTACCCGACCATGTGACCCCTGATCTCCTATGAGAGATCTTACCTTGAGCATGCTCAGAAGGGAACACACAGGACTTAGTCCCAACTATGTCTGCTTGCCGCTGACCTGCACTGGTTACAATGGCAGGACCTGGGGAGGCAGCAGTCATCCTCTGCACAGTATTAGACTGGGCAAGACGCTGGGACCGACGTCTCTGCTGAGCAGGCTCCACTGCAGCCAGAGACGGATGGGGGACCGCAGCGGGGATGGCTGAAAATTCCCCTTGTGCAGTAGTGGGAACTCGATCCCTAACAGACGCAAGCCTGAAATGCAAGCGGTCACTATGAGAGCATTTCCGGGAGTTTGCCGGTGACCCGGGATATACAGCGCATGCGTGCTGCCAGACCGGACTAATACTGTGCGAATAATGGAATAGAACGGAGACATATCTAAGGAAATGTGATGGAAGTGCTAAGGTGCAACAATAGCATTTAAACCCAGTGTGAATAGAAGGATAGGAAATAGGAGTATCCATAGATAGTGGATAAAATAGTATTTATTAGTGAAGAATGTGCCGTGTGCATAATGATCAATATACCCACATACACTAAAAAATGAATATATATGATAAGAAAACCTACAATATATCACACACTATACATGAAATTATAAATACTATCACATAACAATATATTAATAAATCAGGAATAAATAACACGGTGTATCTGAATCCTTCTTAGATCAAATTTTTGGCAGTTCTTGCTTCCTTCATAAATTTCACTGAAATTTCTAATTGTTTAATAAATATTTCAGTTTTGGTTCACTTAAATTATATATTTTTTAAACTCTATTAAAATGTTGCTTTATTGTTTCTTAACATTTCTTTTCCTCTAAACTCCAATTTCTTGTTGATATTGAATGTGTCGTCAGTTCTTAAAGTGGAGTAAAAGTGTGACACCATTGTTCTGAGAAGCAATCTGGGAGTAAAAGATGTTTCCAGGAGTCTTTCCATGCTGTTATCCCTCTATTAAGCACTTTTTCCATCCATTTCATCATTTTCACTGCCCTCCAGAACTCCTTTGCAGGATCTGCAGGAAAAATGCTTGGATTTTCTATTCACTCCAATTATACTCATTACTCAAAATGAGCATCCAATCATTAGGTGTTCCTTGATTTCAGTAACGAGCATCCAAGCATTTTAGTACGCACTCATACTTAGTGGGAATCCTAAACCCTATTATCCTAGGATCTCCTCAGATCCAAAGATAGCTCTTATGTAAAGTTAGATTATTCAGATCTGACAATCATAGATTAAAAGAAATCAAAACTAATAAATTGGATTTTTGTCACCATAAAATTATCTTTTAGTCTATAGCCTATACATATTAAGCTCCCGTCACACTAAGCGAGATCGCTAGCGAGATCGATGAAGCGTCAACGATCAGCGAGCTGGGAGCTGGCATCCAATGTACACATCGGTAAGTAAGCGCTGTATGGCGCCTAGAAACCCGATATGTACCCTGGATACCGGCTCCCAGCTTCTCCTGTAGAGCGCTGGGAGTGGGTATCCAGGGTACATATCGGGTAACTAGGCACCGTGCAGCGCTTAGTTACCTGATGTGTACACTTGATACCAGCGTGCTCGCTGGTCCTGATTACTGGTGAGTCTGCCCATGTGACAACTCACCAGCGATCAGCTAACGATGTCCCAGCGATCCCATCCACGTTGGATCATTAGTGGGATTGCTGGGACATTGAAAAGTGTGACGGGACCCTTAAAGTAAAGTCAGGTCGCAGATTTTTGCAGAAGTGGGTGACTTATGCTTTCTTATTCACCCCAGAACAAAATATCGAAGGTAGCCCTCCATGATGTAAAATTAAAAGGCAGGATGAGAGTGATGGATAGCTTATATGTTCACCCAGTCTAGTTGTGCAGAGATCAGGCACATCACTAAGACACAACTTGAAGTTGAATAATCAAATCTCCTAGACAACGGCTGCTGCTCTACCTGTGGAACCAACCAAGGGTCAAATTGCTGAGACATTCAAAATAAAAAGGAACAGTTATAAGGTGCGCTACCAGTAGGAGTAGCAAGAAGGTTGCAAAAAGTTATATTTTTTTTTATCCAAGTAAAACATGCTATGTGTTAACAAATCGAAAAGTTTCTTCATCAGGAATTCTCCACTGAGGATCAGGCATTTTGAATTTTAATGTCTAAATAGTGATGGGCATGTACTAAAATGCTATGTTGCTCGTTACATGAATCGAGCAAATCGTAATCCTCATTTGCTTGCTTTGGGTAACGAGCATAATGGAAGTCAATGGGAAACTTGTGCATTTTTCTGGTAGACCCTACCAGGAGGTCTGTGGGGTCCAAGAATCAAAGAAATGAATGGAAATACAACTGAAATGGAATGGAAACAGCATGGAGAAGACCCCTAGTTGCGTCTCTGACTCCCGGGTTTCACATTTGGGACCAATGTTGTCAGAGTATTAAGCCACTTTTACAGACTGACAATAAAACAAACAAAACGGAAAGGTAAAAAAGATTTTACAGGAAAAAGGTTTAGGAAACATTCTTTCCTTTATAATGACTTGCATGTGAGGAAAAATATAAGATAGAAGAAAAGAAAAGCCATCTCTCATTGTATTTCCCTGTCATTTTTAGCAATAAATAAATAAATAATTCCAAAACAATGATGAGGGGGTTCACCTTATTTTTAATAACCAGCTAATTCAAAGCATTATTATCAGTCTAGTAAGGTCCAATGTTATTGGCCCCTTCCCAGCCTAAAAATACCAGATCGCAGCCGCCACAGAACTAGCATATCACATTAGATTTGCCAGTTCTGGTGCCCTATCTCAGCTCTTCTCAAATTGCCCTTTTACGGTGGCAATCAGGGTGTCAAAAATCACAGCTGGTATCAACCCCTGGGGTTAGTAATGGAGAGGTGTATGCCACACACCCCCATTACTAACCTAGTAAGAAAAAGGAAACAAACGCTAGAATCTTTTATTCACAAAAACGCTCCCCAACAAATGTCCTAGTTCTCCCATTTATATAAAAAAAAAATCATATGCAGGTCTGAACTAGACCAACAATACAGCAATGTTCCACATCATCTGAAGCGTATGGAGCGCTGTAATGACGTTCCATAGGCTTTTGTTGCCGCCATTGCCAGGCACGCAGGTTTGTGAGGCTGGCTGGCTAAGAACTAATGTAACCTCAGTGATGTCAGTGAAGTTACATCCGTTCATAACTGCCTGGGTCTCATGGAACACCATGACCGGATGTCTGGATGTCTAGCTGTCACAACACTGTTGGGTGTCCTGGGACCAGGGGCTCCTTCCCTGTCCCTACCGCTAGGGGCACCCTAGCTCTTCCTGTTCCCCAGATTACTTCTGATGGTGGAGATGCCGGTCCATATATCTTTCCTTAGCTCCTGAATCCGCCCTCAGTCTGTACCCTTCCCCCATCCAGGGAAGAGGGGAGTAGTTGTGTACCGTAATATGTCAACCAGACTAACAAGATAATACGAACAGGATTAATGAAAAAATGAAAAAACCCAAACATACAAATATACACACACATACTGTATAACAGAGGTATCCATCGGAGTGGAGGATGGGGATAAACCAAAAGAAACGGAATTATCACCCACTCAAAACCTAGCGACAGTCACAGATAAATCCACCAGTTGCCTACTCTAATAACCACCAACAACAGCCTCCAGCCATACAGCAAAAGCTACATTTTCAATGAAGTGAAGTGCTTCTAATCAGTGCAGGAGTAGGAGAAATCAGACGCTGTGGTCTTCTGGCTCCTCTCTGTTGCGGTAAACTCGTGACACTGGCAAGCTGCGCGATTTGGCTGAATTGGTGAAGTATGTTGGACTGCCACTGTGTCATGCAGAGCGCAGTCCAGTGGTCCGACATACTGAGTCCGCTGGGCAGCAAAACCACAAAAAGAGGACTTGAAAATCCTTGTATGCGGCGCTGTTTACATATAAATGATGGACAGCATCCAGGTTAGCAGCCTATTAGTGACGCCCATACTGAGCCCGCTGGGGCACAATGACTGATGGACTGCCAGACTACTCCCTGCTTGATTCAGCAACTGTAATGCCCTGTGACCTTAACGGAGCCTTTAACTCCTTCTCAACATGTGACATACATATACTGCTCTGCAAGCGTTGCATTCCCGCAAAGTGAAGTATGGCACCTTGCAGCAACTCCCACAATCGGTGCTATCATTGAACACGGACGTTTAACCCCTCTGATGCCGCTGTTAATATTGACAGCGACATCAAAGAGTATCGCACAAGGATTGAGCTCCCTTTGTGCTTACATCAGCACAACGATCGAGTTGTGCTGATGGTCTCCATGGTGACCCCTAGGGTTCTGAACGGATAGTGGTCTTTGAGCACCTCCTAAGAGTAGAAGCTGACATGCCTCCTTCACTGCCTGTCAGACGCTGTTCTGATACTCTGCAGTGCAGAAGCATTGTAGAGTATCAGATCAGCAATCTGTAACTATACAGTGATGTCCCATCCTGGAACAGTGTAAAAAAGGTTAAAAAAATACCCAAATAAAGAACAAAAAAAGAAAAAAATATTATTCCAATAAATACATTTATTTTTGTAAAAACAATAAACACAAAAAGTTCACATATTAGATAACGCCGCATCCAAAACAGCACTTTCTATAGAACTGTCCCACTAGTTAACCTCTTCAGTGAACAACGTAAAAAAATAAATAAAACATGAAACAAAAAACTATATTTTATCATCATTATCAGAACAATAAGTACAATAAAACGAGATCAAAAAGGCAAATTTAAATAAAAATGCTACTGCTGAAAATGTCATCTTGTCTCACAAAAAATAAGCCACTATAAATTAAAAAAGGTGCATCTCTCAAAATAAAGAGATGCAAAATTAATTATTTTTTAAATAAAATAGTTTTCATTGAATAAAAGAGCCAAAACATAAAAAAATATAATTGTTGTTTCGCTGTAATTGTACTGACCTGAAGAATAAAGCTGCTTTATCAATTTTACTACACACGTAACGGTATAAAAAAAACATTCCTGAATTGCTGGTTTTTCTTTATTCTACCTCCCAAAAATCAGAATAGAAAGTGATCAAAAAATGTCATGTGCCCAATAATGGTACCAATAAAAACGTCAACTTTTCCCAGAAAAAACAAGCCCTCACAAGACTTTGTCGGCTGAAATATGGAAAAATTATAGCTATCTAAATATGTCAATGCAATACAAAGTATATTTTATTGTGTGACAGAAACCAAACATAAAAACCCAATATAAATTTGGTATTGCTGTAATTTCACCATGCCGAAAAATAAAGTTGCCTTATCACTTACACTGCACGAGGAATGGCGTAAATAATAAATTAAACCAATTTTTCACATGCTGTTGGTTTGTTCATTCTGCCTCCCAAAGATCACAGTAAGGCTCGGTGCATATTTATCCTGCCCTTTGCACTAAGTTCCTACACATGGAATTCCATGTAATTCTCTGAAATACGGGATTCAGACAACGAAAGATTCCCTTTAATGAGGCAGATGGAGGCACTCTGGATGTAGTCTGGCCTATGATCCGGATTTGTCCATCTTTTTAGGCAAGTATAAAAGCATGTGGACCACAGTATTGTGCACCTCTGAAAAGGAGGACAGCGCTGAACAGAGGCCAGACAAAGTCTAGAGTAACTCTCCTGCCTCATTATAGTGAGTGGGTCCCTTGGGGGTTTCATCTGTCACGTCACCCAGAGATTAAGATGGATACTGCAAAGTAAGTGCTCATCATAGAGCGCTGGATGAATGTGATCCTAAATGTTATGTAAAAGCGTCAACTCAATCCACAAAAAAAAGCAAGTCCCCACTCAGGTCCATCATCTGTCAATGGAAATATAGGGGGCTTCCATGTTACTTGTAGCACAAAGGCTCTGGAAAAATAAAATGGCCCTCACCCCACAAAAGAAATGCAGCAAATTCTGTGCTCCCAAATCCAAATGCCCCCTTCTTTCTGAGTCCCAGTGTGTCTAAACCACATTTAGCACCCACATGTTTGGTATTTCTGCAGTGATGAGATTCGCCTAATTTATGGGTGCATGTCTACGGAAGCATGGGCTGGTCATAATTCACTGGTCACCTCAACATATTGGGCACTATAACGCAATTGTTACTACAATGGCAGTGTGCAATTTTCACCCATCCAATACTGCTCATTTCTGGAAAACATCAGTGGAATCAAAATCTTCACTACACCTGTAGATAAATTACCAAAGAGGTATAATTTCCAAAATGGGCTCACTCGAGGGGGAATTCCCCTTTTCTCTGGCACTTAGCACAAGTAGCGCTCCATTCCTCCTGAGTCTCACAGTGTGGCTAACCAGTACTATACAGCCATATATGGGATATTCCCACATTTAGACAAAATTGTGGGACAAATTTGGTGCCATTTTTACCCAATTACCAGTTTTGAAATATAAAATTTGTTTTCTTCACTGCTCAATAGTATAATATTCTGTGACACACCTGTGGTGTCAATACCATCACTGCTCCCCTAGATGAATTCATTGAGAGGTGTAGTTTGTCTCTTATGGGGGTTCTGCTGAACTAGCACCTCAGGGGCTTTGCCATTAAAACTTAGCACCCTCAAGCCAGTTCAGCAAAATCTGAACTCCAATTTGGTGCTTCTTCGCTTCAGAGCTTTGCATTGTTCTTCAAGAGTAGTTTTTCACCACATATTGGGTATCAGCGAGCTCAAGAGCAATTGCTTAACACATTTTTTGGTCTATTTTCTCCTGGCACCCTTGCGACATCATGAAATTTGGAGCTAAAAAACATTTTTGTGGGAAAAACTTAATTTTTTTTAAGGCTCAACGTCTGTGAAGCACCTAGGGTTTCAAGGCACTCATCACACATCTAGATAAGTATCCTGAGGGGTCTAGTTTCCAAAATGCTGTCAGTTGTGTGGGGTTTCCACTGTTTAGGCATTTCAGAGGCCCTCCAAATGTGACATGGCGTCCGCTGATAATTCCAACAAATTTTACATTTAAAAAGTCAAATTTTGCTCATTCCCTTCCAAGCCCTGCCATGCACCCAAACAGTGGTTTTCCCCCACATATGGGGTTTAAGCAAACTCAGATGAAATTGCATAACAAATTCTATGGTGCAATTTCTCCTGTTACCCTTATCAAAATACAAAAATTGAAGCTAAAATACATTTCTGTGGAAAAAATTTGATTTTTTTATTTTCCCAGCTCAACGTTTATAACTTCTGTAAAGCACCTGGTGGTTCAATGTTCTTAATACACATGTAGATAAGTTACCTGATGGGTCTAGTTTTTAAAATGGTGTCACTTGGGGGGTTTCCACTGTTTAGGCACATCAGGGGCTCTCCAAATGCAACATCGTGTCCACTAATTATTCCAGCAAATGACTCTCCTTCCTTTCCAAGCTCTGCCATGAGCCCAAACAATGTTTTTTTCCACACACATGGGGCATTGGCATGCTTAGGAGATGTTATACAACACATTTTATGGTCCATTTTCTCCTTTTACCCTTGTGAAAATAAAAAAATGGGTCTAAAAGAAAATTTTTGTGGAAAAAAAGTTTATTTTTTCCTTCCACATTCCATTAATTCCTGAGAAGCACCTGAAGGGTTTATAAACCTGTTAAATGTGGTTTTGAGCACCTTGAGGGGTGCAGTTTTTAGAATGTATTTTCTGTCATATAGGCCCCTCAAAGTCACTTCAAATGTGATGTTGCCCCTATAAAAAATAGTTTTGTAAATTTTGTTGTAAAAATGAGAAATCGCTGGTTTAACCCTTCTAACTTCCTAACAAAAAAAATTATGTTTCGAAAATTGTGCTGATGTTAACGGCTCCCTTAAAGTTTCCAGCCTCACAGCTGACGCAAGTCCAGGTGGCTGTGAATTATGACAATATTGTTACTGCAGTTCACAGCCTCCGGTTCTCCCAGCAGCTGTGAGACCCAAAAAACTTTAGGGAAAATTTAAGGGAGACTCAGCTGCTGGGACAGCAGGAGGCTATGAACTCTTGTGACATTAGTTAACATCCTCCAGTTTGAAAAACATTTTAATTTAAGTCAATCAAAATTTAATTTTTATAAAAAAATGGACATTTCAGTGTAATTTATGAAGTATTAGTATACAGGTAATACAGTGATCAATAGTGACATTATACACACAAGCGCTGTATATGTTGTACAGGTTATACTGTGATCAATCACATTATACACATGAGCTCTGTATATAGTGTCTGTGTAAAGGTAATACAGTGATCACTGGTGACATTGTACACAGAACTTCTGCATATAGTATACAGTGTATAGTGTCAGTGTACAGGTAACACACTGACTCATCAGTGACATCTCTAGGTTAAGTCCTTCATCTTTGCTTTTGATCTTCATCCAGCACAGACTGCCATACACTATTTCCAGCCAGGGCTCGTAGTTGCACGAAATAGCACAGTTAGCTAGAGCACCGCTTGCAGAACACATTACTTAATTTTTCCCAACTTCTACACTACACTAGATGAAGAAAAATAGGCGACATAGTGTCACTCTGCACAGTAACAAGTACGCCTCCCGAATTTAAACCAGTATCCTCAAAAATAAAATAAATACATCACTGCAGTAATAATATCCCTTAATTAGCTCTTATGGTAATAATATCCCTCATCCTGGCCCCCGTGTGTCTCATTCCTGGCTTCTGCCAAATGTTCATCCCATCCTTGCCCTATATGTTCTCCCATCCTGCCCTCATGAGTATCCATTCTGCCCCATGTGATGTCCCTATCTGTCCCGTGTTCCTGCCCCATCTATCCCATGATCCTGCCCCATCTGTCCTGTGATTCTGCCCCATATTCCCCGTGATCCTGCCCCATGATCTTGCCCCATTTGTCTCATTGTATCCATCCTGCCCATGATCCTGCACCATGTGTTTCCATCCTGCCTATGTCTCCATCTTATCCCATGATCCTGCCTCATCTGTCTCCATCCTGCCCCATGATCCTGCCCCCTGTGTCTCCATCCTGCTGTTGAAACATATTGCGGCTTGCCGCTATCAATAAAAATAAAAAAAACTTTCTCCTTATCTGACCACACCATCTGTCTCCATCCTGTCCCATATTCCAGCCCCATCTGTCTCCATCCTGCACCATGTCTCCATCCTGCCCCCTGTGTCTCAAATCCTGCCCCCGTGTCTCCCATTCTGCCCCACATCAATAGATTTTTGGGAGTGTTATATAACATCAAAATGTTCCGCAATGCACATAATACTCTACGGATGAGTAATTGAATACAGAAAACTGTTTCAATGCTTTTTTGCAGTGCTATATAACACAAAAATGTACCATAGAGCACGTAATAGTATATGGATTAGTAATTGAATACAGAAAAAAATATTTCAATGCTTTATGGAAGTGTTATGTAACACCGAAATGTACAGCAAAGTACATAATAATCTATCAGTGAGTAATTGATTCCAGAAAAATGTTTCAATGCTTTTTTGGAGTGCTATATAACACAGAAATGTACCACAAAGCATGTAATGCTCTATGAATGATAAAATAGTAATTTTTTTCACCTCCCCAAAAAAATGTGATCAACTGCCGCAGCTACTATTTAGCAACAGACTGCAAAGCCCTAATCCCTGCCTAGAAACAGTATTCATCCACTCTCCCTCATACTGCAACTTTCTCTACCTTCTTAGGCTAATTGGAGAATGTGTCTGATACAAACAAAGCACAATATTAGCCCATACAAGGACTGTTAGTATGATGGCTCAGCTTCAGCTTCAGTAGCAACACTTCATGACTCTGATTCGTTAAATTGTGCACACACACACACACACATGCCTGGATAAGCACTCTCTCCCTCCAATAAGGACTGTCACAGAGATATGCAATGGCATCAGTGTGCCGAGCCTGGTGATGCCTGTCCTTTTATAACCCCTTACGATATCATACTGCTAGACTATCGCAGTCATGTCACTACCAGGATAGCTGCAACATTACAGTGACTTGCAGGCATTCCCCTCGTTCTTATTGGCTGTGTAACAGGCACCAAACATATGGGGTGCTTGTTTAAAATTTAGCACTAGCTAATGCTCGTCGAGTGCTGAGCACATATGTGCACCCAGATACTCAAGTGATATCCCAGTATCACTAGGTGTGAGTGAATGTGATGGGAGATAACTTCCTTTGAAGTCACTGATGGAACCTACACACTCTGTTTTTTTCCTCAGGTCTCTTTGTGAATTGTCTGAAATTTTGACAGGTAGGCCTGTTTAGATATGTTTGCTTATTGAGTAGTGTTGAGCGATACGATAATGCAAATATCGGCTATCGGCCGATATTAGCTCTATCGGCCTTTCGATAATTCGTTTCGATATTTTCGTCTTATCGAATACCGGAATCGGATTTGTCACTGTCACTGTGAGTGTCCGTCGGTTCCGTCTGTCAGGAGTCAGTGGCACTTACCTGGCAGAAGATCTCCGGCGGTCACGTCCTGGACTGCTTGATGGCCGCCATTATCTTCTCCCTGGCGGTCACATGCAGTTTTTCGCGGATAACTGTAGTGACTGCAGGGTAATTCCGGCCGTAAACCAGTCTGATGACGTCACCGCCGGGGAAGCAGGTAATCAGCTGTGCTGCGCCGGGATTCTGATGTAGCAGAGCTGGATCGTCGTGGGACACTCGTTACTATGGACTGCGTCGGTCAGGTGGTATACTTTTTTTTTTTTTCATTTTTTTTACAGGAGATTGATGGCGTCGCAGGATGAGACTGTAATAAAAGTAATGAAAACTGTGTTTTTTTTTTTTTATTAAATTAAAAAACTTTTTTATAAACATTCACCCGTCCGGGTACATAAACAATTTAACTATCAACAATTTAACTATTTACATACAGGGACCCTGTCCGGGTTATTTATACTTCTTTGGCAGGGGTGTTCCAGGTACCACCTGGTACTCTTCTGATGCTTGCCAAACATCCGAGGCACCAAGGACCACCAGGACCTGATGACGTCGTGTGGCCTGTACAGTCAAGTCGTGACCCGCTATCTGGGTCTGTGTGGCCACCTCTTTCATCTCCCTCCGGGTCTGGACCCCTATGTCCCGGACTGAACGAACCCCAGGGGGCCTAACAGGCGCCGGGTACGGGCCAGCTATACTTATCATGTCCATAGCTGGGGCTGCTGAGGAGACCACTGATGGAGGCTTGGGAGATTTACGGCATGGGGTGGGCACTTTTGCAGAGGCCTGGATGTGGGAGGCTGAAGGCTCCGAGGGTCTCACAGGTTCCTGACACACTGGGGAGTAGGGGTCGCACCTGGTAACATTTAGGGCGTACCATCCATTGTAACCCCAGTGTCGGGTGTAAGTCACCAAGTCTCCTGGCAACAGGTCCCTCCCCGGGTGTCCTTCTGGGAGGTGAGCCTCCACGTCCCGCCGGTTCACAAAGACTTCTAAATAAAGTCCAGGCTCCTTGATGAAGCCCCAACCACCTTTCAATTTAAAGCTCCGTACTGCACCCTTACGCCGCGGCTCACACAGGGTTCCTTTATCCTTTCTCATCCGGTCCTTATCTGCCCGGTCCTTCTCCAGGTTACGTTGCCGAAGTTTTTGGGATTCTCGCTGCTCCCTTTGTCGCTCTGCTTCCCGCTCCCAACGTCTCCACTCTTCCTCCTGACGCCGGTTGAAATTCTCCTCCACCAGCTGCTCCATGTCTCCACCACTCCACTGCAGCTTACAGTGTCCGGTTTGCGGCAGCTCTCCTGTCGCCCCCAGTTCTGGCGGCGCTCCCCTGAGGAGGAAGCAGACGGCTCTAAATCAGATGACAGTCGGGGCTCCGGTACAGGCCGGTAGTGCTCTGGTGCCTGCGCGGCCTCCTACATGAGGACGGGTGTCGCTTCTTCTGTCTCAGCGACGGGGGCAGACAGCGGGATCTGGGGTGCTGACGGTGCTGCGGTTTTTGCAGGAACGGGTGCCTCCACTGCGACAACGTCAACCGGATCACATTGCAAGGACTCCTCTACTAGAACGGGTGCCTCACCTTCCGGTACAGACACTTCAGGTAAGAGGGATTGGCGCCCATCCAAGTTTAGTTTTAGTGCACGCCAGCTCGCTTCCATCCTGGCGACCTCCTCCTGGTGCCAGGCCAGGCCTCTTAGGGTATCCGCCGCTTCTTGCAGCGTAGGAGGGTTTCCAGGCCGGGTGCCCAACGGTGGTTCCGTGGCGATCGGGTCACTTCCGTGGGGGGAGAGCTCTGACTGCTCCATCCCTTCACACTTCTGCTCGTGTCCATTAGCCATCTCTGCCAAGTCACATGTGTCATCATTAGCATCTGGAGAGGGCCCCTCTTTTGTAGGGAGGCGGGACCTTTGTGTTAGTTTCCACACACTGAGGAGGATAAGGAGGCGGAACTGAAGAGCTGTGGGGCACGATCTTACATTACAGTACCATTTAGAGCCATCGTTTTCGCGTCACTGAGTGAGTGTACAGTACACCCATGAAGAGCACGCCCTTCTTCTTCACCAGTGCCTCGTCGTGACACAGATATGGCGGAAAAATGGCAAATACATTCTCTGATGATTTTAGCAATTCTCAAGCACAAAACCAGTTCAATTCAGGCACACAGGACTCGCTTATAGCGAGCTACAGAATCCTGTTCGTGACGCCCAAGTTGAGTCGCACAGAGCCAGAGGTTTTGGGGGTACTCGGCACCGATCCCGTCGACTTCTATGGGGTATGTCACGGCTTTACCCGGCAATTGAATCAGAGTCTATTTTACTATGTAGAAGTGTATAAACTATAAATATATGTATATATATATGTCACAATGACATGTATATATATATATATATATGTATTCTATGTGTGTATATTTTGTGTTTACAACGTAAGAAAGGGTTTTTTTTGTTTCGATATTTTGTTCCCATAGACTTACATTGGACTTCCGCTATCGAAATCGGATATCGACGATATTTAGTGCTATCGGCGATACAATTTCGATACGATATTTTTAGATATCGAGCAATATCACTCAACACTATTATTGAGACAATAAACGTGGCCAATAAGATTAAAAGAAGTAGGTTGATGAATGAACAATAGTTGAAAACATGATAGATTGTCTGGTAAATGAATCTTTACTCTTTGGCACTCAAACTTGAGAAGGCCCAAGAGCTAACAATCTTTTTTGAGGATGTTCTGGAAACTTTATTTTACAGAAACATTGTTACTTGACTAACAACTATAGTTTTTGGATGAAACTTTTAAAAGCATCCAATTTTGTTTTAGACGATGATGACATAAGTCTTCAATGTGAGCGAAACTATTTAAAGAAAAAAATTGAGCTTTGCTAAATCATAGATTTATACAGTGTAAAATTTTAATTCTTCCAATAACCAGACTAAAATTCTTGTCATCCGAACAAGTTTAAAAGTGATTCCATGAGAACATTAAAAAAATTCCCTTAACATTAGATCATAAAACACATGCTGATAGTTCAAGGTTAATGGATGCATTAAGCAAAAGTAATTCTGTATCACATCTGAAACGATAAAGATTTCGACACATGCAAGACTAATAATCTTTCTATTACAGGTGCCCTATGCCGGGGACTAGCAGAAGACGTTGCATGCTGACATTTACTTGTCAAAAAGCTAGGGGGAAAAACGAAATTGTTCCTATCTTGCACAGACACAGCGCATAACCTCCTAGGTTTAAACCATAATTGGGGTTCCACCGAGCTTTATCATTTCTATTAATTTAATAGGTTGAAGAGCATTTCCAATCACAGAAAGATATTATAAAACTATAATTTGATTCACATATCAAAATGTTAAACGTCCTTTACTGCCGTGAAATATTTTACCTACCCCAGACCAAGTCCTGTTCTCACCTAATGTTGCCTATGAAACTCTCGGGAATTGTGCTTGAGAGGTTTACTCATATGTAATCTATAAAAAGATTCCCATTACCATCAAAAGACATATTAATAACGTGAAGAATGATGAGTGTGTTTAATTATTTTACAACTTTGTATGTTCCTAGAAAAGTGTCCTTCCAAAGTTAACAATTCATTAAAGTTTTATTATCTTTTAAAGGTCACCTAAAGATGATACATGTTCTTAGTGGTCAAGTCATCAGTGTTCAGAATGGCTTATATCGTTGTAAGGCCAGGGTCACACATGCGAGAAACTCCCACGATTCTCGTGCGAGTCTCTCACATGAACACCCGGCACTGCCGCCGACACTCGGACCGGAGTGTGCGGCTGCATAGGAATACATGCAGCCGCACACTCCGGTCCGAGTGCCGGAGGCAGTACCGGGTGTTCATGCAAGAGATTTGCACGAGAATCGGGCGAGTTTCTCACATGTGTGACCCTGGCTTAAGGCTTCTCCTCTGCTCTAAAAGACTACAACAGTCAGTGTTGGTATAGGCTTTTCCCCAAAGATTTTTATTTTGCTGCAAGGATTCCCAGATTTCTTCTGCATACTAGTCAGTGACTGGTGAAACAAACTGAAGACCATAAAAATACAGGAAAATGTGCAGGCTAATTAGAGACCAAGAGCAATATTTAAGTAGTCATGTTAAATCAGAATCCAGAATGGATAAGCAGTAGACTTAAGGTCCCCAATACTCATGAAACTAATGTATACTGGGCCTGCCAACATCTACAGTTTCGGCCAACAAACTGATGTGCATGGGGCCATTGGCCAACTGATGGTCAAAGCAGATCTTGATTGGGCATGTCTGATTTCATTGTTTTCTTGTAGATGAGCCAATGTGTCAGCCAGTGACTTTCTCATAGAGAACACAGGAGAGCTTGGCTGAATAGGAGAGTCAGCTGACATTGCCAAACGATGGGCCTTAAAGGGAACATGTCAGCAGTAGTGTTGAGCATGCCGATACTGCAAATATCGGGTATCGGCCGATATTTGCTGTATCGGAATTCCGATTCTGAGTTCCGATATTTTTGCCATATCGGATACCGGAATCGGAGTTTTCCTGTAAAGTCTATGGGAGTTCCTGTGTCACAGAACGAAGTACGTGACACAGGAACTTCCCGAAACTGTCACTGTCAGTGTCGGTCGGGTCTGTCAGGTGTCAGGACTCAGCAGAGTCAGCACTTACCTGGCAGAAGATCCCCTTCCCCGGTGGTCACGTCCTCCTGGATGGCCGCCATTACCCTGTCCCTGGCGGTCACGTGCAGAATCTCGCGATAACTGCAGTGACTGCCGGGTACTGGGTAATCTCGGCCAGCTGTACTCTCGCGACAGCTGGCCGTAAACCAGTCCGGATGACGTCACGGCTGGTAAGCAGCTCTGCTCTATGTGGATGTCAGGCTCAGCCTGTCATCCATATGTAGCATAGATGGACTCGTCGTGGGACACTCGGTATTTTGGACTGCGTCGGACAGGGAGTATTGGTGTTGGTTTATTATTTTTGTTTTTTTTACAGGAGATCGATGGCGTCGCAGGAATGAGAGTGAAATAAAATTAATGAAAACTGTGGTGTTTTATTTCATTAAAAGACTTTTTCCTTGCTGTTTTTTTTTTTAAATTTACAAACTATGATTAATAATGGATCGGTGTCTTTTTGACGCCTCTCCATCATTAACTGGGCTTATTGTCACCGATCAATCAAAGGTGATATTAACCCCTTATTACCCCGCTTGCCACTGCTACAGGGCAAGTGGGAAGAGCCGGGTAAAGTGCCACAATTGGCGCATCTTTGGATGCACCATTTGTGGGGCTGCTGTAGCCTGGTATTTATAGGCTGTTGAGGACCAAAATCCATGGGCCTTGACAGTCTATTAATACCAGGCCGCAGCAGTCTGCATTTAACTTGGCTGGTTAACAAAAATAGGGGGATCCCCACGCCATTTTTTTTTCGAGGGGATCCCCTATTTTTGTTAACCAGCCAAGCTAAGCAGACTGCTGTGGCCTGGTATTATCAGGCTTGCAAGGTCCATGGATATTGGATCCTTACCAGCCTGAAAAACTAGGCCTCAGCAGTCTGCTTCATCTGGCTGGTTAACAAAAATAGGGGTGACCCCACGCCATTTTTTTTTTGAGGGGATCCCTATTTTTGTTAACCAGCCAAGATAAGCAGACTGCTGTGGCCTGGTATTATCAGGCTTGCAAGGTCCATGGATATTGGCTCCTTAACAGCCTGAAAAACCAGGCCTCAGTAGTCTGCTTTATCAGGCTGGTTAACAAAAATAGGGGGGACCCCACGCCATTTTTTTTTTCGAGGGGATCCCCTATTTTTGTTAATCAGTTCACTTCAGGTCAGCAAGGATTCCCTCTGACGTCACTGATGCTGTGGGTGTCCCTGGCTGACCTGAAGTGAAAGTGGGAAGCAATCAATTATGCTAACCACTTCCTCTCCTGTCAGCCAGGAGAGGAGATGATTCAGTCGGGGGTTTACTGTGAGACTGTCAGCATTAGCTGCGGTTTCTGCAGTAAACATTAACCCTTTCAGAAGGATTACATCGGGGGACCTGACTGAACATCGGATAGGTAAGAATAATGTTGCTTTATTATTTTATTTTTATTACAGGTGAACAAGGGCTTCGCAAGGAATGGCAGTAAAATAAAATATTGTCAAAAACTGTGTGTTTATTTCATTAAAATGATTTTTAATTAAAGTGTGTGTGTTTTATTTTTATTTCATACAATAGGATTAATAATTGATAGTTGTCTAATTGACAGCTCTCAATTATTAATCTGGCTTAAACTCACCTTTCAATAGCAAGGTGGCTTTAACCCCTTATTAACCCATTCGCCACCGCTACAGTTCAATGGGAATAGACGGGCAAAGTGCCAGAAATGGCGAATCTAATTATAGATTTGCCTTTTCTGGGGTGTCTGGGGGCAGAAGTTAGTAGCCAGGGGGGGGCCAAAAATAATGGTCCCTCTCTGGGCTATTATTATCTGCCCCCACTCGCTGGCTTTGTCTGGTGGAGAAAATAGGGCGGGAGCCCACGCATTTTTTCTCAACAATTTTACACCTCATATATATATATATATATATATATATATACATGTCATTGAATTTGTGACACATATATATATATATATATATATATTTATAGTTCATACACTTCTACATAGTATAATAGCCGCTAATTCAATTGCCGGCTTTTGTGAAAATACAGAAGCTGACATGAAGTAACACATGGTTTACATAGAGTTAACCATGTCATTTCATGTATTTTGATATATTGTTTTCACTAACAATTACATGAGTGTATGTGTGCAAAATTTGACACATGTAGGGGTTAATTAAAGGTGTAAATTCGTAGCAAAAAAAATCCATTTTTTTTACAACGAATTTACACCTTTAATTAACCCCTACATGTGTCAAATTTTGCACACATACACTCATGTAATTGTTTGTGAAAACCATATATCAAAATACATGAAAGACATGGTTAACTCTATGTAAACCATGTGTCATTTCATGTCGGGTGCTTCTGTTATTTCACAAAAGCCGGCATTACCCGGCAATTGAATCAGAGGCTATTTTACTATGTAGAAGTGTATGAACTATAAATATATGTATATATATATGTCACAATGACATGTATATATATATGTATTCTATGTTTGTATATCTAGTGTTTACAAGGAAAGAAAGGGTTTTTTTTAGTTTCGATATTTCTGTCCGATTGACTTGCATTGTGTTTCCGGTATCAGATCGGCGATACCCAATACTTTTTGAGTATCGGGCCGATCCAATCCGATCCAATATTTTAGGATATCGGGCAGTATCCCTCAACACTAGTCAGCAGGGTTGTGCATAGCAGCTCTCAGAGATCGCCAACAGCTGCTATTGTGCATGCGCGGGTGGCGCCATCTTTGTGGAGGACATTTTTTTTTCTTCTCTAGCAAGATGGTGCCGCCGGCACTGCGCCACAGCAGCTATCGGATCTCTGTACAGACAGATAGCTACTACTACGCAGGCGCCCCGGGCACAATTTTCAAAATGACTTTTTTTTTTTCTTCGCTCAAGTAAATCTGCAAAAAGGGATTATGGGCAGAGTAAGTGCACACTAACCATGCGATTATGCTGCAGCGCAGGTGCCACAGCCGGCACCTGCCTGCAGAAGTGTTTTTTTTTTAATTCAGTATATGATAGTATTCATTATGCAAACTAGGGTCAGGTCACTGTGGGTTCAGTGACCTATCAGCAGTCTGCATTATGAATACCTAATAAGAGTGCCACATACATGAACCCCACCTTAGGACACAAGCATATCATTAGCACAAAACTGAAAATAAAGATTAAGAAACAGCCACAAGGCGGATTTCATCATCCAAGGTATCATTTTATTCTGTATAATGGCACCGACCTGACACAGTGTGCATGTTACTGTGCATAATCCTGCTGACAGGTTCTCTTTAAGACAAGACAAGGATCCAACTATTAAAGGTCAACAGCGGAGTAATAAATAAAGTTACTCCCACACCATGGTCAATCAAGAGCTAGGTCAGAATTCAGAAAAAGCAGTCCAATGAAGTGCATTGAAAAGTGCCTTAAATAATGATGAGCGAGCACTAAAATGCTCTGGTGCTCGTTACTCATGTTTAGCAAATCGTAATGCTCGGGTGCTCGACCCAAGTAATGAGTATAATGGTAGTCAATGGAAACTGAAGCATTTTTCCAGTGCAACTTTTATGGACTGACAATAAAACATACAAAACCATAGAAAAAATGGATTTTACTGGAAAAAATATTAAAAAACATTCTTTCTTAGATAATGTCTTGTATATAAGGCAAAATAAATAACAGAAAAAATGCTTCTCCACACCTTGGGTTATGTTCACACCTAGCGTTTTTGCTGCGTTTTTGCACGTTTGCTTTGCTTTCAATAGTGATAAAAACATTCAACAGGAATTGTAATTTTATAATTTTACTACCTTATCTAGCCATATAGCCATATGGTGTGTGAGACATGATCAGATGCATCCTGTATAATTTATGAAGGAGGGTCTTGGAAAGGCACAAAGATTTTTTTTTCAGGGTCATCAGGCAGCCCTCACTTTTTGTAGAGGGCCATCAAGTAGCCCTTACTATTGCTAGAGGGCCAGCAGTCGGCCCTCAATATTGTTAGATGGCCAGCAGGTAGCCCTCACTATTGTCAGAGGGTCATCAGGTGGCACTCAATCTAACTTTAGAATCCCAGCATCCAGTCCTCGCCAAGCATTTTTGGAGGGCCAGTAGCTGTATATTGCTACTGCAATGTAATTTACACATTTAAGGTGGGCAAATTTTCCTTTTAGTATTAATACTGTAACATTTGAAACTTAGAGGGCCCGCAGGTGGTCCTCAGAATTTATAGAGGTCCAGCAGGCAGCCCCCACTACTGTTAGAAGGCCAGCAGGCATCTTGTGGACAGATGAGACCAAGATGGAGCTTTTTGGTAAAGCACATCATTTTACTGTAAATGGAATGAGGCCTACAAATCAAAGAACACAGTATTTACAGTCAAATATGGTGGAGGTTCAAGGATATCTATGGGTTGTTTTACTGCCTCTGGCACTGGGTTCCTTGACTGTGAAAAGTATCATGAAATGTATAGATTCCCAAAGGATTTTGGGTCGCAATGTAGTGCCCAATGTCAGAAAGCTGGGTTTGCATGCTAGGTCATGGAACTTCCAGAGGACAATGACTCTAAACATAGTTCAAGAATCACAGATGCTATACAGAGACTGTCAATAAACACATTAAATTAGCGAGTAATGATCAGTGATGAGCACGTTCTCTCATCACTACTTAGCTTTCATAGTGTACCCTTTTTCAATGGTAAATTGACCTTCATTTTTGCATTTTGTGTTATTGCTATCTTTCCTGTTATCTGTTCAATCGTTATGCTTACCACGTCATTCAAAGCTTGATTGTATACATAAACTCACAGTATGTCATCCTTTATATTTAGCTTTTGTAAAATCAATAAAAATTGAGTTCCAAAAAAAGGATTAAAGAGGTTTACCACTACTTTATCATAGATGACTTATCCTTAAGGTTGTACACTACTGATCAGACATTGATAACCTATCTTAATCATCCAGAGGGCAACCCTGAGAGTCCTTTCTGAGTGGAAAATGAAGCAAACGTGAATATGGCTGAGCTGGAGTATCCGGCTCCACTGTGTGTATGGACTAGCCACTGTGCCAAGGAAACTATGAAAGCGGCATTTTATTCTGTTGATTGGCTAAAGTAGACTTCCACCGATTAATTCTAAAAGTCCATATGCAACAGCTCTCTTACTAGTTTTGAGAACAAACTAAATCAATGCAGGATTGCAGATAATATATATTTATAAAAAATAAAGTAATAATTTTAACATTGCTTTTACCTGTTGCAAAATAATTTTCTCATCTCAGAAAACCCATTTAACTCCACTCTGACAACTCTTGCACAATGTCTGTACCAATATATACAGTAGTGCTTTAATATGGAGCCATATAGTCTCCATAAACTGGTGTATGGGCTCTGTCAGACTGTGTGTGTACTGAGACACTCTCCCCTATCAACTAGAGAACAATGCACATACTATGGTACAGTAAGATGTATATCTTCTACCGTGTAGCCAGTAGATAGAAAAATTTTAGAGTGAGATCCTCAGTGGACTCTCAACTCTAAATATTTTACCATACATATGGAAACTGATGAGGATGACACAAGGTTGGGTCTTAAAAGCCTTCACATGCCTCCCTATGAAGTAAGAGTTCTATGGAGGCACAGTCAATGGCTCAATCACATCGAGGAAAACTCTTTATGAATATCTAGTGATTTTATTTTTAATTTTGGCTAATTGTCTTATAGTAATGCATATAAATACTTGGAAATTGAAATAAGCACTCCAGATAAAAATTGTGTTTTCAATAAATTAGTTGTATTACATACCATAATGATCGCCATCTTCCCCGGTCACGAGCATCTCGCCATTTCTCTTCTAAATCATGTGATTTCAAATCAGATTCATCAGAGTACACAGTCACTTTCACAATGTAAATTTGTGGAACTCCGTTTTTACTTGGATGGAAGTAGCACCGTCCCACACCGTAGTCCCTGTGTAAGTCGGCAAATGAGAGGAGTTCTCATATGTCACAGAAGAAAACCGGAGTAGCGCTAGAATCTGGGGAACATGGTGACTTTGTAATCTAGTGTAGTTGTATTAAAATACTTCAAACTTATTTAGGAAGGTTTATAACATTTTTGTTAGAAGTGCTTTTTTAGAGAGTAACTAAACCTATAACAGGTTTTTTAACATTTCAATGCCCTTAAGCAGATCGGTGTTGGGTCTAGATCCTGTGATCTGACACCTATTGCTCAAACCCCCTCGACTTCACTTTCAATAGGTGCCCTGATTGGATCAGAGGAGCGCACACATCAGACCAGAGTATGAATTTAATAGAAAACATAAGCCTCATAGCCTATGAGATCTTTGGACCCCACTCTCCGTGCACACTCAGCTAGGACTCATGCGCTCCTGTTTGGTGAGCGGCGCATCTTTCAGGGGAGTGATAGGGTGGTAGAGGGTGAGATTTGAGCTATCGGTGGAGTTTTGCTGACCAGGTCTCACAATAATCTACTTGTAATTATAAGGGCACTGGATTGTGAAAAAGAAACATATGTAAGTTTTGTTAATATTTGATTTTTTATATATTTTGACATTTGTTTTTGTTGATTTATGTTAAAAAATATTTTAATTAACCCTGGGTCAGTCGCATTTCTGGCACATCTCCGGCACTCCCAAACTCTGCCAGGCACGGGTTAGAAAACTGCCTATAATATATCATTATCTCAATTTCTGGGCTCGAAGAGTAATCGGTGACTTTCATAAGGATTTATTAAAAGAGAGCACACAAAATGAGATGCTAAAAACAAACATTTAATAACCATAAACATAATACAACAAAAAGTACCCAAATATCACAACTAAGGCCAAATAGCCTCCAGTTTTCTGGTCACAAATTTTACTAAACATTAAAAGTGGGTAGAAAACTTAATTGTAAGGCACTTAGATTCTACTGGAGTCATATTCACTCAGATTCAGAAGTTAAAAGTTCAACATTAGAAACACATTGGCAGAGAGAAAAGCAAGGTTGGCAGATCATATCCTCATCTCATATCATATCAGAGATTACTATTTCATGTCCGGGCGCAATGCGCCTGAGAATCCATTTCTAAGAAAACCCTTTTATTTGTAGGATGACCCTCTGATTCCTATGAAATATCCACAAACTTTGCATTATTCATTCATAAAACGAGCAAAATAAACAGTTGCAATGAAAACCCCCCAGAAATAATAATTATAATCTTTATATAGCGCTTACATATTCCGTAGCGCTTTACAGTTTAAACACTTTATCATCGCTGTCCCCAGTGGGGCTCACAATCTAAATTCCCTATCAGTATGTCTTTGGAATGTGGGAGGAAACTGGAGTACCCAGAGGAAACCCACGCAAACACGGGGAGAACATACAAACTTCTTTCAGATGTTGTCCTTGGTGGGATTTGAACCCAGGACTCAAGCGCTGCAAGGCTAACCACTGAGCCACCACTGAGTATGAATCTTGAAAAAATGAGAACCTTCAGGCTTAATGAGCCTGAGAGGCCCCAGAGGTCACACCTACTCTCCGCAAGGAAGGCGGTAAAACTGATGGGAGGGTTTCAAGCAGCACCTAAATATAGGAAGAGTGGGATCTCTTGCTGTCTTGGGGGAAACAAAAATATGTGAGCTGTTCTTATCAGGTCTATTATGCCTGACGCAGGGTTAAATTCTAATGGATGCTGTAAGATGCTATGTGGGTTGGGGGACACTCACTTGGCAACGGGATTAAACCACATAAGAATGGTTTTCTCACATAAACAGACTGTGCGGTTTTTTAGACACAGCATAAACTACTTGAGGCCATGTTATCCATCACAGACCTAACATATTGTCCACTCGCAACTGTGGTTATGTCCACACAGTTCATTAACTGACACTCATCAGTACACACAGTCTCCCAGGCTCGGGTTACCTACTTGGCAGTGTTGCAGGCCTCACAGGCTGGCATCACATGGGTCCTGACTTCCAGGGAAGCAGCCTTACTGGGATCACTGACTATGACTTGATTGACAAGCTCACCTCCATCAGTTCCAGACCCACAGAAGGTCGGTAGCTTCCCCAACACAGATAGTTGTCATGGACTCTGCAGGCACATGCTCCCTGCCTGTGCCGTCCAGGAAACCTGTACACTTTCAGGACCTTCAAACAAAGAACCATGTGATCAAGCCACAGTCTCTTTATAATGTCTGAGACACCCCTATTGATGGGAGGAGTGTGGTTAGCCAGACCCGACCAGCTCTCCGGCTAGTCCTGTAAGCCCAGCCCCTAATAAGCTAAACAAAGCTTGTGGAACTACAGGTCCCAGAGCAACATTTCAGGCTTACAGCACAGAGGACCTTCTCCTGTGCGACACATACCGGCCAATCACAACAATGCCGGTCACTGCCTCACAATTCATAAAATACTGAGAAATCCTGGGTACATTTGTGTTTAAATCAAATTTTTTCAATCTTCCCAAAACAGAACTCCATATGGCAATACTACGTACTGTACTGCAAAGAAAATCTTATAGCCTGTTTGTTTCTTTGCTGATTCTGTCCAATATTGCATTGTTCAGTAACATACTTAATTGTAAAATTACAATAACAAATTGACAAAAATTAAAACGTGCCAAAATATAATTTTTTTTAGTTACAAATAGGAACTGTAGAACAACACAATGTGTAATTTTATACAATCTACTGTTTATACAGGCTACAATTTGCTATTTTTTAACAGTACAGCAATCATTTTTAGGATATTTTAAATGCTAGTCTTTGTCATTCAGTCTCTAGTATTTGTAATTTGTCAGTTCAGTATAATAAGTGTACATCAGATTTGGGATTTTGGGACCAAAAATGTATTCAATGCTTCTCTTTCCACAAATGTTTTTTTCCATTATTTCTTCATCTTTAGTATTCAGCGTTGAGAACTAAATGGGATCTCTGTCTGCCAGCCTAGCTAACTGTACACGGGCCTGAAGAAGGACTTGTACAAAGCTGATTACGGTAATAACAGTGGTGACTTCTGCTCCAAAAGGCTTAACAAAACAAAAGTTGAGAATCTAAAGCTGACAAAATCCCCAACAGTCAGGTAATCCGACACACGGTAGATTTTTTTTTCCTTAACTGAAGAGTTGAAGTTCATTATATACTTTTGCGTCTTGTTTTGCAATATGTGTCCTGGGGCGACTTATTGAAAAGAAAAGATTATGATGAATTTAGAACCAATAACATTTATACAAGGTAATCGTGACATGGTATTCGTTATGGAAGGATTCCACTTGCTCTTTTAGTACCCAGCTGGTTTAAAAAAAATATAGTCTCTAATTCTACCATATTAATATTATACAGATGTGTCCTTCCGCAACTAAATTACTAATATCCCCAGGTGTAAAAAAAACTAATAATTCTGACTGATGCTACAGCTTGGTCATCTATCATCTGCCCGTCTTCTGTAGAATCTGTTGTATAAAAAAAGAAATATACATCAAAGGTATACATTACTCCAGATGTGTTATGTTTTGGTAGCTGAGGAGGCAGGAGCAAAAAGCCGCAAAGCTAGCCAAACACCAGAGAGGATGGAAACTAATAGGTTGCAGACCCCTAAACTAATCGCACAACTAGAAGGAGACGTAGGATGTTCCTACGGTGCCCTAGATGCCTCATCACAGCCGGAGGGAATAGCTATCCCTGAAGATTGAAAGAGGAAAGCTAACTGCCCCGGAGTAGAGCCCCAAAAGAATAGGAAGCCCCCAAACATATAATGGCGGTTAGACAACATGAAAACACAAACACAGACAAAAAATAGATTGAGCAAACGCTGGGCCCAAAACTGTAGATAGGACAGCACAGGAGAGAATACTGTCTGCAACCCAGAAAAACCCTAGGAAAAACTCAACACTTCTGAATCCAAAAATACTGAGACCACACTGTCTCGACCACCTATATCAGATCACTGGTATGAACACGCAGCTACCCAGCAGTAAAATATCGCAAGAACAGAGCAAATGAACAAATACAAAAAGAGAACGGAGATCAGCCCAAGCCCCCCAAAGGGGACCCGGCTGAACTCAATAAGCAATGCAGCAAAAAGCAAGGAAAATCAAACCACAGTAAAAAAAAACTGAAAGTGACTTATCTGAATGCAAGCAGGAGACAGCAGAAAAGCAAGCTGAATTCCAACCTAGACCAGGAAGAAAAATTGATCAACGGCGAGGATCATGGGAGGTCAGCTCACTTATATCAGGCCAGTCCGTCCCACTGATAGCCAATCCTCAGTTGAGGTGGTGGATTTTTGCTGTTAAACATAGGTTCAATACCCTCAGCAACCACCAGAGGGAGCTTCAGCTCCGAAGTCGTCTCCAACACGTTCACAACACAAATGCATGTGACATATTTTATCCATTGGCCATTCATGATCACATAGTTTCCCAAGTGAAAAATTTGCACATGGAAACACAAGAAGCAAAGGAATGAAACTGAAAAAACAGAAGATACAGATTAGATATTAGAAAAAACTTTATAACAGTGAGGGTGATCAATGAGTGGAACAGGCTGCCGTAAGAGGTGGTGAGCTCTCCTTCAATGGAAGTCTTCAAACAGCGGCTGGACAGACATCTGTCTGAGATGGTTTAGTGAATTCTGCATCCTGCACATTTGCCCATCATTAGTAGAGACCTGTCAATTTTCTGCAGCAGCACTGGGAATAGCTGGTCGGGAGCCAAGTCAGACTAGTCTAGTTTCTGGTTATGGTTGCTGGGTCGATCTGTAAAGGAGTGGAAAAACTGTCAACAACCGCGATGAAGATTTTATCTTTCTGTGTTTTAAATGTTGTTTTATATAGTTTGTAGCCTGCAACAGTTGGTAGTCTCTACATGTGTACATGCAAGGGAAAGACCTGTCGATCACTAGTTGCAGTGCTGGGAGAAACCAGCCTGGAGCTGGGCTTGACTAGTCTGGTCTCTGACTATGATCCCAAGTTGGATCTTCAAAGTATTTTTTTTTTTCTGAAAGATCGGAGTGTTACAGAAAATAACATTCCAAGCTGCATCATGTAGTCAGACTCTGATTAATGTTCCCTGTGGTTTGGGCTGCATGTTCCTTTTAAAGTAATAGTAACCTGATTTAATTATGTTTTCTTGACAATTAAAATTAGAAACAAACCTCACAAAAAGTCCAGACTTTCATCCTTGTAGGCACTCCTGATCTTTGTATCTGAAGTAACTAGGGTTTGACTTAGGCCGGTGTCACACTTGCGAGTGTGATGCGAGTCTCTCACATCAACACCAGGCACTGCCGCCTGCACTCGGGACCGGAGCTGCGGCTACATGTATTTCTATGCAGCCGCACACTCCGGTCCCGAGTGCAGAAGGCAGTGCCTGGTGTTGATGCGAGAGACTCGTGCGAGTTTCTCGCATCACACTTGCAATTGTGACACCAGCCTTAGTTAAACAATTCTTCCCTGAGCTTCTCACTTTGCTGTCCAATAAAATTAGTCTCCAAAACTTTGTTGGACAATTTTCCAGCCCCAACACAGTGGACACGATGAATATAACTATTATAGAAATATTTATGATTACACAACTCAAATTAGCTTGTGGACGTCTCACATAAAATAACAAAGCGCTTCATAAATATACGTGAACAACAAGTGATCAGTTGCACTTTAATTGTCTGCCATACAATTATAAACACCCTTCCGCACAAAGACTATAAAAGATTTTTTTTCCCTGTCTTGATTTGTAACTGTGTTATAGATACAAGGTTAATGACTCTCTCACAAATTCATTTTTGAACCTCGGAAAGTTCATTTGCATGCCGACAATTAAGATGAATTGATCAGTCGCTAATTAATGCTATGCTATTACCCATTTTAATTTGTAGATTATGCAGATGTGAGTGTTCACACATTTTTAATTTGTATATTATACATGCTCAAATGTTTACTGTGCCCTTTTTAATCTCCTTGCACTAGTGTACCAGTTACTCACTACTGATTTATGGGCCCACCGGCTGCTAAGGTTTATGTCGTAGTGTACTTATTTGGAGAGCACTTAATTTTATGATAATGAGTAGCAAACAGTTATGTGTCAGCTACTTTTCATGTCATACTCAGCATTAACCACTATTGTACAAAGTTTCTCTGCTCCTACAGTTTTTGCAGCATTCTGCTTGCATGTTCTTTTTTCATTTTGTATAGGCCAATACTATTAAAGGGGTTGTCGGGTCAAAACTGATAAGTCTGTAGTCACTCTGTGTGACTGCACACTTATGAATCTCCCCCAGCGCACGCACTGTGCGTTTCGGGGATTTGCCGGTTTCTAAACCGGGCCAAAGGGTATGGATGAGTTATATATACTCCCGGCCATAGTGCGTGCAAGTGTATGTAGCGAGGCCACTCCCTCTAGTCCGCCATGCCCACTGGATGGCCACACCACCAGTCAGGACATGGCCTCGTTCGCTGTGGCCGGTAGTATGTATAACTCATACATATCATCCTGTCCCGGCTCAAAAACTGGCGAAAGCCCATTGAGCAGAATGCATGCGCTGGGGGGGATTTATAAGTCTGCAGTCACACAGAGTTACTGCAGACTTATAGATTTGGACAGGACAACCTTTTTAAGCAGTTAAAGAGCTTTTTTACAGATTTTGAATCAGAACACAGGAGTTTCAAAATAAGAAAAGACTACTTGAAGACTAGAGTAGTATAGGAGGTATAGTATTCGTCAAACTCAATCTGACAGGTCGTCACGCCCCCTATCATTTAATCCGTCTCCCTGTAGATTGATCCAGGTCGTCACGCCCCCTGGCTGAACTTTGCTCAGGCTGGGAAATCTGGTCTGCTGGATTTGTGAATTTCAATCAAAGTGATTTATTGTCTCTATTGTGGTGGATTTGTGAATTTCAATCAAAGTGATTTATTCATCTCTATTTATATTTTATTCAGTGACTTTGATTAGTCTGTGGAGTTTTTAGTGTATTAAAGAGCAAATCTTGATTTTATTCTTTTTTGTGGGTAGATGCTTTTAAGGACCCAGTAAATGTAAAGCTATTTTCTAGCAGAGTCTGTAGTACAGACTCCAGTATATAAGAATTTTTAGTGAAATACAGACTCTTAGTGAAATACAGACACCAGATCAAAGACTTGTTTACATCCATATGAGGAGCTATATTAAAAAAGCAACGATTATTCTATAGTACCATCCAGTATAAAACACCTTATAACACATTTGGGATTATGACTCTCATCTTATAGTTTTTATTCAGTGTTTATATATATATTTTTAGCCTGCCATTGTATCTACACTTATATCAGGACTGGGAAGAATGTAATGACATGGGGTTAGGAATCTCCAACCTAGTTTCTGGTTTGCTACAGATAGCTAATTTATTACCATTGAGAGAATGAGTGAAGGTCGATGCTATTGTGACATGTTAGAAACCACATATACTAAATAGCCCTGTATTGTGTCATGACCTGTAAGTACAATGAGAGAAGGTCGCATGCATTCATGAATTCATTTGTCTCTATTTACCTGTAAATGTGTGTAAAGTTGTTTTATCTGGGTGTCTGATACTGACTCTTTTAAGTCAACCAGTAAATGTATCCTATGACCACTCTATTGTGTGGGGAAAGTCAAGGCGAGGTCACATTATGAGATGGACATATTATGTACTAGAAACCCTTTTATTGTAGGATGACTTGATCATATAATATCACAACTTGGATTTATTCATTTTAAAAGAGCAAATACACGTTGCATGAAAAACCCAATAATAATAATTTTATATGCGTTAATATTCCGTACGCTTCATTTAAACACTTTATCATCGCTGTCCATTGGCTCACAATCTAAATCCTATCAATGTCTTTGAATGTGGAGGAAACTGAGTACCCAGAGGAAACCCACGCAAACAGGGAATGAAATACAACTTCTTTCGATGTTGTCTGGTGGGATTGACCAGGACAAGCGCTGCAGCTACCACTGACCACCACTGAGTATGAATCTTGAAATGGACTTTCAGTTAATGAGCTGAAGGCCAGAGGTCCACTACTCTCGCAAGGAAAGCGTTTTAAAATGAATGGTAGGTTTAAGCAGCACTAATAGAAGAGTCTTCTGTCTTAACAAATATTTACTGTTATACAGGTTTATGCCGACGCAGTTAAATCTAATGATGCTGTAAAATCTATGTGGTGAGGGGACACACTGGCAACGGATTAACCACTAGGATCTGGTTTTTGACTACATAAACAACTTGCGTTGTTAGACACAGTCACAAACTACTGGAGCCAGTTATGCGATCACAGCTACATAATCGTCACTATGCAAAACATGGGTTATGCCACAGGCACGTATACATCATCAGTAGTCTGCCAGGTGGTTCGCTTGCAGTGTTGCAGGCTTACAGTGAAGTCCTGACTTCAGGAAGCAGCCTTACTGGATCACTGACTATGACTGATTGAAAGTCACCATCAGTCCAGACCACAGAGGTCGGTAGCTTCCCCAACACAGATAGTTGTCATGGACTCTGAGCATGCTCCTGCCTTGCGTCAGGAACTGTACACTTCAGGACCTTCAACAAAGAAACTGTGATCAAGCACAGTCTCTTTATAATGTCTGAGACACCCTATTGATGGGAGGAGTGTGGTTAGCCAGACCCGACCAGCTCTCCGCTAGTCCTGTAAGCCCAGCCCTAATAAGCTAAACAAAGCTTGTGGAACTTTCAGTCCAGAGCAACATTTAAGCTTACAGCACAGAGGACCTTCCCTGTGCGACACATACCGGCCATTCCAACAATGCCGGTCACTGCCTACAATTCATAAAATCGAGAAATCCTGGGTACATTTGTGTTTAAATCAAATTTTTTCAATCTTCCCAAAACAGAAGGTCGCATGCATTCATGAATTCATTTGTCTCTATTTACCTGTAAATGTGTGTAAAGTTGTTTTATCTGGGTGTCTGATACTGAGCTCTTTTAAGTCAACCAGTAAATGTATCCTATGACCACTCTATTGTGTGGGGAAAGTCAAGGCGAGGTCACATTATGAGATGGACATATTATGTACATGCAGATATTACAATATTACAGATTGGTTTATTTGTATTTTAAAAAAGCAATGACACGGTATTGTAAAAACAAGGTTACAAGATTTTATTGTAATAAATACAGCTCAAAGACATTTCAAGCATTGAACTAATTGTGAAACCAAAACGATATTGAACTAATTGTGACACCAAAACGACTCTACAAATGGCGATACAGTCCGATTATGCTGTTCTCTCTAGACAAGCGCAAGTTTGATGTATGTTCCAACAGAAGTAGTGCTGTGTTTTTAAATTTGATCTTCTCTCAGCAATAAAATTTCTCACAATTGTATCATTACGCGTTTTATCAGCAGAAAACTTCTTCAATATCTTACTGAACGGTATGTTCCGAGCTAAAAAATGTAAAAAGTACACGCAGTAGTGACCACAGACGGTGCTAAACGTGTCCTGGATCTGGTTGCTTTGATAATAATAAGTCTCACAATTCTTGTTCAGGAAAGTCACAAACTCGCTCGGAAAGATAGCGTTGTCAGCACATAATCCGTAGCTATCAAAAAATATGGCGTTCTTGGCGTCACAGAGCACGATTAATATCCAGTGTCTGCCAGGTTGGTGTGCGGGGTCTGTATTTACGATGAATCCGACAGGGCGTTGATTTACCCGATGTGGTGGAAGCAAATCACACGGAAACACACCGCCAAACACACGCTCTGTAAAGCTATCCCCCTTCAGTATGGTCGTGAGTTGCAGGCTATCCATCACTAATTAAAATCGTACAAGATCTCTCTTCTATTATTAATTTCCAGAATGGCGGGGTTGATTGCAAAAACAAGCATGTTTATCGTATGGGGTGTCGCTAGTGCAAACCGGACTTCAGCACGTAGGTTACCTGTTTTAATGAGGGAGAAATGGCCGCCGGGTTCCTGATCAGCTGATAAATCAAACGCAAACAGAGTGAATCCGGACATAAACTCTTCACGATCCACGGCCATGGCACAATCAGCTTTCTGCTTGCCTGATATATGTGCGAGAGCCATATACTCTCTGACGGCTAAGTAGTCATTAAAGTTAGGGTTATAAGGCCTCGCAGGGATCTGTTGTCCGTCCAGGTAGAGGGCTGCGTGATTGACGTTGTGGTGATGGAAGAACAGGGGATTTCTGGCGTAAGATCCACTAAATGCTTCATTATCTACAAAACCCAATATAACAGTTTTCGGTATCTGGCCTAGGAAGAGATTCTCGTGGTTCGTGATCCGTGTTCAGCGGCTATACTGTACACTTTCATGCATGTCCGGTCAATAGCGTACTTGGCTGTCGCTGCCAAGAGGGCTTGGCTGTGGCCTATTCGGACCGCCGGGGACACTTGTACTCTCTTTACAAAGAGAGCGGCTTGCATGATTTGCACTTTCAGCGGATCGGCCTCAGCCGACATGAGGCAGAAAGCGTCCTTATTTCTCGTTAGCTTAACCTTAAGATCGAGTCCGTTCAATATTACTTTGGCTGATTAAATATATCACCGAAAATTGGGCCAATGAGGTCCAGGGGTTTGGAGCGGTGGGTTGCAGCGGCTCTTTTAATAAATCCAGCATTTGGGCCATCCAAGCTTCGGTCATTATGGTGACCAGCTGTGTCTTTATAGAACAATCCGGCAGTAAATTGCGAGGACAGCGTCTGTGAACTGTAATTTAAGAGAGTCTCTATGTACGCTCTATAGCTGTAGAGATTGTCCGATTGTGAGATAACTCGGTCCCCCAGAGTAATATCGACCTGATTAAAAGAGTGGCAAGAGGATAGTTAATTAGAGCTACACGGGCGTCATCGGCGATATTCGAATTATCCTGCTTGACGATGCGACAATTTATGTACAGCAGTGTGTTATTCAGGTCGTAATAATAATCCCCGCTACCCGATATGAAAAATTCCAGCGGTGCATTGTCCGTCAGAGCGGCAACCGGTTGAACCTCTACAAATAGGGATTTCTCTATACTCGTCTGTGTCGGCGGTATGTCAAAAATATCCAGTTCAGATTTAGCGCACTCTACGGAAGCATCGTGCAGGAAAGCCATGCTGATCAGAAGATGTCCTCGCAGTACGTCTCACTCGTTTCTGACGGGGTCGACGCTTGGTTGGTTTTTTATTCATGAGGGTCGGGGGTAAAGCGGGGGATGAGCGACGCTTTCTTTTATGCGCTTTTTTAGCGACATAAACTAGACCAGCGCCACCTTGCTCGGGCTGTGTATTTATACGATTCATAAGCGCTGACGAGACAGATGTGACGGCGTCTTTAGCAATGTTTTTGACAGCCGTCTTCACGTGTGGTTTTACCAATTCTAAGCCTCTTCTGAAAAGCGGTTCAGCACGCCGAAATAAGCCTTTAAATATCCCAGCCAGACCCGATCCATACATGTACTCGCTCCCGCTGAACCCCTCTAATCCGTGCCCCGACTGTGCAATATAGTAGCGGGCATAAACAGCTGGGTCCCCGTACAGCCTCTGAGCCACCATGTTCTAGCGTGTTAATCGCGCCTCTTCCGGAAATGTAGTCTCACAATACACTTTCCGTACTTGAATTTAACTGGAGTGCCCTGGTCCGATAAGATGGAGATTGTTACAGAGTCAAAATGATGCTTGCATAAGGGCACGTAATCGGGTCGTGTGTATTGAAGCGTGGTAATTTCACCGCTCTTGCCGCTTATTTGCGCCGTTCTCAGAAGTTGTACGTAGCTGCCGCCCACAAGCTGATGCTGGATGATGTCGCTGTAAATAAATAATGTATAAAAACCGGCTTTTATATCGGCATAAATCTTCTTCCGCTCAGTCTGGTTATTATCATACGCTTCGATGTATGGCTGGAGGCCTAAAATATGTCCCAATTTCTGACCCGGGGCAAACTGTATCTGGGGGAATCCGGTAGGGTAACACTCCTCCGCACTTCGTCATAGCGCAGCTTAAATCCGTCGCTGGCAAGCTTCAAAATATCAATTCTCTCATTAATAGCACGTATGAGGTACGGTATTGTGTTATAAAAACTGGGCTTCACATAATATTCCTGCATCACATCACCCCGCTTGCCTATATAGAAGTTCCCTTCACCCCGCTCAAACGTGTACCATGTATGGGGGTATTGAATCTCAGTTAGAGCAACTTCGTACTGTCCTGAAAGCTGAACGGGTTTAGATAATTTTGTGGTATACTCGGCGATTGTGTTTTCCGGATATATATCGCCAGAAGCGTTGGAGGGAAGGGTGATAAAGAAGGATTTGGATTCCATGGTTATATGTCCGTCAGCGCCGACGCGGGTACCCACGAATTAAATTTATCAGGATAACCTTTCCATTTAATATAGCAGTGAATCGCCCCCCTGACACGTTTTTTTCTCAAAATTGCCTCAACGCGGTAGGCGCGGTTTTCATTGAAATGTATTTTTTGCAGCTCCTCCTTATAAAATGATCCCTCGATAGCGCCGCCCGCTAAATCGTTAATTTTATAGAGAGGCTTATGAAATTTATTGGAAATGGCGCTAATTAAAAATATCTCCTCGCTGAATGTCTGCTCATAACCCTTCGTAAAAGGGTTCTTAAAACGAGATATTCTGACATGATCTCCAATTTTTAAAGATGGCTTAATACGCTTTTTAGCCACGATACCGCTATAAATATTTTTCCATATCTGTAACGAGTTCTGCTTCGTCACATCGCACGGACGTGTCTGTATCGTGGTGTGAAAGGTGTGATTGTAACTGTGCACCAAACCTGGTAAAATGTCGATATACCTAAAGGTATTATGTTTCGTCAGATAGCGCCACATACGTGTTTTTAATGTACGATTAAATCGCTCAACTATAGCGGCCTTTACGGTATTGTTGGTGAAAAAATGGTGTATTTTATGCATTTTACAAACACGTTTCATGTGTGAATTCATAAATTCTTTGCCACGATCCGTCTGCAGTTTCTGCGGGGTGCGTCGGGCGTTTCCAAATATTAATTCGAACGAACGAGCTACAGTCACCCCGGTTTTGTTGTGCAGAGCAGCAACCCAGGCGTGTTTGGATAGTACGTCGCTATCCAACAGTTCAATACCCGTGGAATTAGTGGACTCAGTTACAGATGACAGTAAAGGCTGTATAGCATGAGTGGTCCGTATAATGATCGGTTCTACGGTGCGCTTCTTACCATCAGCGAGCTGATCAATCTCACGGTCAAGCGCCTCACGAGTCTGTCGGGTTGTGGTATTCATGGCGGAAAATGTGACTGGTGATGTTTCTGAAGCACACGTAGTTCTCTGCGCGTGTTTACGTGGCCGCTCCTGTACTTCAGAGTATAGTTCAGCGTCATTCGTGGCGCCGCTGGATGGTTGCGCGCCGCTTGAATGGGACAGCACGCCCGGCATCAGATAGAACTGCTGTTGCGGCTGTGGGCCATCAGTGCCCATAGGTATATGTATCGGCGTCAAGAATGGCTCTGCGTGGTTCTCGTTGAGGTGTAGTGTTTGCAGAGGAGTCGTGGTTATTTTTCTCTCGACTTTAGATTTATCTGTGGATGAGATTGTATATGTGTCAATCTGACTTTACAACTATCTTTAAGGAAAGATTCTACATGTAGCGGATACGTGCGGAACATCGCGATCCTAGGTGTGACAAGAGTGACATACGTTGTATTAAGACTATCCTGATATAGCAAAATATACACTTACCAGTTAACGATGATGACTGCACGTTTGTAGCAGTGGTTTCTGGGACGTCTGAGGCGTTCTCCACTAGCAGGTGTATATTCTCTTTTGTAAATATCATGCTCCTAGATTTCACTTTACGCGCTATAAATAATAATAAGCATTAGAAGGGGCATCAACAATTTTCTTCAACCGTTTGGGCAAAACAGCTTTTCATGCGGCACGTACCTTTATCTTTCTTGACCGCCGCCAGCCTCCGCTTTTTAGGAGCTTTAGAAAATGCGATGTCTTCTTGGGCTCTGTTAGTGCATGGATTCATAGGCATTTCGGGCGAGTCCAGCTCCGCCATCATCGCGACATCTGTAAGGAGTTAATATTCACTTACACACTTAAATTCACATAGTTAAGTGTTATATATAGTTTATATATACAGACACGCAGAAACACAGCGTACCCTCGATGCCCGGTGCTGAAAGGCCATCCCATGGCGCGGCAGCACTAGAAGCATTACAAGCGACAGCTGGTGAAATACAGGCCTCGGGGTCCAAATAGTTCAAGGTAGCGAAAACCTCATCTGGCAGATAGCTGCTCATTATACACGGTTCTTAAAGAATAAAGCAAAAATAATATGCAAAACAACTTATATATATTATAATATATATACACACACACACACAACCACGCATCCACACAACGTACCCGCGCTGTGCAGAGCCGCCTGACCGCTCACGCTCCACGCATCACTAGCGTTACTACACGCTGCAGCAGGTAAAATACAGCCCTCGGGGTACGAATAGTTCATGGTGGCAAAAACTTCATCAGGCAGATCGCAGCTCATTATACACGGTTCTTAAAGAATAAAGCAAAAATAATATGCAAAACAACTCTATATATATATATATATATATATATATATATATATAACACACACACAACACACACACACAACCACGCATCCACACAACGTACCCGCGCTGGGCAGTGCCGCCTGACCCCTCACGTTCCATCCATCATTAGCGTTACTAGACGCAGCCTCGGGTAAAATTGTGGGGGCAGGATCAGAATGCTTCATGGTAGATGAAATCTCATCAGATACGTACACCTTCATTATACACGGATCTTAAAGAATAAAGCGGTATAAAATATGATGTGCAAAATGCCTCTTAACTATAACACCCCGATGTGTCTATATAATTCAGACATCTAAAAATAAAATTAACTGTATGAATTTTAGCGTCAATCTACAGTAATTAAATATTCAGCTATTATCCAACACAAGCGTAGTATATTATTAAAACACGAGTAAGCTATTCAGGCAAATACTACACAAACTTAATATAATTGAAAACAAAATCCATAAAAAATACTCACTTCAGATCTGGAGTGTGTTCTGCGAGCTGTGAAGTCTTACAGGTGAGCTGTGTGTCGCTTGGGATCAGGTGCTGTATTTATTAGGGCTAGCAGCGAGAGCACGCCCACTGTCACTGCCCCCCAATGATGAGAAAAGAAAAAAAAAAAAAAAAAATCCCATTCATGTTTTACAGAGCTATCATGGCCCCTAACCGTCTTGAATCAATATTAAAGAAGCAATATTTCACGCCCGAAGCCCCGGCATCATTCAGCGGCGTTACAAATCTATACAGATCGGTTAGAACGCGTGGTATAAAACAACATGAGGTGGTCGATTGGCTGAATAAACAAGATGCTTACACCCTTCATAAGCCTGTAAGGACAAGATTCTCCACCAATAAAATCTTTGTCTCGGACGTTGATTCGCAATGGCAGGCTGATTTGGTTAGCTTAATTGAATATTCTAGGGAAAATGACGCCGTGAAATATCTACTGACTGTGATAGACGTACTATACAAACACGCCTGGGTTGCTGCTCTGCACAACAAAACCGGGGTGACTGTAGCTCGTTCGTTCGAATTAATATTTGGAAACGCCCGACGCACCCGCAGAAACTACAGACGGATCGTGGCAAAGAATTTATGAATTCACACATGAAACGTGTTTGTAAAATGCATAAAATACACCATTTTTTCACCAACAATACCGTAAAGGCCGCTATAGTTGAGCGATTTAATCGTACATTAAAAACACGTATGTGGCGCTATCTGACGAAACATAATACCTTTAGGCATATCGACATTTTACCAGGTTTGGTGCACAGTTACAATCACACCTTTCACACCACGATACAGACACGTCCGTGCGATGTGACGAAGCAGAACTCGTTACAGATATGGAAAAATATTTATAGCGGTATCGTGGCTAAAAAGCGTATTAAGCCATCTTTAAAAATTGGAGATCATGTCAGAATATCTCGTTTTAAGAACCCTTTTACGAAGGGTTATGAGCAGACATTCAGCGAGGAGATATTTTTAATTAGCGCCATTTCCAATAAATTTCATAAGCCTCTCTATAAAATTAACGATTTAGCGGGCGGCGCTATCGAGGGATCATTTTATAAGGAGGAGCTGCAAAAAATACATTTCAATGAAAACCGCGCCTACCGCGTTGAGGCAATTTTGAGAAAAAAACGTGTCAGGGGGGCGATTCACTGCTATATTAAATGGAAAGGTTATCCTGATAAATTTAATTTGTGGGTACCCGCGTCGGCGCTGACGGACATATAACCATGGAATCCTGAATCCTCTTTATCACCCTTCCCTCCAACGCTTCTGGCGATATATATCCGGAAAACACAATCGCCGAGTATACCACAAAATTATCTAAACCCGTTCAGCTTTCAGGACAGTACGAAGTTGCTCTAACTGAGATTCAATACCCCCATACATGGTACACGTTTGAGCGGGTGAAGGGAACTTCTATATAGGCAAGCGGGGTGATGTGATGCAGGAATATTATGTGAAGCCCAGTTTTTATAACACAATACCGGACCTCATACGTGCTATTAATGAGAGAATTGATATTTTGAAGCTTGCCAGCGACGGATTTAAGCTGCGCTATGACGAAGTGCGGAGGAGTGTTACCCTACCGGATTCCCCCACGATACAGTTTGCCCCGGGTCAGAAATTGGGACATATTTTAGGCCTCCAGCCATACATCGAAGCGTATGATAATAACCAGACTGAGCGGAAGAAGATTTATGCCGATATAAAAGCCGGTTTTTATACATTATTTATTTACAGCGACATCATCCAGCATCAGCTTGTGGGCGGCAGCTACGTACAACTTCTGAGAACGGCGCAAATAAGCGGCAAGAGCGGTGAAATTACCACGCTTCAATACACACGACCCGATTACGTGCCCTTATGCAAGCAGCATTTTGACTCTGTAACAATCTCCATCTTATCGGACCAGGGCACTCCCGTTAAATTCAAGTACGGAAAGTGTATTGTGAGACTACATTTCCGGAAGAGGGCGCGATTAACACGCTAGAACATGGTGGCTCAGAGGCTGTACGGGGACCCAGCTGTTTATGCCCGCTACTATATTGCACAGTCGGAGCACGGATTAGAGGGGTTCAGCGGGAGCGAGTACATGTATGGATCGGGTCTGGCTGGGATATTTAAAGGCTTATTTCGGCGTGCTGTACCGCTTTTCAGAAGAGGCTTAGAATTGGTAAAACCACACGTGAAGACGGCTGTCAAAAACATTGCTAAAGACGCCGTCACATCTGTCTCGTCAGCGCTTATGAATCGTATAAATACACAGCCCGAGCAAGGTGGCGCTGGTCTAGTTTATGTCGCTAAAAAAGCGCATAAAAGAAAGCGTCGCTCATCCCCCGCTTTACCCCCGATCCTCATGAATAAAAAACCAACCAAGCGTCGACCCCGTCAGAAACGAGTGAGACGTACTGCTGAGGACATCTTCTGATCAGCATGGCTTTCCTGCACGATGCTTCGAGAGTGCGCTAAATCTGAACTGGATATTTTTGACATACCGCCGACACAGACGAGTATAGAGAAATCCCTATTTGTAGAGGTTCAACCGGTTGCCGCTCTGACGGACAATGCACCGCTGGAATTTTTCATATCGGGTAGCGGGGATTATTATTACGACCTGAATAACACACTGCTGTACATAAATTGTCGCATCGTCAAGCAGGATAATTCGAATATCGCCGATGACGCCCGTGTAGCTCTAATTAACTATCCTCTTGCCACTCTCTTTAATCAGGTCGATATTACTCTGGGGGACCGAGTTATCTCACAATCGGACAATCTCTACAGCTATAGAGCGTACATAGAGACTCTCTTAAATTACAGTTCACAGACGCTGTCCTCGCAATTTACTGCCGGATTGTTCTATAAAGACACAGCTGGTCACCATAATGACCGAAGCTTGGATGGCCCAAATGCTGGATTTATTAAAAGAGCCGCTGCAACCCACCGCTCCAAACCCCTGGACCTCATTGGCCCAATTTTCGGTGATATATTTAATCAGCCAAAGCTAATATTGAACGGACTCGATCTTAAGGTTAAGCTAACGAGAAATAAGGACGCTTTCTGCCTCATGTCGGCTGAGGCCGATCCGCTGAAAGTGCAAATCATGCAAGCCGCTCTCTTTGTAAAGAGAGTACAAGTGTCCCCGGCGGTCCGAATAGGCCACAGCCAAGCCCTCTTGGCAGCGACAGCCAAGTACGCTATTGACCGGACATGCATGAAAGTGTACAGTATAGCCGCTGGAACACGGATCACGAACCACGAGAATCTCTTCCTAGGCCAGATACCGAAAACTGTTATATTGGGTTTTGTAGATAATGAAGCATTTAGTGGATCTTACGCCAGAAATCCCCTGTTCTTCCATCACTACAACGTCAATCACGCAGCCCTCTACCTGGACGGACAACAGATCCCTGCGAGGCCTTATAACCCTAACTTTAATGACTACTTAGCCGTCAGAGAGTATATGGCTCTCGCACATATATCAGGCAAGCAGAAAGCTGATTGTGCCATGGCCGTGGATCGTGAAGAGTTTATGTCCGGATTCACTCTGTTTGCGTTTGATTTATCAGCTGATCAGGAACCCGGCGGCCATTTCTCCCTCATTAAAACAGGTAACCTACGTGCTGAAGTCCGGTTTGCACTAGCGACACCCCATACGATAAAGATGCTTGTTTTTGCAATCAACCCCGCCATTCTGGAAATTAATAATAGAAGAGAGATCTTGTACGATTTTAATTAGTGATGGATAGCCTGCAACTCACGACCATACTGAAGGGGGATAGCTTTACAGAGCGTGTGTTTGGCGGTGTGTTTCCGTGTGATTTGCTTCCACCACATGGGGTAAATCAACGCCCTGTCGGATTCATCGTAAATACAGACCCCGCACACCAACCTGGCAGACACTGGATATCAATCGTGCTCTGTGACGCCAAGAACGCCATATTTTTTGATAGCTACGGATTATGTGCTGACAACGCTATCTTTCCGAGCGAGTTTGTGACTTTCCTGAACAAGAATTGTGAGACTTATTATTATCAAAGCAACCAGATCCAGGACACGTTTAGCACCGTCTGTGGTCACTACTGCGTGTACTTTTTACATTTTTTAGCTCGGAACATACCGTTCAGTAAGATATTGAAGAAGTTTTCTGCTGATAAAACGCGTAATGATACAATTGTGAGAAATTTTATTGCTGAGAGAAGATCAAATTTAAAAACACAGCACTACTTCTGTTGAAACATACATCAAACATGCGCTTGTCTAGAGAGAACAGCATAATCGGACTGTATCGCCATTTGTAGAGTCGTTTTGGTGTCACAATTAGTTCAATATCGTTTTGGTTTCACAATTAGTTCAATGCTTGAAATGTCTTTGAGCTGTATTTATTACAATAAAATCTTGTAACCTTGTTTTTACAATACCGTGTCATTGCTTTTTTAAAATACGAATAAACCAATCTGTAATATTGTAATATCTGCATGTACATAATATGTCCATCTCATAATGTGACCTCGCCTTGACTTTCCCCACACAATAGAGTGGTCATAGGATACATTTACTGGTTGACTTAAAAGAGCTCAGTATCAGACACCCAGATAAAACAACTTTACACACATTTACAGGTAAATAGAGACAAATGAATTCATGAATGCATGCGACCTTCTCTCATTGTACTTACAGGTCATGACACAATACAGGGCTATTTAGTATATGTGGTTTCTAACATGTCACAATAGCATCGACCTTCACTCATTCTCTCAATGGTAATAAATTAGCTATCTGTAGCAAACCAGAAACTAGGTTGGAGATTCCTAACCCCATGTCATTACATTCTTCCCAGTCCTGATATAAGTGTAGATACAATGGCAGGCTAAAAATATATATATAAACACTGAATAAAAACTATAAGATGAGAGTCATAATCCCAAATGTGTTATAAGGTGTTTTATACTGGATGGTACTATAGAATAATCATTGCTTTTTTAATATAGCTCCTCATATGGATGTAAACAAGTCTTTGATCTGGTGTCTGTATTTCACTAAGAGTCTGTATTTCACTAAAAATTCTTATATACTGGAGTCTGTACTACAGACTCTGCTAGAAAATAGCTTTACATTTACTGGGTCCTTAAAAGCATCTACCCACAAAAAAGAATAAAATCAAGATTTGCTCTTTAATACACTAAAAACTCCACAGACTAATCAAAGTCACTGAATAAAATATAAATAGAGATGAATAAATCACTTTGATTGAAATTCACAAATCCACCACAATAGAGACGAATAAATCACTTTGATTGAAATTCACAAATCCAGCAGACCAGATTTCCCAGCCTGAGCAAAGTTCAGCCAGGGGCGTGACGACCTGGATCAATCTGACAGGGAGACGGATTAAATGATAGGGGGCGTGACGACCTGTCAGATTGAGTTTGACGAATACTATACCTCCTATACTACTGACTAGAATTTTGTATATCAATCCTAATTCCCTGGAGTTAGTTTTGCTGAATTTAGTAAATGGAATCTGTCAGCAGGTTTTTGCTATTTAATCTGACAGTAGCATGATTTAGGATCAGAGAGCCTAACTCCAGGGATTTGTCTCTTACTAGGCTGTATGCTATTGTTTCAGTAAAGTCAGTGTTTTATCAACAGGAGATGATCACTAGAGGACTAGGTGTCTCAAGTGATGTAAGTCCTCCAGCTCTGTGTAGCCACACCCCTACCACTGATTTGCAGCTTTCTGCCTATTTACAATGTACACAGAAAGCTGCCAATCAGTGGTGTGGGCGGAGTTATACAGAGCTCAGCATACAGAAAATTGGTAGATCTGCAGAGGGTAAAACAGTGATTTTATTAAAATGCAGGTATGCAAACCAATAAGTGATACACTACTGGAGTCAGATTTTCTTTTCTTGCATCATGCTGCTCTTAGATTAAATTTCAAAAACCTGGTGACAGAGTCCTTTTAAGAGGTGCACACCACATTATATATGGCTCATCTCTGGGTTGTCTGTCTGACCAAAAATAAAATGTGAAATATGAGCTAGCAAAGATTTGTGCAACAATTTACAGTCAATTTTCTATACTGGATGGATCAGGCATCTGTTGCTAAACCCCACAATGTTTTTACATTTATGGAGTGGGTGCAAATGGCCAAAAATTGCAAAATTTTATGTGAAAATATGAGAATTACCACCATTACCAGCTCTTGTGGTTTGGCCTGAAGTGAAATAATCAGTGACCACCCTAGATGACCAGGCAGAGGAGGGGAGCCTACTCCAGAAGGTTTGAAGGCTACAAGTCCTATTGTCATAAAGGAAGATACCCCAGCTCCATCCTGTCTGGACAGCCAGACGCAGGCCTGAAACTATAGCACTGTGCCCACTTATCAACCAAAAGACTGTGATGAATACCTCAGAAGCATTGAGCTGTAGCATGCCCAGGGAGGAAGATGGCATAGGAGCTGTAGGAAGTATATAGGGCCTTGTGTTCATCATGGCATCTTGATGGGATGTACAGGAAGTTCCAATGATGTCTCCATCTAGGAGTTACTTGGCCCTGGATGAAAGAAGTCTGGAGGTCATGGAGGATGAAAGCCTTACAGGACTTTGGAGAAAGCCAGGAAGTTGATGGAGTCACCTATATAAGCTGCCACAAGAGATAGCGAGAGATACCTGGTTGTGCCATTGAACCTAAGTTAAAGGAGAATTTCAGACTCCTCAATGGGAGCTGCTGTCAACGGGGCCAGTCAGGCCATGAGTTTCAGTTATAGTTTCCATTACTCCAGCTGTATGGGAGACAAGATTGAAAACTGACTTTAAAAGAGATTGCTGTTGCGGTGTATTTGATAGCCAAGGATAGGCCTGATGTGACGCCATGCAGGGTGTAATTTTTGTTCATTTTTCTATTTTTTTTTCTGCTTTTTGTAACCCTTTCTGCTGGAAGAAAGGAGTTTAACCGATTGGAGGGTCCTACACGCTCAACTATGAAGTCTCATCCACTAAGGACTAAGTTATTTTGCTCTGTGACAAGCAATGTGTTGTTTGCCCCATTCTTATTGACTCTCGTTTCTTTTTCCTCTTTGTGCCAAGGATTTTGTTATAAACTGTGCTATAAATGGACTGTAACTTGCTATCAGTAAAGATCATCCTACTTGCCTTATTTACAAAGAAATGTAATGTATTGCACAGTTACTTTGCTATTTTTGTCTTCTAGGTCCAGTTGCCAGGATGCCAACAGTTAAAGAGGGGAGATAAGTAAGTGAGTGGAAAGAGAAGGAATGCCCTCCTGAAGACCCTGTAGCGCTGATATGTGTTATAAGGCTGCACTTTCCATTATGATGATGCTTGATGCAATTGTTTAATGTGTGATTAATGCTTCTCTAAGCACTTGTGTCCGGACCCTGAAAGTAAGAGTTTTCTCACAAAAATGCCCAACCAAGTTTTAAACTCTATACCACACAACTATGATTATCACATTAGTGGCGATCCAAATTAATGAGACCCCACAAGATGGTATAAAAATTACAAAATTCCTTTATTAATGACAATGTAACATAAACAAAACAAAAATAATTAAAATTGTTTAAGAAAATAAGGGTACAAAAAACACATGAATACGAGGGACATTAATCCATAGTGGAAACGCGCGTCGGGGCAGAGGGACGTCCAGGTGGCTACCCAGCTGAGCTATCGGTAGGTTTTTCAGTATTACCACCGCATATTGGTTATAATGTTTTATCATCCTGCAAGGATTTTGGTCGTGTTTATTAGGGGCACCTTCTGCGAACTTTAGGTATTACCATGTTATGATTCCATGGTGCCAGTATTATAGCACAATATTTGCAACTAATCATTACATGACCATTATACAGTTGAATTGAGGATAGATAATTATATACATTGGGCTACAATATTGCTCAAATGCTGTGGGTGAACAACGTTCCACTATGGATTAATGTCCCTCGTATTCATGTGTTTTTTGTACCCTTATTTTCTTAAACAATTTTAATTATTTTTGTTTTGTTTATGTTACATTGTCATTAATAAAGGAATTTTGTAATTTTTATACCATCTTGTGGGGTCTCATTAATTTGGATCGCCACTAATGTGATAACCTGAAAGTAAGAGTGTAGATGCAGGGCACAGAAGAGGTAACAGATAGCCAGCCCTGCAGAGGCAAAAAGTATTTGGGATTAACAGGAGAGTTTCTTCCTGGTTACATGCAAATTGCCTCTTCAAAAAAAGAGGACTTGTACTCTATAGCGCCACCTATTGGAAGTAGCGATCCTACAAGTCACAATCAACCCTTTAACGAGTCTTGTCTGGTTACAGTGAGTCAGCAGTTAGTAGTAAAATGAAGCCAGTCACCGAGAGTGTGAAAGACTAGGCCGCAGAGTAAGGTGTGTGCGAAAGGAAGAAGCAGAAAAGAGATAGCAAGATTGTGTAACTGGATCCAATGGCAGAGCAATAAAGCCAGAGCATCCTGGATCATATCTGGGGAAGTGGAAAATTCCCAGAAAGAGAGTTGGAGTAGTGACTATGACCTAGACTGTGCATTGTGGGCCCAAGGCAGCTCGTAGAGGAGTGGGCAGAAGAGGCAATTTGTAGGCCGGACCTGGGAGTCATAGTGAATAAATACTGGTCTTTTCAGGCTAGGGAAAGGGTAAAACTGAAGCAGCTATAGTCTTTAAGGTTTGACAAAAAGAATAGAGCATTCAGGTCAGGCAATCCATATTGCTGAAATGTTGCCTACAAGTGAAATGTAGCCAGAATGTCTGTGCCTTTGTGTAGAATAGATAAAGATGTGAACACTAAGTTTTGTACCTGACTAGAATAGTTTCATCAGTAAACAATATTCTCTTTTTATAAAATGGACTACTTTCTTTTTTGTAATTTTTCATAATGCTCAGAGGGGTTCCTGCAGCATTTGAGAGGCCTGAACGGAGAACATCTGAATGCACTAACTGAACACACAAACTCAGACGAACCCGTTTCACTCGTGCGCGGGGTGAAAAATATCCAGGTCATAAAAATGGTTTAAGAAATAATGATTTTTTTAGAGAATAACAAACAAGAAAAAAAATGCAATGCAAACTATACAAAAATGCTGTTGCTTTGTTTTTAATCAGTTAAACTATATAAAAATATCATGTTATTTATCCTGAATTTTAAAGGTGTAGAAAAAAGGTAAAAATTCTGGAATGGCTGCTTTTGTTTATCCTACCTTTCAGAAAATCAAGAAAACCCCAAAATGAGGGTATATAGAATTCTGTGAGCTAATGCCAAGTGCTTACATTGCAACTGTGGATTCAGTTTGGAATGACTATTTGATTTACATTGCAGATCTCATTTTTATTTTTTGTTGGCATGTACGGTATTTGCACAAGCCCAGTACAAAACAGAAATTGCAATTATAGCCACAACTGAATGAAGCAAACTACTGAAGGCCGAGGCGCATGCTCAGTGTCGGACTGTGGTGCATACTGTATGTCTGCCATACACAGAGTGGAATAAGCCTAAAGAAGGAATTTAGAGAATTTCTTAAAATCACCATAGGTTTTTATTTCAATTTTTTATAATGTGACTTTTGACTGACAGGAGACAATTTGTGACGGTGACCACTCAAGTAAAGGAAATTTAGATTGAACTAGTTCTCAGAATTGTGAATGTCAGGCGGAAAATATCAATTTTTTTTTTCTAAGTAGATGACATTATAAACAAAAGGAACTCACCAAGGAACAAAAGTGGCAGATAAAAATGATCTACCTTTTGCAAGAAAAAAAAAGAGTCTGAAAACATCAATTATATGGATAAAAAGACACTTAAACAGCAATTGTGACATTTTAAGCAAGCTTAGATATGGAAGAGATTCAGAAAAACTGTTTTTTTTACTAGATAGCTTAATTGTATACTACTATTTTGAAGATTCTTTCAATATAAAAAGTATAATTTACATAAGAATACAAATACTATACTTATATATTGTTTTCATTGCAATCAAAATGTAGAAAGAATTATGTAAAAAAAAACAGAAGGATTTATTAAAAAAAAAAAGAAAAAAAAAAGACCTTTGACATGTTGAAAACATTTTATTATTATTAGAATTACAAATGTGGCAAAGCTCAGTCTGTTATGCAAATTTGTGGGCCTGATTTGCTTATTTAAAACCACAGTAAAACACATTGCAATATCACATTTATTTATTTTTATTTATTTTACTCATTTATATATCATCAATAGTGATGAGCGAGCATACTTGGTAATGCTCGGTACTCGCCAGAGTATCGCTGTACTTACGGCACTCGGCGAACGCCGAGCATTTCCGGGATTGCTCAGCGGGAGTTCTGGTCCACGCCCTGCATGTATGGTGCTCTTTAGAGTCCCAATCAAGATGCAGGGATTTGTAAGGGGTTACAAAGTATTACTTCTCTCTTGCTAACCCATTTGGTACTTCCCTGGTTAATATACGTGTGGTTTAAAGATTATTATTATTACTATTATTATTTATTAATAGTGTGTATTATTTTCTATTTCTGATACTTCACACACTTCCTTAATGTAAATAGGCTATTTGTCCATATGTATAATGTCGTATTTATTGCTGTATTGTAAGTAGTGCCATGTTCTATACAGTTTTAATAGGGAAAGCGTAGTACCTCATTTAGGCCACTATATGAGGGCATTCTGGTCACTTAGTACTAGATGGGAGTTTACATAGCAGTGATATAGTTAAATATTGAAGGGGCACAGTGGATAAGGAAGGAAAACTTCCTGATAGTAGTTTAGGGGCCTAGGTGCCTGTTTAACTCACAAGGGCTCTATAGCCCTGGCAACACCATTTCACGCAATGTTACAAGAAGACTAGGGTCCAGCCATCTTGTTTCCTGGGGGCGGAGCTCAGTGGTGAAGCGTGAAACAGGGCAGCGGTGCGTATTAGTGGGCGCAGGTGCTGGCAAAGACTAAGCATAGGGCAATCGCTCACTGTGGCGCGATTGCTTTGGCTGATGCCGCGAACGGGAGAAACGGTGAGTGAACCCCCAACCCAAAAGGAGTTTGGCCAGGTGGATGTTGAGGAACTGGGGGTCAGTTCATCCCAAAAGCGGGCTTATGACAGGAAAAATGAAGCACGGAAAGGGGAAAAGAATTTGCATTGTGAAACCTATGTTCAAGTGGAAAATATGGATTGGGGCGTCAGAAAAAAAAAGCGTTTATTTAAAAATTGCATTGGACTGTGTCTCTTTTATGTAAAAACCTCTTAAAAGCCCCCAAAACAGAGAAGGAGCCTGACGGCGCAGGAACGAGGAAACAGTGCGCAGATTAAAGGACATTATTTTTGGAAGGGGGCCAGGGCTGCTACAGGGATTTCCTCAGCCTCTACGGGACCGCCCCCCTCCGATTCTCTGCCACAACGTAAGCCGCAGCCACGTTTTTATTGTTTCAGTGATTGGCGGCCGCACGCTCACGGGCTATAAGCAGGGGCCCGCCTTTTCTCATCACAATTAGCTGGAAACAGCTAGGTTTGGGAAGCGCTCGAATAGGGGAGATTTGGGGTTTTAATTTTGTGTGGGTACCCTAATGAAACCAAATCCACAAAACAACTCCTTCTAAAACCCCAATTACGGGGGTATGTTTGCAGTGCTAGGAAGGCGGAGTGTCTGGGGTAATCATATCAAGCAAGGAGCAGGCCGTAGTGGGTATACGATATCAGAGAAGGCAGGCATTGTGGAGTGGCAAAAATACATCAAGATGGTCCATTCCATTACTGTGGCTGCTGTCTTTACATATTTGACCTATTAGTAGCCCCAAGTATCATTGGCCAGGGAAAAAAATTTTTTGCATCTAATCCAGATTTTTTTAT
>JARQOD010000001.1:964086910-964145011 GCA_033576555.1 Oophaga sylvatica
TGTTAAAACAACACTGGCAAAATGAAGCTTTACACAGCGGTTGGTAAACTAGCCTGCCTCAAGCACAGTAGTACACAAAATCGCAATATCTAACTGTCCCTCAGAGTCAGCACAGCAGCGTTCTGTCCCTAACTGAGTTCACAGCACAGTGACGCTAAAATGGCTGCGGCGCCTTTTATAGTGCATTCTGACATCATTTCAGCAGCCAATCACAGCCATGCCATTAGTTAAGATGACCGCATCATTACAGGATGTGCCCACACTTCGTAGGATTCCTCATTGGCTGACTAAAATCACATTGCCTCTCAAAGAATTATGGGAACTTCCGATTCCGGTATACGTTATGGAAAAAGTATCGGAATTAAGTATCGGAATTCCGATAACGCGAATATCGGCCGATACCCGATACTTGCGGTATCGGAATGCTCAACACTACCCTTCAGATATTTGTAGACAGCTATTAAGCCTCCTCTGTTATGATTTGGTAGCTGAGGAGAGCAGGCAAAAAAGGAAATACACCAGAGCAGTTGGAAACTATGAGATTGCAGTACCCTGACTAACCACCACAACTAGAGGCAGCCGTGGAGCTTTCCTACGTTGGTCCTAGACGCCTCGTCACAGCCTGAGAAACTAACTACACCTAAAGATAGAAAGAGGAAAGCTATCTGCCCCGGAGCAGATCCCCAAAGAACATAGAAAGCCCCCAAACATGTAATGGCGGTTAGACAAGAAGAAATACTGACACAGACAGAAAATAGTATGAGCAAACGTTGGGGCCCAAACTTACTAAATAGAAAAGGATAGGAAGGGCACTTACTGCAATCTCAAAAAACCCTGAAAAGCACCAACTCTACTAATTTCAAAAACACCTGAGATCACACGACCTCTACCACCTAAATTAGTTCTCTGGTGTAACCAAAAACAAAACAGCAGCCACTGAAAAAACTGGAAAAAGCAAATGTACAAACATTAGTGGCTGAACTGAACTGAGAGGGCAAAAGCCCCCCGAGGGGACCCTGAAGGCCCCCACAGAAGTGCAGGACAAAATGCAAAAATCAAGCACAAAAACAAAAAGAAGAAAATGTCTTATCTGTTAGCAGGAGATTCAGACACGACACAGCAGGCTACCAAGGAAACAGGAATCAAGGATTGAGACCAGAACAATTGATCACCGGAAACCCTGATGGGAAGGCGACTCCCTTATATAAGACCAGTCATTAACACCCATTCCCAATCCTCACAATCTTCACTGGACAGTCCAGTACCATTTGTAACCACCAGAGGGAGCTTCTGCTCAGAACTCATTTCCAGCCTATTCACAACACTCCTCTGCCTTCTTTTTTGTAAGCTAAACAATCCAAGATCCTTTAACTATTCCTCGTATGACATACTTTACAATCCATTCACCACCTGGTAGCTCTTCTCTGACCTTGCTTCAGTTTATCAATGTCTTTTTTAAAATATGGTGACCTGGACTGAACAGTATTCAAGGTGAGACCTGACCAAGGAGGAGCAGAGGGGAATATTTACTTCATGTGATCTAGACTCTATGCTTCTCTTAATACATCCTAGAACTGTGTTTGCCTTTTTTTGCTGCTGCCTCACACTGTTGACTCATGTGCAGTCTGTGATCTATTAGTATACCCAAGTATTTTTCACATGTGCTGCTGCTTAGTTATTTTCCTCCCATACTGTAGATGTAATTTTTGTTATTCTTGCCCAGATGTAGAACCTTGCATTTATCCATTAAATATCATTCTACTAGTCGTTGCCCATTGTTCAAGCTTATCTAGATCTTTCTGAATCCTTTCTTTCTTTTATAGCTATCCTTCCTAGCTTTGCATAATCTGCAAATTTGATTAGTTTACCTTCAGTTTCTTTATCTAGATCATTTATAAAAATGTTGAATATCACTGGGCCAGGACAAAGCCTTGTGGTACTCTACTTGAAACACTCTTCCAATTGGATGTGCAACCATTTATTAGCAGTCATTGAGTACCATCACTGAGCCAGTTATGAATCTATAGCATGAGATACTTTATGAAATCTTTTGCTGAAGTTGGGACATACTACATATCTACTGCATTTCTCTGATTCACCATGTCAGTAATTCCATCATAGAAGGAAATTAGATTAGTTTGGCATGACTAGTTTGCTACAAACCCATGCTGGCTCTGAATAATTACTGTATTCTTATCAAAGTACTTACATATATGGTGTTTAATAATTTGTTTAAAGAACTTTCCTTGTATAGAAGGGTCACTGGCCTGTAATTTTCTGGCTCCATCTTCTTTCCTTTTTTTGAAGATAGGGAAAACATTTGTGCTTCTCCAATCTTCTGGGACTTCTCCTGTTCTCCAGGATTTTTCATAGATTCTGGCAAGTGGTTCTGCAATTTCTTCTGCTACCTCTTTCAGTACTCTAGGATGTAACTCATCTGGACCAAGAGATTTTAATTAATTGAAATTAGCTAAGCGTTCCCTTACCATTTCTCTGTGTGGATTCTTTTATTCCTTCTTAGAGAACATAGATGCAAAATAGAAATACAGTGAAGGAAAAAGTTATTTGATCCTTTACTGATTTTGTAAGTTTGCCCACTGACAAAGACATGAACAGTCTATCATTTTAAAGGTAGGTTAATTTTAACATTGAGAGACAGAATATCAAAAATAAAAACCAGAAAATCACATTGTATAAATTATATAAATTTAGTTGCATTTTGCAGTGAGAAATAAGTATTTGATCCCTCTGGCAAACAAGACTTAATACTCGGTGGCAAAACTCTTGATGGCAAGCACAGCATTCAGACGTTTTTTGTAGTTGATGATGAGGTTTGCGCACATGTCAGGAGTAGAGTTGAGCGATACTTTCCGATATCCTAAAGTATCGGAATCGGAATGGTATCGCCGATATCACTAAAATATCGGCGATACCCGATACCGATACCGGAAGTCCCATGTAAGTCTATGGGAACAAAATATCGCAACTAAAAAAACCCCATTCTTTCCTTGTAAACACTAAATATACACACATAGAATACATATATATATATATATAATACATGTCATTGTGACATATATATATATATATACATATATTTATAGTTTATACACTTCTACATAGTAAAATAGACTCTGATTCAATTGCCGGGTAAAGCCGGCTTCAGTGAAAAGACAGAAGCACCCGACATGAAATGACACTTGGTGTACATAGGGTTAACCATGTCTTTTCATGTCGTTTGCTATCTGATTTGCACAAACAATTAAATCAGACTATGTGTGCAAAATTTCACACCTGTAGGGGTTAATTAAAGGTGTAAATTTGTTGTAAAAAAAACGGACTTTTTTGCTACGAATTTACACCTTTAATTAACCCCTACAGGTGTGAAATTTTGCACACATAGTCTGATTTAATTGTTTGTGCAAATTAGATAGCAAAGGACATGAAAAGACATGGTTAACCCTATGTACACCAAGTGTCATTTCATGTCGGGTTCTGCATTTTCACAAAAGCCGGCAATTGAATTAGCGGCTATTATACTATGTAGAAGTGTATGAACTACAAATATAAATATATATATATGTGTCACAAATTCAATGACATGTATATATATATATGAGGTGTAAAATTGCTGAAAAAAAATGCGTGGGCTCCCGCCCTATTTTCGCAACCAGACAGACAAAGCCAGTGAGTGGGGGCAGATAATAATAGCCCAGAGAGGGACCATTATTTTTGCCCCCCCCCCGGCTACTAACATCTGCCCCCAGACACCCCAGGAAAGACAAATCTATAATTAGATTCGCCCTTTCTGGCACTTTGCCCGTCTATTCCCATTGCCCTGTAGCGGTGGCGAATGGGTTAATATGGGGTTAAAGCCACCTTGCTATTGAAAGGTGACCTTAAGCCAGGTTAATAATTGAGAGCTGTCAATTAGACAACTATCAATTATTAATCCTATTGCATGAAATAAAATAAAACACACACACTTTAATTAAAAATCATTTTAATGAAATAAAGACACATGTTTTTGACCATCTTTTATTTTACTGCAAAAACCATTTCCTGTAATAAAAATAAAATAAAAAAGCAAAATTATTCTTACCTATCCCATGCACAGTCAGGTCCCACGGTGTAATCCTTCAGAAAGGGTTAATGTTTACTGCAGGGACCGCAGCTAATGCTGCAGCCTCACAGTAAACCCCAAATGAATGAGTTCCTCTCCTGCCTGACAGGAGAGTAAAGGCTGGGTGTCACATAACGATACACCAGCGATCCCGACAACGATATGCACTTGTCAGGATCGCTGGTGTATCGCTACATGATCGCTGCTGAGCTGCCAAACAGGCAGCTCAGGCAGCGATCTGGGACAGCGACACTGCGGGTAACATCGCTTAAGGGCCCGTCTCACATAGCGATATCGCTACCGAGATCGCTGCTGAGTCACTAGTTTTGTGACGCAGCAGCGAGCTCACCAGCGATATCGCTGTGTGTGACATTCAGCGACGATCAGCCCCCCTGCCGGGTATCGCTGATCGTCGCAGAAATGTCAGGACCTTTTTTTGATCGCTGGTTTCCCTCTGACAGGCACGCATCGCTGCGTGTGACAGGCGGGAGACCAGCGATCCGCTGGTAACCAAGGTACACAGCGGGTTTCCAGGCACCACGCTGTGTACCTTGGATACCAGCTCCCTGCACAGAGATGTAGATTTTAGTCTGAAGAGAGGATTCATAGGTTCCCATGCAGACAGACAGACTTTTCTAAGCGAGGATAGGCATTAGTTAGGACCTGATATACGAGAAGAGCCTTGACGTGGCTATCAGGCTCACATAATTTGGCCATCTTATGCGCTAAGACTTCTCAATTTTTCATATTTCTAAGGTAATGATGCAATTCATTTTTCATATTTTTCATATTTCGTGTTTGCAAGCTATAGCGCTACAGTGTGCAACCTTTTCTTCTTGTATGTATATGAGTTGGTGACTCTAGGTTTAGCACCTGTTCACACTGAATCTATGTTTGGATGTGCCGGTCAGTTTTTTGATATGTATTCATTTACCTTCTGCCTGAGCACTCCACCTGGTGGTCACAGGCTTTTTAATTACAACAAGTCACCCCTCCACAGAGATGTAGATTTTAGTCTGAAGAGAGGATTCATAGGTTCCCATGCAGACAGACAGACTTTTCTAAGCGAGGATAGGCATTAGTTAGGACCTGATATACGAGAAGAGCCTTGACGTGGCTATCAGGCTCACATAATTTGGCCATCTTATGCGCTAAGACTTCTCAATTTTTCATATTTCTAAGGTAATGATGCAATTCATTTTTCATATTTTTCATATTTTGTGTTTGCAAGCTATAGCGCTACAGTGTGCAACCTTTTCTTCTTGTATGTATATGAGTTGGTGACTCTAGGTTTAGCACCTGTTCACACTGAATCTATGTTTGGATGTGCCGGTCAGTTTTTTGATATGGTATTAAAAGACTGTCAAGGCCCATGGATTTTGGCCCTCAACAGCCTGATAATACCAGGCTACAGCAGCCCCACATTTGGCGCATCAAAAGATGTGCCAATTGTGGCACTTTACCCGGCTCTTCCCACTTGCCCTGTAGCGGTGGCAAGAGGGGTAATAAGGGGTTAATGTCACCGTTGATTGCACGGTGACAATAAGCCCGGTTAATAATGGAGAGGTGTCAATAAGACACCGATCCATTATTAATCCCAAAGTTATTAAATGTATAAAAAAAATACAAAGCAAGAAAAAAGTATTTTAATGAAATAAAAGAGACAACACAGTTTTCATTAATTTTATTACTCTCTCATTCCTGCGACGCCATCGATCTCCTGTAAAAAAAGAAAAAAAACAAACCAACAGTATACCACCTGTCCGACGCAGTCCATAGTAACGAGTGTCCCACGACGATCCAACTCTGCTACATCGCAATGACAGGCAGAGCCTGTCATCGCGACGCAGCACAGCTGATTACCTGCTTCCCCGGCGGTGACGTCATCGGACTGACTGCTTTACGGCCGGGATTACCCAGCAGTCACTGCAGTTATCGCGAGAAACTGCATGTGACCGCCGGGGAAAGAAGATTGCGGCCATGAAGCAGTCCAGGACGTGACCGCCGGAGATCTTCTGCCAGGTAAGTGCCGCTGACTCCTGACAGACCCGACCGACGGACACTGACAGTGACAGTGACAATCCCGATTCCGGTATCCGATAAGACGAAAATATCGGTACTCGGAATCGGAATTCCGATACAGCCAATATCGGCCGATACCCGATATTTGCAGTATCGGAATGCTCAACCCTAGTCAGGAGGAATATTGGTCCACTCCTCTTTGCAGATCATCTCTAAATCATTAAGATTTTGAAGCTGTCACTTGGCAACTCGGAGCTTCAACTCCCTGCATAAGTTTTCTATGGGATTAAGGTCTGGAGACTGACTAGGCCACTTCATAACCTCAATGTGCTTCTTTTTGCGCCACTCCTTTGTTGCCTTAGCTGTATGTTTGGGTCATTTTGGGTCAACTGTATAAAAGTTTCCTTTCTCAATATTGTTTTTGACCACTTCACTCTTTTCATGCTGTAAAAATCCTACAGCATCTTTAACTTTTCTTTTGCTTTTGACATAGCTACAAAATCCTTTCTCATTGGTTTTGGTCTCTTGGTCTCTCTTACAAGCCTCACTTAATTTCTGGCTTTAGCTCTTCTAACTCTTGCCCTGCATTCCCTGCAGACAGCATTATATTATTATTTAGATATGTCTCCCTCTTTCCATTTAATATACATTTTTTTTTTCCTTTTTAACAAATGTTTAGGTTCTTTGTTCATCCATCCGGGTCTCTTTAAATGCTTTCAGTTTTTCCATCTTTTTGGGATTGTATTTTGAGAATTTAAATTAGCAAAATCTCCCATCATTCTTGGACATTTTTGTCCTTTGGAATATCCAGCCATTGGACTTTTCCTATCCTCTTACGGAGTCCATCAAAATCTGCCTTTCTGAAATTCAACCTTAAAGTATGAGTCCTCGTTGATCTTCCTCTTCTTGTAATCCAAAATTTGAGGACAGCATGATTGCTGCCTCCGAAGTTCCCGGCCACCTTTACGTCCTCAACCATTTCCTCCCTGTTGGTAGCAATTAAGTTCAAGACTGCAGATCCTCTTGTTCTCTCTTCCACCTTTTTGAAAGATAAAGTTTTCAGCAAGAGCAGATAAGAATTTTGTGGACCAGTTACTTTTGCCTGAGAGAGATTCACAACAAATATCTGGATATTTAAAATCTCACATGATCATTATGTCATACATTTTTGAGAACAGCGATATCTGATGTAAAAAGAGTTCATCCATATCTTCAGTCTGTCCAGGTGGCCTATAATAAACACCTATAATAGTGTATTTTCTGTTATTTTATCCATGTATTCTTACCCAAACAGTTTATGCAGAGCTACCAGTCTGTGAAGCTTTGTTCTCTTGGGAGATATACGTTTTACAACCATACAATGCAACACCTCCGCCCATATTGTTACTTCTATTTCTTCAAAATTTGTATTCCAATCATGCGTATTATCCCATCAAGTTTCAGTAATGCCTATAATATCATATCTCTCTTCCTCCGTTAGCAGGTCCAATTCTCTTTGTTTGTTTCCCATGCTCTGTGCATTCGCATAGATTCATTTTAGCTTAAACTCAGTTTTACTTGCTCCTCTGTTTTCATTCAGAATTTGTTGTTTTTGTTCTTCCTTTCCACCTCTAATAGCAGGGCTCTCAAAAGAATTCATTAGCTGAATTTCTTCATGGCTGTATATTCCACATCCCATATTGCTGTAGTTGAAAGCTCTCCTGATGATTTTTTTTGTGCAAGGTCTCTACCAAATATGTTTTTTCATTTTTTTGTAAGATGTAATCGATCTAAAGCAAGGAGTCCATCATACAGGTAATTAACTCCATGGTCAAGAGACCCAAAACGTTGCTCACAGTGCCATCGACATAGCCAGTTGTTCACCTGTAGAATTCTGTTCAATCTCCTTGGTCCATCTCCATCCACTGGGAGAATGGATGAAAAGACGACCTGCACAACCAGTTCCTTCATTTTCTGACCTAGGTCTTCAAAGTCTCTGCATATGGTCTCCAGGTCCTTTTTTTTTCTGCGTTATTTGTTTCTACTTGTATTAGTAGTCATGTTTAGTCGTCCGTATCACTGAAGAGTCTTGATTAGTGTTGAGCGATACGATAATGTAAATATCGGCTATCGGCCGATATTAGCTCTATCGGCCTTTCGATAATTCGTTTCAATATTTTCGTCTTATCGAATACCGGAATCGGATTTGTCACTGTCACTGTCTGTGTCCGTCGGTCGGGTCTGTCACTGTCAGTGTCCGTCGGTCGGGTCTCTCAGGAGTCAGCGGCACTTACCTGGCAGAAGATCTCCGGCGGTCACGTCCTGGACTGCTTCATGGCCGCCATCCTCTTCTCCCCGGCGGTCACATGCATTTTCTCGCGATAACTGCAGTGACTGCTGGGTAATCCCGGCCGTAAAGCAGTCAGTCCGATGACGTCACCGCCGGGGAAGCAGGTAATCAGCTGTGCTGCGTCGCGATGACAGGCTCTGCCTGTCATTGCGATGTAGCAGAGCTGGATCGTCGTGGGACTGTCGTTATGGACTGCGTCGGACAGGTGGTATACTGTTGGTTTGTTTTTTTTCTTTTTTTTACAGGAGATCGATGGCGTCGCAGGAATGAGAGTACAATAAAAGAAATGAAAACTGTGTTGTCTCTTTTATTTCATTAAAAGACTTTTTTCTTGCTTTGTCTTTTTTTTATGCATTTAAAAACTTTGGGATTAATAATGGATCGGTGTCTTATTGACGCCTCTCCATTATTAACCGGGCTTATTGTCACCGTGCAATCAACAGTGACATTAACCCCTTATTACCCTGCTTGCCACCGCTACAGGGCAAGTGGGAAGAGCCGGGTAAAGTGCCACAATTGGCACATCTTTTGATGCGCCAAATGTGGGGCTGCTGTAGCTTGGTATTATCAGGCTGTTGAGGGCCAAAATCCATGGGCCTTGACAGTCTTTTAATACCAGGCCGCAGCAGTCTGCATTTTACTTGGCTGGTTAACAAAAATAGGGGGGACCCCACGCCAATTTTTTTCGAGGGGATCCCCTATTTTTGTTAATCAGCCAAGATATGCAGAATGCTGTGGCCTGGTATTATCAGGCTTGCAAGGTCCATGGATATTGGATCCTTACCAGCCTGAAAAACCAGGTCTCAGCGGTCTGCTTCATCTGGCTGGTTAACAAAATAGGGGGGACCCCACGCCAATTTTTTTCGAGGGGATCCCCTATTTTTGTTAATCAGCCAAGATATGCAGACTGCTGTGGCCTGGTATTATCAGGCTTGCAAGGTCCATGGATATTGGATCCTTACCAGCCTGAAAAACCAGGCCTCAGCGGTCTGCTTCATCTGGCTGGTTAACAAAAATAGTGGGGACCCCACGCCAATTTTTTTCGAGGGGATCCCCTATTTTTGTTAACCAGTTCCCTCTGACGTCACTGATTGTGTCCCTGGCTGACCTGAAGTGAAAGTGGAAAGCAATCAATTAAGCTTTCCACTTCCTCTCCTGTCAGCCAGGAGAGGAACTCATTCATTTGGGGGTTTACTGTGAGGCTGCAGCTTTAGCTGCGGTCCCTGCAGTAAACATTAACCCTTTCTGATAGATTACACCGTGGGACCTGACTGTACATCGGATTGGTAAGAATAATTTTGCTTTATTATTTTATTTTTATTACAGGAAATGGTTTTAGCAGGTAAATAAAATATGGTCAAAAACTGTGTGATTATTTCATTAAACTTCTTTTTTATTAAAGTGTGTGTGTTTGATTTTTCTTTCATACAATAGGATTAATAATTGATAGTTGTCTGATTGACAGCTCTCAATTATTAACCTGGCTTAAAGTGACCTTTCAATTGCAAGGTCATTTTAACCCCTTATTAACCCATTCGCCACCGCTACAGGGCAATGGGAATAGACGGGCAAAGTGCCAGAAAGGGCAAATCTAATTAGAGATTTGCCCTTTCTGGGGTGTCTGGGGGCAGATGTTAGTAGCCGGGGGGGCCAAAAATAATGGTCCCTCTCTGTGCTATTATTATCTGCCCCCACTCACTGGCTTTGTCTGTCTGGTTGCGAAAATAGGGCGGGAGCCCACGCATTTTTTTTCAGCAATTTTACACCTCATTATATATATACATGTCATTGAATTTGTGACACATATATATATATTTATATTTATAGTTCATACACTTCTACATAGTATAATAGCTGCTAATTCAATTGCCGGCTTTTGTGAAAATGCAGAACCCGACATGAAATGACACTTGGTTTACATAGAGTTAACCATGTCTTTTCATGTAGTTTGATATCTGATTTGCACAAACAATTACATGAGTGTAAGTGTGCAAAATTTCACACCTGTAGGGGTTAATTAAAGGTGTAAATTCGTAGCAAAAAAGTCCGTTTTTTTTACAACGAATTTACACCTTTACTTAACCCCTACAGGTGTGAAATTTTGCACACATAGACTGATGTAATTGTTTGTGCAAATCAGATTGCAAACGACATGAAAAGACATGGTTAACCCTATGTACACCAAGTGTCATTTCATGTCGGGTGCTTCTGTCTTTTCACAGAAGCCGGCTTTACCCGGCAATTGAATCAGAGGATATTTTACTATGTAGAAGTGTATAAACTATACATATATGTATATATATATGTCACAATGACATGTATATATACATATATGTATTCTATGTGTGTATATTTAGTGTTTACAAGGAAATAAAGGTTTTTTTTAGTTGCGATATTTTGTTCCCATAGACTTACATTGGACTTCCGGTATCGAAATCGGATATCGACGATATTTAGTGATATCGGCGATACAATTTCGATACGATATTTTTAGATATCGAGCAGTATCGCTCAACACTAGTCTTGATACACTATCAGACACATTTTAAATTTGGGACCCTGGAAAAAAACAGACTTCTCGTAAGGTAATATCTGGTCGGCAGATAGTAGCTACTGTTCCTCACAGTTCGACCTTCATGAGAGTATATTGATGGTATTAAAGATATTTAAATATACAGAGAATATAAATGAAAACTGTCCCTCTAGTTAGCAAGGCACAGATGCATCTCAAAATTGATAGTATAGAACAATGGAGAGAAAAGCAGAAATACATTTGAAATTCAGAATGGAGTCAAATCAGAGAAGACAAGAGGCTGAACTTAAGGAAAGTGGGCACAAAATATATACAGCAACTTTTGTAAGTATTCACCTCATTGGCTCTTAATATATTTTGCTACATTATAACCTGTGTTTCAATCTTTTTGTAATCCAATTTGTGTGTGATGCATCAGCACTAAATAGACTAAGCTGGTGAAGTGAGGGAAGGAAAATATAGGTATAAATTACATTTATGTGATAAAATAACTAAAAATTGGAATGTGCATAAGTATTCGCCCTTTTTGCTATGAAGCCCATAAAAATGTCTGGTGCAGCATGAAATTATCTTTATTAGGCCGGGGTCACACTTGCGAGTGTGATGCGAAAAACTCGCATCAATACCCGAAACTGCCGCCGGCACTCGGGACTGGAGTGTGCGGCTGCATGTATTTCTATGCAGCAGCACACTCCGGTCCGAGTGCCAGCAGCAGTTCTGGGTATTGATGCGAGAGACTCGCGCAAGTTTCTCGCATCACACTCACAAGTATGACCCCGAACTAAGTCACATGCCTAGTGAAAGGAAGTCCACCTGTGTGCAATTTAAGTGCCACATGATCTGTCAGTATATATACAGCTTTTCTGAAATGGCACAAAGGCTGCAACACCATTAAGCAAGAGGTAGCACTAACCAAACACCATGAAGACCAAGACGATCTCCAATCAAGTCAGGGACAATGTTGTTGATTAGTAAGTCAGGGTTGGGTTATAAAAAATAACCCAATCTCTGATGACCACCTAGAGCACCATTAAATCCATTATCATCAAATAGAAAGAACATTGTACCACAAAAAACCTGCCAAAAGAGGGCTGCCCACCAAAATTCTCAGTCTGGGCAAGAAGGGCATTAAAGGGAATCTGTCACCCTAAATTGGCGGGATATTTAATTGATGGCAGTCAGGTCAGATGGGCGGTGTTTTGGGTACTTGCCTTAACATGTTGTTCGCCGCTGTCTCCATTATTTCTGGGAATTGTAGTCATTGCCCTCCATATAACGCGGGTGAACATTGCAATCTTGAATTGCGCATGCGCAGTATGCTTTGCCCGCAGATTGCAATGCGCACGCGCGTTATATGTAGGGCAACGACTACAATTCCCAGAAATAATGGAGACAGCGGCGAACAACATGTTAAGGCAAGTACCCAAAACACCGCCCATCTGACCTGACTGCCATCATTTAAATATCCCGCCAATTTAGGGTGACAGATTCCCTTTAATCAGAGAGTCAGCACAGAGACCAAAGTTAACTGAAGGTGCTGCAAAGTTCCAAAGCAGAGACTGAAGTATCTGTCCGTATGAAAACAATAAGCAGTACACCCCACACAGTTGGCCTCTATGGAAGAGTGGGCAGAAAAAAAGCCCTTACTTGCACACAAGATTGGTAAGGTTCATTTTGAATTTTCCAAAAGACATCTAAGAAACTTCCCAGATGCATGGAGGAAGGTGCTGTGGTCAGATGAGACCAATACTTAACTTTTTGGCCACCAATTTAAACACTATGTCTGCTGCCAAACCAACAAAACTCATCACCCCAAGAACACCATGCCCACAATGAACTATGGTGGTGACAGCATCATGCGATGGAGATGTTTTTTTCAGCAGCAAGTACAGGGAAAATGGTCCGAGTCAAGGGGAAGATGAATGGTGCGAAATACAGGGATATTCTTGAGCAAAACCTGTTTCAGCCTGTCAGTAATTTGAGACTGGGACAGAGGTTCCTCTTCCAACAAGACAATGACCCAAAGCAAGACTCGAGTGTTATAAGGTGAAACATGTACATTGCTGCTAGCCATTATTGGCACCCCCTTCATTTTTTTCATAGACTGTACAGTATCTTCAGAAATAAATGGCAATGTACCATAGTTATATCCTCATGATTTTTTAAGTAGTGGTCCAAAGTAATACAACAATAAAACATTGTTTTTCAACTTGTATGTTGCAGTTTCAAAGAAGAAGCAGAATAAACTGCATGTACAGCAATAAAGGCACCTCTAATTAATACTTAGCTGCACACCCTTTGGCATTGATGATAGTCTCCAAATGATTTTTGCAGCCAGCTATAAGCTTCTTGCACTTCTCAGCTGGTATTTTCTCCAACTTTTCCTTTGCAGTTTGCTCAAGCTCTTGAATGTTTGCAGGGTTCTTTTTCCCAATGGCAGATTTCAGTTTACCTCAAAGATTTTCTATGGGATTGAGGTCAGGACTAGTGTTGAGCATTCCGATACCGCAAGTATCGGGTATCGGCCGATATTCGCGTTATCGGAATTCCGATACTTAATTCCGATACTTTTTCCATATCGTATACCGGAATCGGAAGTTCCCATAATTCTTTGAGAGGCAATGTGATTTTAGTCAGCCAATGAGGAATCCTACGAAGTGTGGGCACATCCTGTAATGATGCGGTCATCTTAACTAATGGCATGGCTGTGATTGGCTGCTGAAATGATGTCAGAATGCACTATAAAAGGCGCCGCAGCCATTTTAGCGTCACTGTGCTGTGAACTCAGTTAGGGACAGAACGCTGCTGTGCTGACTCTGAGGGACAGTTAGATATTGCGATTTTGTGTACTACTGTGCTTGAGGCAGGCTAGTTTACCAACCGCTGTGTAAAGCTTCATTTTGCCAGTGTTGTTTTAACAGCTCTGTGCAAGGTGTGTGTGTGACAGTGCAGGTGACGCTGCAGTTTGCTCTGCATCCACCGCTGTTTGTAGGCATCTGCACGTGTCACTTTTTTTTTTTTTTTTTTTATTTTATTTAGTGGAATTGGTGCAGCTCCATTATATTAGAAAAAAATCAAATCTATTAGTGTGACGTGCTTCCATCCGTATACAATACATTGGTTGCAAACACTATAGAAGTACAGAAAGGAGCTTTTCACAGATTGTGGACAGTTGTGTTTCAGTGTTCACTTCAGTCTGTGTTTTTTACTTTTTTGAGTGCAGATCACGCTCCAGTTACATGTTCAAGCACTGCTGCTTGTACTCTGCTGAGCGTGTCTCAGTGGCTCATCCTTTTCATTTATCTCCAATTGGTTCTGCTACATTCCATTTAAAATAAATCTAATCTATTAGTGTGACGCGCTTCCATCCGTATACAATACATTGGTTGCAAACACTATAGAAGTACAGAAAGGAGCTTTTCACAGATTGTGGACAGTTGTGTTTCAGTGTTCACTTCAGTCTGTGTTTTTTACTTTTTTTAGTGCAGATCACGCTCCAGTTACATGTTCAAGCACTGCTGCTTGTACTCTGCTGAGCGTGTCTCAGTGGCTCATCCTTTTCATTTATCTCCAATTGGTTCTGCTACATTCCATTTAAAATAAATCTAATCTATTAGTGTGACGCGCTTCCATCCGTATACAATACATTGGTTGCAAACACTATAGAAGTACAGAAAGGAGCTTTTCACAGATTGTGGACAGTTGTGTTTCAGTGTTCACTTCAGTCTGTGTTTTTTACTTTTTTTAGTGCAGATCACGCTCCAGTTACATGTTCAAGCACTGCTGCTTGTACTCTGCTGAGCGTGTCTCAGTGGCTCATCCTTTTCATTTATCTCCAATTGGTTCTGCTACATTCCATTTAAAATAAATCTAATCTATTAGTGTGACGCGCTTCCATCCGTATACAATACATTGGTTGCAAACATATAGAAGTACAGAAAGGGCTTTTCACAGATGTGGACAGTTGTGTTTCAGTGTTAAACTTCAGTGTGTGTTTTTTACTTTTTTAGTGCAGATCACGCTCCAGTTACAATGTTCAAGCACTGCTGCTTGTACTCTGCTGAGCGTGTCTCAGTGGCTCATCCTTTTCATTTATCTCCAATTGGTTCTGCTACATTCCATTTAAAATAAATCTAATCTATTAGTGTGACGCGCTTCCATCCGTATACAATACATTGGTTGCAAACAATATAGAAGTACACAAACGGGCCTTTCACAGCTACTGAACATGGGTTTTTAATTTTTAACTAAAATATGTATTTTTTCAAATGACACAAATATAAGTAATGTTGAAGAGGAATAGTCCTACATCCATTGTTTGCACAATATTACAGGTGTACATCATGTCCCTTAATCAACAATGTATTATTATATTTACTTGTATGCTTTTATTTAAAAGCCAAGAACACAGAAGGATAACCTTCGCACTGCAGCTGTTGTCAAAGTTCAACCCACATTATGCACTTCCAACATTGCAGCATTTGAGGCATGATGTGAGTTGGATTGGTCAAAGTTATGGAGTGAGAAGGTTCACCATCAGTACCCTATAGCATAAGTATGCTTTTGTGTTAGCATTTGTGTTAGACATGTGGATATCTGCCATAATATGTCACAATTATTTAGTTACAGATTTGTTACCAACACTAATCATTGAATGGTTTTAAATTTGACGTTTCACTTGTTTACAGCTTAGAAATAAGGGTGTAGCCTGATATCTATGTGTAGCACTAGCCACTTTAACATGTCATGTTTTTTTAAACATGTGTAGCTAGGTAGCAGTAATTTTTGCCGGACACACAGCAGGGGAACAGCAGGCGTTACTGAACCCCACTATCACTATAGCTTGTGTATTGGTCTGTGGACACGACACTTCTGAGCAGCAACTGGCAGTGTTGTAGCCCAGGGAGTATAGCTCAGGTGGTAGAAAGATGAACATAACAGGAGACATGGAAAACGTTGTCAACCAGTTAGTTAATCTGAAACCGGACAGGCAAATTCAGGCGAGATCCATGCCTAGTTCATTTTCAGAAAAGTAAGCCGTTCTACATTATCGTAGGATAGTCGCATGCAACGGTCTGTTAGTACACCACCTGCAGCAGTAAAGACGCGCTCCGATAATACACTGCCAGCAGATCAAGCCAGCACCTCCAATGCATACTGGCTAAGCTCTGGCCATGTATCCAGCTTAGAGACACAAAACTTGAATGGGGAAGAGCCATCTGGGAGTACACTGAGAGGGCAAGACATGTAGTCTGTCACCATCTTACGGAAATGTTGCCTCCTGCTGACTGGAGCCGTCTCGGATGGTGTAGACATTGGTGGCGCTGCCACAAAACTTCGACACATTTGGAACATACTGTTCTTGCCCTGTGCAGAGGCGCTGCTTGTGCTCCCTCTTGTTGCAGAGCTGTCTCCACTGCCTCGACGCACAGAGCTGCTTTGTAAATCAGTAGCAGCAGCAGTGCTCTCGGCTGGAATGGAGAACATTATGGATTGCACCAGTGTGTCTTGGTACTTCCGCATTTTACGCTCCCGGTTCAACGGTGTGATGAGGCTTTGTAAGTTGTCCCGGTAGCGAGGGTCTAGGAGGGTGTACACCCAATAATCAGACGTGGTGTGAATGTGTTCGATGCGGCGGTCGTTTCTCAGCCACTGCAGCATGAAATCAACCATGTGCTGCAGACTCCCAACTGGCCAAGAAACGTTGTCCCCTGCAAGAGGCGTCATCTCCGCCTGCTGTGCATCACCCCACCCTTGGTCTACATACTGACTAGAGCATTGTCTACCTCCCTCTGGAGCGATGTCTTCCTCCTCCATTGACTCCTCCTCATCCTCCTCACAAAGTCCTTCAAATACATATAAATTTACAAAATTTAAAACTCAAAATTTAAAAACTTTGTATCATAATTCTGTAACATCAGTTTATGGAAACACAATAGCATTACAAAAGGATAGACAAAAAATGTACATTATGTGCTTTGTAAATACATTAAAAGTTTGTAATGGTTATGAAAATATAGACAGCGACTCTGGAGGTTCAATTGTTGATACAGCATGGTACTTTGAAAGTCCTCCAGCCCTTTGTGAGGAACCACGTTGCGCTGACTGTCCAGAAGGTGATGGAATTTGTGACTCCTCATCCTCCACCTCTTCCAAAACCTCATGCCTTAGTGCTTGCAGTGTTTTTTGAAGCAGGCAGATAAGGGGGACAGTCAGGCTGACTAGTGCATCATCTGCACTCGCCATCCGCGTTGACTCATCAAACGCACGCAAAACGTGGCAGATATCCTTCATAGAGTTATTCGCCACTCATTACACTGGCAGTGGCTGCCCATTCATTATAGGATCCAATTCTAATTACTGGTTCTCACCAACATAGCTCTCCACAGCGCAGCACCCCCTACATCTCTCCCTTATTTATATTTATCGGCCTAACCGACTGCTGCACTCTGCAAACGACCTTCGACTAACCTCTGCACTAATCCGTACCTCCCACTCCCAACTCCAAGACTTCACCCGCGCTGCGCCAATCCTCTGGAATGCTCTACCCAAGAAATTAGGACTATCCGCAATTTGGATGGTTTCAGGCGCTCCCTCAAAACACATTTGTTCACAGTGGCCTATCACATTCACTAATCAAAGTCATTCTATGTGTAATTCTGTGTGTGTAGCCCATTCACTATCTCCATGCATCCCTCACTTCCTTAAAATGGCTGGACCATCATTGTAAAAACACCATTGTATATAAACACCTGTACTTTGTATCTCCCACACCTCATTGTAGATTGTAAGCTTTCACCAGCAGGGGCGGCTGATTTTGCTTTAATTATTGTATTGTTAACGTTGTTACTTATGACTCGTGTTTTGAAACTGTTAAACTGTAAAGCACTGCGGAATATTATGGCGCTATATAAATAAATAATATTATTATTCTTATTATAGAGGCCCACTCAGTAGTGGTGAAGTGTGAACGCCGCAAATTGCGAGTTGACTGCGCCTGATGCAGCTGATACTCCATTACTGTTGGCTGCTGCTCACACAACCGCTCCAACATATGTAACGAGGAATTCCACCTGGTGGGTACGTCACATATAATGCGATGTTCATGAAGGTGAAATCTGCGTTGCAGAGCTGCAATCAGCGATCTGGCCATGCTGGAACGTCGCAAGTGAGCGCACTCTAGGCGGACCTTGTGCAGCAGTGCATCAAGATCCGGATAGTCCCTCAAAAAAACTCTGCACGACCAAGTTGAGCACATATGACAGACATGGTATGTGAGTGAGGTTGCCAAGGCCCAGAGCTGACACCAGATTTCGGCCATTGTCACACACTACCAAGCCTGCCTGTAGATTCTCTTCCAAAAACCACACGTCGCTCTACTGCTTTATGGCATTACAGAGCTCCTGCGCTGTGTGGCTAAGATTCCCCATGGAAATTAATTTCAGGATGGCCTGTTGACATTTGGACACGGCTGTGCTCATATCGGTCGCAACAGGTAAACGTTCACGGGTCCATGTGGAGGTAGACCGTGACGGCTCCTGCAGCGATGATTCTGAGGAACTGGAATAGGAGGAGGAATCAATGTGTACAGACTTGATTCCTGCAATCCTTGGAGTTGGCAGAACACGTACAGCGCCACTCGCAAGATCAGTACCCGGCTGCACAACATTGACCCAATGGGCAGTGAGGGAAAGGTATTGTCCCTGGCCATGGGTGTTAGAACCCTCTTGTTAGGTTTTGTTTCAGTTTGCTGGTCACATGACCTTTTTTCCCTATTTAGTCTGGCTCCGCCCTTCTGGCTTTGCTTGACTTCATTGTATTATCTACTGTTAAGCTAGCCGGGTGCTTAGGTGCCTTAATCTGTGAGTTTTGCTTGATGTTAGGATCACAAAGTATTTATTTTTCTGTTTAATTATCCATGCTACAATTTATGTTAGGAGGTGTCCACCTTTTCTCCCAGTCCCTAGATCTTGTAGGGATTACTCCCTCGCAACTATAGGTCTTCGTTCACACTAGATGAGGACTTTAGCGGGTCTGGTCGCAGGATCAGGTTCCCCGTTACATCGTAGGGATTCAGCTTAGTTGTATTGTAGGGACAGAATTCCCTTCTTTCCTTACTGGTTGTAGCAGATCATAACAATGGGTACTGGTCCACGCATCGGTGGTCAGGTGGACCTTGCTACTGAGGGCTTTTAGTAGCGCATGTTTAATTTTTCCCTCAACATGCTTTTGCAGACCAGGGACGGCTTGCCTGCTGAAATGAAATCGGCTTGGCACATTGTATTGTGGGATTGACAATGATATTCAGTTACGGAAACTGTCTGTCTCCACCAGCCTGAATCACAGCATTTCAAGGGACAGGAGTTTTGCAATGCCAGCATTCAGAGCCTGTGCTCGTGCATGGTTTGCGGAGTATGGCCGTCTTTTATCCCATGCCTGTGCTACCGCTGGCTGTTTTGTGGCCTGGGAGTGTGAGGATGACAGGGAACTTGCTGCTGTGTGTGGAATAACAGTTTGTCTCTGGACAACAGTGGCCGAGGTTCTTCCATGGCGATCCTGTGAGGAAGCATAACCAGCTGTGTGTGAGCTCGATGAAGAGGCTTCAACACAACCTGAAGATGTAGGTGCTGCTGTAGGTTGGCCTACATCTCCAGTGTGTCTTTGTAACTCAACTACGTGCTTTGTCCGCACATGTTTCCACATATTTGTGGTATTGAGGTGACTGACACTTTTAGCTATTTTTAATTTTTGATTACACAGCTTGCATTTCACATAGCAAATATCATGTGCAAGTGTGTGAAAAAAGGACCACGCAGTGCAAGTCCTGGGAGCGCACGTTTTGACTTTTGGAAGACAACTGCTCCGAACAGGTGCCAAACTGGAGGCTACAGGCAACCGAGTCTGCAGCCTAACTCTCCCTCCTGTTTGTACCGTTGGGGCAATGTCTTCCTCTATCTTCCTTCTATCACTAACCATTTCTCTAGGCCTCTCCCAGCTTTCAACCAAAGTACTGGTTCTCACCCACAAAGCTCTCCACAGTGCAGCACCCCTCCTACATCTCCTCCCTCATTTCTATCTATCGGCCTAACCGACTGCTGCGCTCTGCAAACGACTTTCGACTAACCTCTGCACTAATACGTACCTCCCACTCCCGACTCCAAGACTTCTCCTGCTCTACGCCAATCCTCTGGAATGCTGTACCCCAAGAAATTAGGACTATCCACAATTTGCATGGTTTCAGGCGCTCCCTCAAAACACATTTGTTCAGAGCGGCCTATCACATTCACTAATCAAAGTCATTCTATGTATTCTGTGTAAGTGTGTGTGTGTCTCTAGCCCATTCACTATCTCCATCCCTCAGTCCCTTAAGATGGCTGGAACATCATTGTAAATGCACCATTGTATATAAACACCTATACTTTGTATCTCCCCCATCTCATTGTACATTGTAAGCTGTCACGAGCAGGGGCGACTTATTTAGCTTAAATTATTGTATTGTTAACGTTGTTACTTATGACTTGTGTTCTGAAAACTGCTAAACTGTAAAGCGCTGCGGAATATGATGGCGCTATATAAATCAATATTATTATTATTCCTCTGAGCTGCTCCCACCACCTTCCTGTTCTTCATGCCATGTTGGGTATTGGACCTCATCATCTCCACTACCCTCTTCCAACACCTGCTGTTGGGTGGTCTGGCCAGCACCATGCTCAACAGAAACTGGCACCTGGGTCTCATCATCATCATCAGATGCGTTCTGCGGTGTGCTGACCATCGGCACTGTCTCACCCGCCTCTTCAGATTCAGAGAGACACAGCTGTTGCGCATCACTGCATACTCCCTCTTCTTCACATTACAGAATGCTGCTTGGCTGGGCCCCTGTTTGCAAGCCAATAGATTCTGAGAACAGAAGCAGACACTCAGCTGGCTCCTGTACAGAACTCTCTGACTGCCTGGGCAATTTGCCAGGCGGTGAAGAGACAGATGGTTGCCCAACAGTGCTGTGGTCCTGAGAGGAGGTGGAAGCAATTGAAGTCGATGCATTGGCTGAGATCCAAACAACAACGGCTTCAATTTGTTCTTCCCGCAGCAGGGGGGTACTCCGAGCTCCTACAAAAGTGCGCATAAAGGAACGCTCACGGCCCGGGGAAAACTGGTGGATGCTGTGTCACTGGGGGCCGCAGCAGCCACAGAATCCCCACGTCCTCTCCCTGAAGAAACTCCACGACCACGTGCCTTACTCCCTGCCTTCTTCATCTTGGTAGATTGATAAAGAAAGTCTGAAAAGTTATAAGGCCTAAGTGTGGTTATTCCGCAGAGACTGCAGTGAACACTGCACACAACTGTTCAGTAGGTGTGAAAGGCCCCTTTGTGTACTTCTATAGTGTTTGCAACCAATGTATTGTATACGGATGGAAGCGCGTCACACTAATAGATTTTATTTATTTGTAATAGAATGGAGCAGCAACAATTAGAGAAAAATTTCAAGGATGTGCCAGTGACACACGCTCAGCAGACTACAACCATTAGTGGTTGAAGAACTAACTGGAGCGTGATCTGCACTCCAAAAAGGAAAACCTCAGACTACAGTGAACACTGCACACAACTGTTCACTACCCAACGCGTCTCAGCAGGAAGGCAGTCTGTGCGTCAAAACAAAGGCGCAAGCATACATCCACGTACCCTGTTTATAAAGCTATATAAAAAAAATTATGTAGTAGTGACGCACACTTTATTGAGGTACAGTATTACATCGCCATTCACCATCTGTGGCTATGCAGTCTCATCTATATATACCTTATCTATCCGTTGTCATGCTTGCAAGTCGACAGTCAGGCATAAATAGCAATTTTCACTATGCACTATGCACTTTTTAAAGGTTATGTTTGTTAATAAACATGATTATTGCCACATATTATGAGTATTACATGATGGAAATTGTATAATTTTGTATAAACTGTTTAGTGACATTATTCAGCAAATGTAACATTTTAGTAATGTCACAGATAACTTGTAATGCTGATGATGTTTTGAAGTCAGACATTCATTGTCTATACAATAAAAATGGTGTACTTACTGTTACTTATCCATCATTAATGGATTCAGATATGTACTTGTATGCTTTTATGTACAACCGTATAGCAGATTCCTTAACTAATTTATTTTGTGGTTTGCATTGCTGTTCAACATGTTAATGTATGTGTTTATGTTTGTCAATTCTTTATTTATCTAGATATTAGTTTAAATGAAATCATCATCTTATGGTAGTAAAGGTTATCTTTCTCTTGTTTGAAGTATAGACATTTAAAATTGACAGGTAACAAGGAAATTACTTGATCTAGTATTTAAACATCCTCCTTGACCCTGGGCTCCAACACCGCCAGTTGTTGCTCGGAAGTGCTGTTAGCACAGTCAACACTTGCTCCTGTGTTACTGGGGTTCAGTAACGTCAGCTGGTCCTCGGTTGTGCCATTGGCTCTTTTCCTTCTGCTGCCCCTCCGGGTTCCAGCACAGTCAGCTGGTCCTCGTTACTTGCATTGGCTCTTGTACCTTCTGCTACCGTCCGGGTTCCAGTACCGTCAACTGGTTCTCCGCAGTGCCTTTGGCCTAGGTGCCTCCATCTCGGTATCCGAGTTCCAGCAACGTCTGCTGGTCCTTGGTAGTGCTTTGGAGCACAGGTACCTCCTGCTTAGTAACCGTGTCCCAGTAACGTCAGCTGGTCCTCGGTTGTGCCATTGGCTCTTTTCCTTCTGCTGCCCCTCCGGGTTCCAGTACCGTCAACTGGTTCTCCGCAGTGCCTTTGGCCTAGGTGCCTCCATCTCGGTATCCGAGTTCCAGCAACGTCTGCTGGTCCTTGGTAGTGCTTTGGAGCACAGGTACCTCCTGCTTAGTAACCGTGTCCCAGTAACATCAGCTGGTACAAGATTGTGCTACAAATACAAGATACGGAACAAGAGACACAAGAACAATAAGCAGAAGATCTAAAAGCAGAAGAACATGAAGTATAAGACCAAAATGAAGAGCAAAATATATGCTCTAAATTCTAAGCAGAAGAAGACTAAGCAGTGTATGGGGGTGAGTCCGTTCCTCCTCGTGGTGCCCCTGGAAAATGCCTGCTGCTGCAGGCTAAACTGAACACGGACAAATACTGTTGTAATTTAAATCTTTTGTGACAGCAAGAACGGAAGGATGAAAAATTCATACTTTGACAGATTACAAGTACAGGATTCTCTGTCACAAATAAGAATATGATGAAGAAGATGAAGCAGAATATGAATAAGAATAATAGTTTAATAAGAAGAATATGAGTAATGTTAACAAAGATGAATAGCAAGAAGTTTAAGAAGAAGATAAAGAAGGTGAAGATGAAGAATAATTTGATGAAAAAGATGATGCTGCAGAAGATTATGAAGGAGAAAGTGTGTGAAAAGTTAAAAAGGTGAAGATGAAGAGCATGGAAGTTGTGTAATATACATATTTGCCAAAATATAAAAAACGTTAACATTGTCAATTTCTTCGTCAATCCGAACATCTTTAAAAAAAAAAATATTTATGCTATTCCATTTGATTGGGTTAAACATCTATGCCTTTAATGTCTCCTCAACCTTCCCCAATACATTCTACATTACTCTTTCTTGTTTTCCTTCATGTACAATTAACCAACAAGGCAAGAATGGGTTTTTTTTAATTTCGATATTTTGTTCCCATAGACTTACATGGGACTTCCGGTATCGGTATCGGGTATCGCCGATATTTTAGTGATATCGGCGATACCATTCCGATTCCGATACTTTAGGATATCGGAAAGTATCGCTCAACTCTAGTCAGGACTCATTGCTGGTCATTTTAAAACAGTCCATTTTTTTCTTTTTCAACCATTCCTGTGTTCTTTTGAATGAGTGCTTTGGGTCACTGTCTTGCTGGAGGACCCATGATCTTCGACTCAAACAAAGTTTTCTAACACTGTCTAGGACATTTCACTCTAAAATCTCTTGATAATTCTCTGATTTCATGAATCCTGTGATACGGTCAAGGCCTCCAGTATCAGATGCAACAAAGCAAACCCACAGCAATATGGATCTTCCACCATGCTTAACTGTCGGTAGGGTGTTATTTTCCTTATAAGCCTCATTGTGCGTCTTTAAACAAATTGTTGCTTTGCGTTTCCAAAAAGATCTATTTTTGTTTCATCTGTCCACAGAATATTTTCTGAGAAGGATTGTGGTTTGTCAAGGTACTCTTTGGTACAGATCAGTTGTTCCTTTCTATGTCTTTTCTTCAGCAATTGTTTCTTCCTTGGCCTTCATCCATAAAGCTCTGCTTTGTTTAGTGTGTAGTGTATAGTACTTGTTGAAACCATGACCCCAGATTGTTCCAGGTTGGCATTCAGGTCTTTGTATGTTTGACATGGTGTTTTTCCACCATTCACAGCAACTTTTTGACGATATCTCTTGTCAAGTTTCCTCGTTCCCCCAGGTCCAGGGAAATTCTTGATGGTTATATGCTTGGCAAACTTCTTAATAACATTGAACACTATTGAAACTTGGATACCAAGGTCTTTAGAGATGGCCTTATACCCTTGTGTTTGCTAACAATAACAGTTCTCATGTCCTCAGACTGCTCATTTGTCTTCACCATTGTGACAAAGTAACAGGGCCTACCATGTGGTTTTTAAAACACTGAAGTCATCATGCATTGGCTAATTCATGGCTCATGGGCATCAACAATTAATCACAGGTGATTCTCATTTGTGATTTACCACAGGCGAGTCAAAGTGTTTTTTCCATACTAATTTAATGTAAAGGGTGCCAATACGAGTGTCACAGCAAGCTTTAGGCTTTTTTATTTTTCTTTCCCATTGCTTTTGTTTTAAATTATTGTTTATCATTTGATCTTTTGTATTTAACACAAGTGCTCTATACAAAAAAAACTGTTTCACTTGATTCATTTTTTTCAGGAGATATTCCACATTATGTACTGACACTTCATTGGTGCCAATAACGATGAGCAGGACTGTAAGTGTTTTGGAGTGCCCAAGTCAAAGCCCAGACCTTAATCCAGTTGAGAATATGTGTTCAGACTTGAAAATTGCTGTTCACCAGAAGAAACCATCTAACTTGAAGGAGCTGGAGCAGTTCTTCCTTGAGGAATAAGTAAAAATCACAGTGGCAAGATGGGAAAAGCTCATAGAGACTCATCCAAAGCAACTTGCAGCTGTAATTGCTGCAAAAGGAGGCTCTACAAAGAACTGACTTTAGTGGAGTGACTAGTTATGCACACAGAAGTTTTCAGTTATTTTATCATATTTGTTGTTTACTTCACATTAAAAAGAAAACTAAATATCCCCAGTTGTAGGCATGGTCTTTACATGAACTGATGTAAACCCTCAAAAATAAAGCAGAGAAATTCTAGGTTGTGAGGTAGCAAAACACAAAAATGCCAAGGGTGGAGGGGAATACTTTTGCAGGCCATTGTATATAAAATATGTGTAACTGTTAGTGATTTGGGATCGAAGAAAAGGAAAATAAGCTGAGGTGCTTCCTATACCGTTCTCAAAGTGATCAATAGACTGTCCCTGTAATTTTTGGATATGTTGACTCAAAAAAAAGTCTTATTAGCTGCTCTCCACTCTGACTAATGGATAATTGTCCAATTGTCTATTTAAACACGAGTTTTCTACATCAGACAGCCCCTTTAAAATATCAATTTTTAGATGCAGGCAGAGTCATTTCATCTTTCTAGAAGTTAAACCTTATAAAAGTTTGTTGACTGTAATAGAAGAAACATTGACGTTTTAGACTAATTGAATAGCAGATGCTCAACATTGCTTCCTTGGTTGATAGTTGTGACTGAGGCCTCAAGAGAGGAAATGACAACAAATTGCCAGCCAGTCATCATATTTCTTGGTATTTTATTATTCTGTACCTTATGGCACAATTTCCTCCTTGGGAGGAATCATTGTTTAATTTGACATTTTTTTCTACATAGATATTTTTAACTTTTTTGACATTTTACTAGAAAGAATAATCAGAAAATTGTTCCTGCTGATACAAGGAAACAGAACAAATTATTTAAAAATAACTTTTTTTTTAGTTGAAACAGTGGTAAGTGGTGATGAACGATTTTGTCATATACAGAGAGGATAACCATTAGAGTTGAGCGAAACAGGTTGGTCAGATTCAAAAGTCGCCGACTTTAGCGAAAGTCGGGTTTCGTTGGCCTGACCATAGCGTTCAGTCGGCCTTGCAGGCGCCTTTTTTCAGCCAATGAGCAAGGACGTACACTGTGGGCAACGAGATGACATGTGCAGCATCCACCACCATCTTAGAGAAGGGCATTGCAGTGATTGGATTGCTTTGGGGGGCGTCATAGTGTCTATAAAAGCCCTGAGCGCCGACCTCCATTTTGCTTCTTAACAGTAGAAGAGGTTGCTGACGCTGTTTATCAGTAAGGAGAGACTTAGGGCTGGAAAGAAAAGTTCTTATGTGCTTGTGCTGATAGCAATTGTGCTGTACAGTTAGTGTGCAGTGACAGGGGAGGATTTTCTTGTGTGCAGCAGCGCTGGTTATTAGGCTGCCTGATAGCTGTATTGCTGTGTGTACACTGCTGTGCAGACTGCTTTTTACACAGTACTGATACTTTTATTCTTTTTTTCTGCACACTTACCGAGCGTTCATTTTTTCCCACACCGTATAGAGCTGTACGCTCCTCACACACTACCGTGTACCGGCTGGTATCACGGACAAATACATGCTGACTATCTGTGTGTGACTCTGGAAATATATACAGAGATTTACAATTTCCCCTACACTGTATACAGCTTTTTGCTTCTGATACAGTACCCTTTTTCTGCTTTTTGTATTCTGGTCAAATCCATACTGAGTGAGCGTCTGTGTGTGACTCCGGAAATATATACAGAAATTTAAAATTACCCCAACACTGTATATAGCTGAACTCTATTGATACAGTACCCTATATCCGCTGGTATTTTGTGTACATTTTCCCAAATATGAGGAAGTATGGTGGAAGATGACGTGGGCGGGGGGGGCAGCTGTTATTCCCCATTGACTTGCATTGGGGTCGGATTTTCGACTCCGACCCTACCATTTCCGTTAGTCGGCCGACTTTGTTCGATTCGACTTTTGAGAAACCCGACTCGACCCTAAAAAAAGGAAAGTCGCCCATCTCTAATAACCATTTTATGATTATGATTATTAAAGGTGCTTACCAGTAACATATGCAGTTTTATTTTAAATTGGCTGTGAAATCCTTCCACAAAGTCACATACATACTTTTTTTCACATTTTAATACTTTCCCTTCATGTGCAGAGCTTGATTGCATGTCACTTCTGGCCACAGTTGTTTTGGCTGCTAGACAGAACACCTCCCTCAAACTGCACCTCATCAAGCTTTCTACATTTGGTCTGCTCCCATCAAGTCATGTTATCTGTGACACAGTGTTCACTGCATCTCACTAAGGCCAGGGTGTTAGGCATCGGGCAACGGTGGGATCTGAACCTGGATCCGAGGAGTCTGTGGTCTCCCATCCAGACTCAGCCGAGGCAGATGCTGCACAGCTTCGCCGTCGATCCCAACGCCTAGCCAATACCCGAGAGGCACAAATAGTTACTTGGGTCTTTATTCATAGTAGCCTTAAACCTAGGTTAAGGAACAAGAGAAGGCTGTTGGAAGCCTATGTCCAGAAATGCCTGCACTGAGCATGTCTGTGACATGGCGAGCCAGGATTGGTGCTTAATGTCAGCTGATCCTCTGACCTGGCATCGCCTGATTGGTCACGGATGACGTCATGGGTGATGCATTTAATGAGATGGCTGGGGGCGGAGCTTAGCCCTTAAATAGCTTGCCTGTCCGCGGCGTGGTCAGATCATGCTAAAATAGGCAGTGCTCATGTGTGGACGTACCAGAATCTGGGCTCCATGTGCTCTCTAGCTTCCTTGCCAGAGTACGCTCGGCTTAATAGCTCAGGTCCTTCAGGCAGGTTCAACTTATGCCAGGCAGGTAGCCAATGTGGCGCAGTCTTGCTATGAATATAGGGTAGCTATACACCCTGAGCAGACTGCGGGGCGCGTAACCTGGGCATCACCTGCCAACTATACAGTGAAGCTTGCTCAGTCCGGTCTCACACTGGCTGGCAGCACATGGGCATCGCCACCAGCTGAATATTGAAGTTGCTCAGTCCGGTCGCACACCAGCTGACAGCACGTACGCCTGGCGTTAGTCGCACGCACTTCCTAGCGGCTGGAACGTAGCTTCTGTGCAGTCAACAGGGCTATGTTTATACCAGCTTGCAGCACATGTTGCAAATCTAATGTCTGGCAAGTGGCTTCTGTGCAGTTAACAGGGCTACATTTACACCAGCCTACAGCACATCTCCTGTGAAGTTAATGGAGATAGTGCCAATTCAATATTTCTCTCCTGGTGTGAAGTAACACAGGCGAGATCTAATGTTAGTTTTCTGCCGTCAGTTCGACCCTCATACTCTAGGGGTGTTCGACAGCAGTGAACATAAACTGCATCGTGGACCCCGGGTTCGGTTGCAATCCATTATATAATAAAGCTGTTGCAACAGAGCTCGTAACACAGGGTGTAACTGTAGTGGAACTGAGGGGTGCCAAAAGGTCACACTTCGCTCATATGAGTAGACCAGTACTATTTAAGATCCAAGATAGTTGGAGACTGGAGTTGAGCGATACTTTCCGATATCCAAAAGTATCGGATCGGAATGGTATCGCCGATACACAAGAAATATCGGCGATACCCGATACCGATACCGGAAATCCAATGTAAGTCTATGGGAAAAAAATATCGGAATTAAAAAAAGCCCATTCTTGCCTTGTTGGTTAATTGTACATGAAGGAAAACAACAAAGAGTAATGTAGAATGTATTGGGGGAGGTTGAGGAGACATTACAGGCATAGATATTTAACCCAATCAAATGGAATAGCATTAATATTTTTTTTTGTAAAGATGTTCGGATTGACGAACAAATTGACAATGTTGTTAACCTTTTTTCTATTTTGGCAAATATGTATGTTTCACAACTTCCATGCTCTTCACCTTTTTAACTTTTGACACACTTTCTCCTTCATAATCTTCAGCAGCATCATCTTTTTCATCAAATTATTCTTCATCTTCACCTTCTTTATATTCTTCTTAAACTTCTTGCTATTCATCTTTTTGTTAACATTACTCATATTGTTCTTATTCAACTATTATTCTTCTTCATATTCTACTTCATCTTCATCTTCTTCATCATATTCTTATTTTTGACAGAGATTCCTGTACTTGTAATCTGTAAATGTATGAATTTTTCATCCTTGCGTTCTTGCTGTCACAAAAGTTTTAAATTACAACAGTATTTGTCCGTGTTGAGTTTAGCCTGCAGCAGCAGGCATTTTCCAGGGGCACCACGAGGAGGAACGGACTCACCCCCATACACTGCTTAGTCTTGTTTTGCTTATAATTTAGATCATATATTTTGCTCTTCATTTTGGTCTTATACTTCATGTTGTTATGCTTTTTCATCTTCTGCTTATTGTTCTTCTGTCTCTTGTTCTGTATCTTGTAGTTTGTCTTAACCTTCTTTGTCCTGTTGGTGATCTTCTTCTGGGTAATCTTTTATTTCTTCTTTGTGATGGTGTTCAGGCTGGTTGGCTTCATGCTCGTCGTCCTTGTGGTCGTCATCTTCTTCGGGGTGGTCATCAGGGTCGTCATCTTCATTGTTGTAGATCCAGAGTGATTACCCAAAAAAACATTTAAAAAATCTTCAATTTGTAAATGTAGCTGAAGGTACAAGAAGGCTGACTAACTTCCGAGAACCAGCTGACGTTACTGGAACCCGGACGGGTATCAGATGGTACAAGAGACAATGGAAGTAACGAGGACCAGCTGACTGTGCTGGAACCCGGAGGGGCATCAGAAGGAAAAGAGCCAATGGCACAACCGAGGACCAGCTGACGTTACTGGGACACGGTTACTAAGCAGGAGGTACCTGTGCTCCAAAGCACTACCAAGGACCAGCAGACGTTGCTGGAACTCGGATACCGAGATGGAGGCACCTAGGCCAAAGTCACTGCGGAGAACCAGTTGATGGTACTGGAACCCGGACGGGTAGCAGAAGGCACCCATGAAAATGTAATTTGACAGGCCGCAAGCCGTCCGCAGTTACCGAATCACACAGTCCTACAGTCGGTGCTTGTCCTATTGTCACAACGGAAACAGCCTTTATTTACTTATCACACAGCACACATAGGAATCACCTAAACTGCAGGCACCATACAGTCGGCTAACCCGAAAGCAACATGACAGGACAACTTATTGTAGGCTAATTGACGTTGACACTGCCAGGAAACAGCTGTCGTGCTGTAACCAGGCTAGGCAGGAGTCAGTACCCCTGCCAATTACTTCCGAGCAACAACTGTCGGTGTTGGAGCCCAGGGATGAGAAGAGAACAGGGTGGAGGCAGCAGGACTTTTTGCCGTACACACAGCAGGGGAACAGCTGACATTACTGAACCCCAGTAACACAGGAGCAAGTGTTGACTGTGCTAACAGCACTTCCGAGCAACAACTGGCGGTGTTGGAGCACAGGGTCAAGGAGGGTGTAGGCAGAGGCCAAGTATGACAACTTCATGGACACAGGATAAAAATAGATGGAAGCAGGCTAAGGCTGACTTTGACCTATGGGTAGATCGACGCGAGAGAACCAGTAATTTGAATTATAGAGCCGATCTGTATCGTTATGGTAGCAAATCAAGGATACTATTAGCACGACTAGTGAAAGCAAATCACATTCCTCAACATATTACAGCGGTTAATGAGTAAACATGGGATCATGATGAACGATCATGGTGATATTGAGGAAAGCCTTATATTTTAACATGAGCGGAGAAATGAATGTAAAGGTGGCGAGAATTTGAAAAAATACACGCCACAGAAGGGTGACGAGTGAAATAGTTTAATCAGGATCACAGCAAAGTTAGAGAAGGAAGATGACAGGAGGAATCCTACAAGTTAGGGGTTTCCTTACAATTATTAACGAGTTTCGGTTTTTTGTTCTCTTGTTACTTTGACTTTTAGAATGTTTATTTTATGACCATATCGGCTGCGACCGAGATGTGTACCGCCTTATGTGGCCTTTTTGTTTTTGAAAATCCAAATTAAAAGGAACTTTAAAAAAAATAATAATAAAAAAAAAAATTCCCTCTTCAACAATCTACAAGACAAACAAGCATCATGGGTGACGCTGCCTTTATTGAGGTACAGTATTAGATCGACATTGTCCATGAGTAACTATGCACTGTGATAGCTATATAGCATTATTAATTTAAATCTGTTGTGGTTGTTTCAACAGCACTTGCAGGTCTAACTACCTATTGTTTGTATGCATGATGCACTTTCTTGGTGTAATTATTTATTATTGCGCATTATTACCAGGTTTACATGATGGCCATTTCATATATGGTGTGTGAAGTTACAGTTGTCCTCAGTCTGTGTATTTTATTATGTCTGTCATTAATAAAACTCGTGAGTAGGGTTGAGCATTCCGATACTGCAAATATCGGGTATCGGCCGATATTGGCTGTATCGGAATTCCGATTCCGAGTTCCGATATTTTCGTCATATCGGATACCGGAATCGGGATTGTCACTGTCACTGTCAGTGTCCGTCGGTCGGGTCTGTCAGGAGTCAGCGGCACTTACCCGGCAGAAGATCTCCGGCGGTCACATCCCGGTCTGCTTGATGGCCGCAATCTTCTTTCCCCGGCGGTCACATGCAGTTTCTCGCGATAACTGCAGTGACTGCTGGGTAATCCCGGCCGTAAAGCAGTCAGTCCGATGACGTCACCGCCGGGGAAGCAGGTAATCAGCTGTGCTGCGTCGCGATGACAGGCTCTGCCTGTCATTGCGATGTAGCAGAGTTGGATCGTCGTGGGACTGTCGTTATGGACTGCGTCGGACAGGTGGTATACTGTTGGTTTTTTTTTTTTTTCTTTTTTTACAGGAGATCGATGGCGTCGCAGGAATGAGAGTACAATAAAATTAATGAAAACTGTGTTGTCTCTTTTATTTCATTAAAAGACTTTTTTCTTGCTGTGTCTTTTTTTTATACATTTAATAACTTTGGGATTAATAATGGATCGGTGTCTTATTGACGCCTCTCCATTATTAACCGGGCTTATTGTCACCGTGCAATCAACGGTGACATTAACCCCTTATTACCCCGCTTGCCACCGCTACAGGGCAAGTGGGAAGAGCCGGGTAAAGTGCCACAATTGGCACATCTTTTGATGCGCCAAATGTGGGGCTGCTGTAGCCTGGTATTATCAGGCTGTTGAGGGCCAAAATCCATGGGCCTTGACAGTCTTTTAATACCAGGCCGCAGCAGTCTGCATTTTACTTGGCTGGTTAACAAAAATAGGGGGGATCCCCACGCCATTTTTTTTTCGAGGGGATCCCCTATTTTTGTTAACCAGCCAAGCTAAGCAGACTGCTGTGGCCTGGTATTATCAGGCTGGCAAGGTCCATGGATATTGGATCCTTACCAGCCTGAAAATCCAGGCCTCAGCGGTCTGCTTCATCTGGCTGGTTAACAAAAATAGGGGGGACCCCACGCCAATTTTTTTCGAGGGGATCCCCTATTTTTGTTAATCAGCCAAGATATGCAGACTGCTGTGGCCTGGTATTATCAGGCTGGCAAGGTCCATGGATCTTGGCTCCTTACAGCTGAAACCAGGCTCAGCGGTCTGCTTCATCGGTGTTACAAAAATAGGGGACCCACGCCATTTTTCGAGGGATCCCTTTTTTGTTAATCAGCAGATATGCAGACTGCTGTGGCCTGTATTATCAGGCTGGCAAGGTCATGGATCTTGGCTCTTAACAGCCTGAAAATCAGGCCTCAGCGGTTGCTTCTCTGTGGTTACAAATAGGGACCCCACGCCAATTTTTTTCGAGGGGATCCCCTATTTTTGTTAATCAGCCAAGATATGCAGACTGCTGTGGCCTAGTATTATCAGGCTGGCAAGGTCCATGGATCTTGGCTCCTTAACAGCCTGAAAATCCAGGCCTCAGCGGTCTGCTTCATCTGGCTGGTTAACAAAAATAGGGGGGACCCCACGCCATTTTTTTTTTGAAGGGAACCCCTATTTTTGTTAATCAGTTCCCTCTGACGTCACTGATTGTGTCCCTGGCTGACCTGAAGTGAAAGTGGAAAGCAATCAATTAAGCTTTCCACTTAAGGGCCCGTCTCACATAGCGATATCGCTACCGAGATCGCTGCTGAGTCACTAGTTTTGTGACGCAGCAGCGAGCTCACCAGCGATATCGCTGTGTGTGACATTCAGCGACGATCAGCCCCCCTGCCGGGTATCGCTGATCGTCGCTGAAATGTCAGGACCTTTTTTTGATCGCTGGTTTCCCGCTGACAGGCACACATCGCTGCGTGTGACAGGCGGGAGACCAGCGATCCGCTGGTAACCAAGGTACACAGCGGGTTTCCAGGCGCGGGGCTGTGCCTAGAAACCCGCTGTGTACCTTGGATACCAGCGCCCTGATGCAGGGAGCTGGTATCCAAGGTACACAGCGGGTTTCCAAGCGCTGCGCGGTGCCTGAAAACCCGCTGTGTACCTTGGTTACCAGCGGATCGCTGGTCTCCCGCCTGTCACACGCAGCGATGCGTGCCTGTCAGAGGGAAACCAGCGATCAAAAAAAGGTCCTGACATTTCTGCGACGATCAGCGATACCCGGCAGGGGGGCTGATCGTCGCTGAATGTCACACACAGCGATATCGCTGGTGAGCTCGCTGCTGCGTCACAAAACTATTGACTCAGCAGCGATCTCGGTAGCGATATCGCTATGTGAGACGGGCCCTTAAGCGATGTTACCTGCAGTGTCGCTGTCCCAGATCGCTGCCTGAGCTGCCTGTTTGGCAGCTCAGCAGCGATCATGTAGCGATACACCAGCGATCCTGACAAGTGCATATCGTTGTCGGGATCGCTGGTGTATCGTTATGTGACACCCAGCCTTTACTCTCCTGTCAGGCAGGAGAGGAACTCATTCATTTGGGGTTTACTGTGAGGCTGCAGCATTAGCTGCGGTCCCTGCAGTAAACATTAACCCTTTCTGAAGGATTACACCGTGGGACCTGACTGTGCATGGGATAGGTAAGAATAATTTTGCTTTTTTATTTTATTTTATTACAGGAAATGGTTTTTGCAGTAAAATAAAAGATGGTCAAAAACATGTGTCTTTATTTCATTAAAATGATTTTTAATTAAAGTGTGTGTGTTTTATTTTTATTTCATGCAATAGGATTAATAATTGATAGTTGTCTAATTGACAGCTCTCAATTATTAATCTGGCTTAAGGTCACCTTTCAATAGCAAGGTGGCTTTAACCCCATATTAACCCATTCGCCACCGCTACAGGGCAATGGGAATAGACGGGCAAAGTGCCAGAAAGGGCGAATCTAATTATAGATTTGTCTTTCCTGGGGTGTCTGGGGGCAGATGTTAGTAGCCGGGGGGGGGGCAAAAATAATGGTCCCTCTCTGGGCTATTATTATCTGCCCCCACTCACTGGCTTTGTCTGTCTGGTTGCGAAAATAGGGCGGGAGCCCACGCATTTTTTTTCAGCAATTTTACACCTCATTATATATATATACATGTCATTGAATTTGTGACACATATATATATATATATTTATATTTGTAGTTCATACACTTCTACATAGTATAATAGCCGCTAATTCAATTGCCGGCTTTTGTGAAAATGCAGAACCCGACATGAAATGACACTTGGTGTACATAGGGTTAACCATGTCTTTTCATGTCCTTTGCTATCTAATTTGCACAAACAATTAAATCAGTCTATGTGTGCAAAATTTCACACCTGTAGGGGTTAATTAAAGGTGTAAATTCGTAGCAAAAAAGTCAGTTTTTTTTTACAACGAATTTACACCTTTAATTAACCCCTACAGGTGTGAAATTTTGCACACATAGACTGATTTAATTGTTTGTGCAAATCAGATAGCAAACGACATGAAAAGACATGGTTAACCCTATGTACACCAAGTGTCATTTCATGTCGGGTGCTTCTGTCTTTTCACTGAAGCCGGCTTTACCCGGCAATTGAATCAGAGGATATTTTACTATGTAGAAGTGTATAAACTATACATATATGTATATATACATGTCACAATGACATGTATATATATATATATATATATATATATATATTGTATTCTATGTGTGTATATTTAGTGTTTACAAGGAAAGAATGGGGTTTTTTTAGTTGCGATATTTTGTTCCCATAGACTTACATGGGACTTCCGGTATCGGTATCGGGTATCGCCGATATTTTAGTGATATCGGCGATACCATTCCGATTCCGATACTTTAGGATATCGGAAAGTATCGCTCAACTCTACTCGTGAGGATGATGATGATGATGATGTTTATGATTCGTACATCCATTGACTGCATTATCTTACAGGTACAGATAACGTTCCTTAAGAAGCATTAATTGATAATTATGAAATGTATTTTTATGCATTAATTTAAAAAAGTAAACACTATGTTTTAGTTTTTGTTACCATTTCTACTAGCCATGTGCAGATATGCGCTGTGATGACAAATTAATATTTGTCCATATTTCTTATTAAAATTTTTCATTTTAGCCCTTGAAAACTTCAATCTTTCCTGTTTTAAGCATAACAATCAGGGTGACGGCTCTTCCCTATTTGGAGCATGTTCGACATGGGTTTTTCTGTGCATGTGTAGGGAACAGGAGACTTCTTGCCGCTGTGGTACACCAAAGGGGATCTTGCTGGATGTGAGATATATTTCTTCTAGCAGACTGAAGTTTGCTCAGGATTTTCCATGATCACAAGGACCTGTGATAAGGTCATAGTCACGTGATCTGGTCATCTGATGTGTACCTCACCTGAGGGTGTGGAGTAGGCCTATAAAACAAGGAGCTGTTGTAGTTGGTGTGTGGAAGGAAGGAGTTTGGCTGGAGTCAGCCTGGAAGATTGTTTTGTTACTGTGTGCCAGTGTGCACCAGGAAGCGAGTACCAGACCACCCGGAATGGGACCTGGCGGTCTCTGCTGACCTGCAGCCGCTTAGTTAAGCCCGTCCCAAGCAAGGGTGAGTCTGGCACCAGTGGTTCTCCAAACTGGGGTGATTTATGTTCTGTTTTTATTTTGTTATCTGGACTTTTTGTTGAACTCATGATTAAAACCACTGAAATTTGAAGTAAAAGGCGGTGTGTTTGCCTCATTACTGCGGCCCAGCCCTGCCTACCAGAGCGGATCCCTACAATTGGTGGCTTCAATGCGGGCAACGCAGTGAGGTCAGGCTGTTTTTTCCTGCATGACAGTAAATGTCCTAGGTAAATAAAGTGACGCAAAACCAGGTGGATAACTGTCCCAAGATGGAGAACACAGTAAAAATGCTGGAGGAGGCCATGCGGCAGCAACAGCAGGCTATGCAGCAGCAGCAGCAGGCTATGGAGCAGCAGCAGGCTATACAGCAGCAGGCTATGGAGCAGCAGCAGGCTATGGAGCAGCAGCAGATATTTAATCGACAGCAACAGGAAACCAATAGTCTAGTGATGCAGTACATCACAGCGCCGCAGACAGCAGGAGCTGCCCGGGGATGGCAGGATGTCCGGAAAGCGGTGCGTACAGCGATCCGAAAGATGGAGCAATCAGATGACGTCGAGGTGTACCTGGAGTTGTTTGAAGGCGTGGCTAAAAGGGAGAGACTGCCCCGGTACCCGTGGGCCGAGATCGTGGCTCCGTTTTTTAATTCAGGACCCGCAAAAGCCTCTAGGGACCTACCCCCGAGCAACAGGAGGACTATGAGAGCGTCAAGGGTGAGATACTTGCACGTCTTGGGGTAAATGTTTTGGTCCGGGCACAGCGGGTACACCAGTGGAACTTTTCCCCTTCCGAGCCAGCTCGGTCACAGTATTATGACTTGATACACCTGATAGAAAAGTGGTTGCAGCCGGAGGTGTTGTCACCCGCGCTATGCTGGATCGTATAGTGACTGATAAATTCTTGAGAAATTTGCCACACACCCTTCAAACATGGCTTGGACAGGCAGCCCCTACTGATGGTCTCCAAATGGTAGACCTCATTGAAAGATATGGGGCTACCAAGGAGATACAGGGAGAGACTACCCGGAAGGTACCAAGTAAATTCCACAAACCTTCACCCACAGCTCGTCGAGCAGAGACTCGGAGGGCCGCCCAGGACGGGTTGGGGAACGAAAGGGGCCCCATAATCTGTTGGCGATGCCAACAACCAGGACATGTGAGAGCTGTTTGCCCCCACCTGACAGAGCCCATGGACAACAACTTTAGCTACTATCAGTCTCACTATGCAGAACACATGTGTGCAGTGGTCAAACCAGAGGGACCCAATATGAACCATTTGTGTAAAGTGCAGATGGAGGGTAACCCTGCTGTGGCTCTAGTGGACTCAGGGAGTCTCGTGAGTGACCCTAATACGAGCCAGCCACGTCCAAATCAGCGAGTATACTGCTCTGAAAATGGGTGTGTTGTGTATACATGGTGACTTAAAACATTATCCTACCACCCTGGTGATGATAAACACGCCAGCGGGGAGGAGGTGACACGAGGTGGGGGTGGTGGTTAATTAGCTTTAATAATGGGGAGAGATTTTCCGTTATTTTCTGTGCTTTGGCCTGTAATTACCCCTCCACAAGAACAGTCGTCGGCACCAGTGGCAAACAGGTTGCATTCTCCAGAAATCGGGCATGAACATGGTGGCCCAGAGGAAGATGTACTGGCGGTAGGAGTACCTTTGCCTTCGGTGGAGGAGGAAAACCCCTCTCCTATAGAAGTGTTAGGTGGGGAGATGGAAGATTTGCCACCGGGACCAGAATTGTCATACTTAAATGTGGCAGGTGACAATTTTGGTACAGCGCAACTACGGGACCCTACGTTGACTCGAGCCCGGGAAAATGTACTGTTTGTCAATGGGGAACCCCAACACCCCAGGGCAGCTAAAGTATTTCCCCGATTTGAGCTGAACCAAGATTTGCTGTATGGGGTTGAAAAAATACATGGGGAAATTGTCGAGCAATTGCTGGTACCGCAGTCATATCGGAGGTTGGTAATGGACTTAGCGCATGCGCATGTACTAGGGGGACATTTGGGACCAAAGAAAACCTTAGACAGAATTCTACAACGGTTTTACTGGCTATGGGTCTATGAAGAAGTTAAACGGTATTGTTACTCTTGTCCCGTGTGCTAGGTAACCAGTCCGCAGCCTCATTTTCAGAGTCCCTTGGTGCCATTACTAATTATAGAGGTACCGTTTGAGAGAATAGCCTATGGATCTGGTGTGGACGGTTAATAAATCAGCAAGGGGTCATCAACACATCCTCGTAGTTCTAGATTACGCTGCCTGGTATCCTGAGGCTATTCCCCTGCGACACACCTCGGCAAAACTGATCGCAAAAGAACTCATGGGTATGTTCTCTCGGTGGGAATCCCTCAAGAAATCTTAACAGATCAGGTGACCCCCTTTATGTCAAAAATCATGAAGGAACTCTGCCACGTGTTAAACAGTTGCGCACATCGATCTATCATCCCCAAACAGACGGTTTAGTAGAAAGGTTCAATAAAACCCTGAAGAATATGTTGAAAAAAAAAGTCTCTAAAGATGCTAAGGACTGGGATCTCTTGTTGCCATACCTGATGTTTGCAGTGCGGGAGGTGCCCCAGGCATCTACGGGGTTCTCGCCCTTTGAACTATTATATGGCAGACATCCCCGTGGCTTACTCGATATAGCTAAAGAGGCCTGGGAAAACCATACAACTCCCCACAAAAGTGTGATAGAACATGTGGCCAAAATGCAAGAGAGAATGGAGACAGTCCTACCATTAGTCCGAGAACATATGGAATTAGCACAAAGGTCACAGAGGCAGGTCTATAACCGGGAGGCACGGGTAAGGTCCTTTAACCCTGGGGATCGGGTGTTGGTCTTGTGCCTACAGTGGATAGTAAGTTCCTTGCAAGGTGGCAGGGACCCTACGACATTATAGAGAAGGTGGGACCAGTAAACTATAAAGTACACCAACCAGGGCGGAGAAAGCCAGAACACGTATACCATGTGAATCTGCTCAAACCATGGAAAGACAGAGACCCGCTTGGTGAGGATTGTCCACGGCCTGCATTTCCAGTACAGATGGCTTCCTTGCCTCAGGAGAAGGCAAGAGAAGTCCTCTCCGCCGTCAAAATATCAGACACTTTGTCGCACAGACAAGTTAGGAAGTCCGAGAGTTTGTTAGCCGAAATACAGATGTTTTTTTCGGAACTTCCTGGTCGTACCTCCCTAATATAACATGACATTGTCACTGAGCCGCAGGGCAAAGTACGATTAAAGCCATATCGGGTGCCTGAGGCCCGGCGACAAGCCATCAAGGAAGAGGTCAAGAAGATGCTGCAGTTAGGGGTCATTGAAGAGTCCCAGAGTGAGTGGGCCAGCCCAATAGTCCTAATACCAAAGCCAGATGGGACACTAAGGTTCTGTAATGACTTCAGAAAACTGAACGAAATTTCTAACTTTGACGCCTACCCCATGCCCCGGGTCGATGAGTTAATAGAGCGGTTTGGGCAGGCACGTTATTTTTCACTCATTGACCTCACAAAAGGGTATTGGCAGGTGCCACTAACAAAAGCAGCGGGAGAGAAAATGGTTTTGTAACACCCGAGGGACTGTTCCAGTATATAGTTCTACCCTTCGGGTTGCATGGCGCTCCAGCGACATTCCAGAGGTTAATGGACGTTGTTCTTCGTCCTCATCGCCGATATGCCGCGGCCAATCTGGACGATATTGTGGTGTACAGTACAGACTGGGAAAGTCACTTAGCCAAGGTACAGGCGGTGATAGATTCGCTGAGACAAGCAGAGCTAACTGCCAACCCAAAGAAGTGTTCCATAGGGTTGGAGGAAGCTCGCTACCTGGGGTATGTGATTGTGAGAGGAGTTATCAAAGCCCAAATAAACAAAGTGGAGGCAATCCAAAACTGGCCCCGTCCCCTCACCACAAAACAAGTGAAAGGGTTTTTGGGGTTAGTGGGATACTACCGGCGGTTTATTCACAATTTTGCAACACTGTCGGCGCCGTTAAATGACTGCCTAAAAGGCAGGAAGTTAGTAATGGTGCGATGGAATGATCAGCTTGAAGAAGCGTTTGTAAAACTGAAAGGGGCACTGTGTGTGTGTCACCATTTTTGATCACACCCGACTTCAAAAGAGAATTCATTGTCCAGACTGATGCGTCAGAGGTAGGTTTGGGTGCCGTTTTGTCTCAGGAGGTTAACGGGGAGGAGCATCACATTACTTTCCAGAGTCGAAAGCTAACTCCAGCTGAAACCAGATACAGCATTGTAGAGAGAGAGAGTGCCTGGCGATCAAGTGGGCACTGGAGTCGTTGCGCTACTATCTGTTGGGGAGAACATTTTGGTTGTTAACTGATCATTCCCTCATGCAGGTTGTACCTGGTCATGAATGAACATGTAAATTTAAGTCACGACTGAATCTGAACTTGCATTGATAGTACTATCATAGCAACTGTCAGTAAACTATTGTAATACATGGAGGCAACATACCTATGAGTAACTACTATCCACTCACAAAAACTAGTATAGCAACATCAGCATGTAAGTATAGAATAGATTTACCTGACACGATATCTGCTGAACTCAGGGTTAATCTTGAGGACTTGATGAGCTGAAACAGGAAAGAGGTGGACCGGGATCTAACCTGACCCTAAACTGGGGTCCTAACTAATCCCTCACCTTGGAGGTACTGATAATGGTTCAGAGGTCCAAGTCTCCAACCTAACCCTGTCTCCTATCAGACCCTGAACCCTGTAATCAGTCCTAAGAAGGATCCTGACTACCACCAAAGGGATATGGGCTGATCTCAGCTAAATACACAGATTAGACATATAAGACAGACAGGATAACACTCGCTTGCATACACACTCAAACACCAAAGGAACATAAATGGTCTGGGAAATAAACTCTAACCAAGTTGAGCTTAGAACAACTAAGGAGCTCACAACTAAAGTCTATACAGATTCATTCCTATCTGTGGTCTGCATGAAGGTTTCACTGGCAACTCCCAAGCAGACAACCAGGAATTTAAAGGAAACCAATCAACAAATAATCAATTGCAGCCGGGAGAAACTGCACCCAGTCCCAGCACCGAGCACAGACAGAATTAACTCCCTAGCTGCCAAACACAAAGAAACAGCAGATCAGCTGTGAGAAGTCAAAATGTGCAACCGCGACGATCTTCGTGGCAATGCACACATGACAGTACCCCCCCTTCTACGAGGGGCCTCCGGACCCTCAGGGCCAGGCCTGCCCGGGTGAGTTCTGTGGAAGGTCCGAACCAAACGATCTGCGTTAACATCAGACGCAGGGACCCACGTCCTCTCCTCTGGACCATACCCCTTCCAATGCACCAAGTACTGAAGGGACCGGCGATTCAGACGTGAGTCAATGATCTTTGATACTTGAAATTCCAAGTTACCATTGACCAACACAGGAGGAGGAGGTAGAGGTGACGGTATGACTGGTGCCACATACCTTTTAAGTAATGACTTGTGGAACACATTATGAATTTTAAACGTAGGAGGGAGGTCCAGACGAAATGCCACAGGATTAATTATGGAACTGATCCTGTACGGCCCGATGAATCTGGGACCCAGTTTCCAGGAGGGCACCTTAAGTTTTATATTCCTGGTAGACAACCATACCAGATCGTTCACATTCAGATCTGGACCAGAAACTCTCCTCCTATCAGCCATACGTTTGTAACGGTTCCCCATCGCACTCAGATTATTCAATACACCTCGCCACACAGAAGCAAGTGACGACGAGAAAAGCTCCTCCTCAGGAACCCCAGAAGGGCCCCCCCCATTGAAAGTACAAAACTGGGGATGGAAACCATATGCCCCAAAAAACGGGGACTTACCAGTGGACTCGCTCCGCCTGTTGTTAAGAGCGAACTCTGCCAGAGGCAAGAAAGAAGACCAGTCCTCTTGGTTCTCTGAAACAAAACACCGGAGATATGTCTCTAAGCTCTGATTCAGACGCTCTGTCTGACCATTGGTCTGCGGATGAAAAGCCGAAGAAAATGACAATTGCATCCCCCGACGTAAACAAAATGCCCTCCAAAATTTGGACACAAACTGAGACCCCCTATCTGACACCACATCAGAAGGCAACCCATGAAGTCTAACGATCTCCCTAATGAACACCTGCGCCAGAGTTTTAGCATTAGGGAGTGCAGGAAGAGCAACGAAATGTGCCATCTTACTGAACCTGTAACAACCACCAGTATGACAGTATTCCCTGACGACGGAGGAAGGTCCGTAATGAAGTCCATAGATAAATGAGTCCATGGACGCTCAGGAAGTTTCAAGGGTAAAAGGGTCCCAGACGGACGGGTATGAGGGGTTTTAGAGCGAGCACACACCCCACATGACGCGACAAAAGTTATAACATCTTTATTAGCATTAGGCCACCAAAACCGGCGAGAAAGGAGATCTAAAGTAGCCTTACTCCCTGGATGTCCTGCTAGAGCAGAATTATGATGTGCCTCAATAACCTTTTGTCTCAACAGATTTGGGACAAACAGTCTCCCTGGAGGTCCTGCAGGGGCGTCCCCCTGAGCCTCTAACACCTCCTCCTCAAGCTCAGAAAATACAGCCGACACTACCACCCCCTCCTGAAGGATAGGACTCGGGTCATCCGTTTTCCCGGCCCCTGGGAAACTGCGAGACAAGGCATCAGCCTTTACATTCTTAGACCCCGGGCGATAAGTGACGACAAAATTAAACCTGGTAAAAAACAACGACCATCGAGCTTGTCTGGAATTCAGACGCTTAGCGGATTCCAAATACAACAGGTTCTTGTGATCAGTAATAACGGTAACCGGGTGGACTGCCCCCTCCAAAAAGTGACGCCATTCTTCAAAAGCTAATTAATGGCCAAAAGTTCCCTATTGCCGATATCATAATTCCTTTCGGCGGACGACAATTTCTTAGAAAAGAAAGCGCACGGATGCCATTTACCAGGGGACGGACCCTGGGACAATATAGCACCCACCCCTACGTCAGACGCATCCACCTCCACAATGAACGGCTGAGATGCATCTGGTTGGATGAGAACGGGTGCCGAAGCAAAACATTTCTTCAAAGAGGAAAAGGCTTGGCAAGCTTTGTCCGACCATTTAGAAAAATCCGTCCCTTTTCTTGTCATGTCAGTGAGAGGTTTGACGACAGATGAGAAATTACAAATAAATTTCCGGTAGTAGTTAGCAAACCCCAAAAAACGCTGCAGAGCCTTAAGATCCCCTGGCTGATCCCATTCAAGCACTGCTCTCACCTTTTCAGGGTCCATACGGAAACCGGAGGCTGACACCAAAAAACCCAAAAACTGAAGTTCCTGTACGGCAAATACACACTTCTCCAGTTTGGCGTATAGTTTATTGTCTCGCAAGATCTGCAACACCTGTCTCACATGCTCCTGATGAGACACAAGATCTGGCGAGTAAATTAAAATGTCGTCCAAATATACAACCACAAACAGCCCCACAAGGTGACGAAAAATGTCATTAACAAAATGTTGGAATACTGCTGGTGCAGTAGTCAGACCAAAAGGCATGACAAGGTTCTCATAATGTCCCTCCGGCGTGTTAAACGCCGTTTTCCACTCATCCCCTCTTTTATCCTAATCAGATTATACGCCCCCCTGAGATCCAATTTAGAGAACCATTTGGCGCCAACAATTTGATTGAAGAGATCAGGAATAAGAGGGAGTGGATACGGATCTCGAACAGTAATCCGATTAAGTTCGCGGAAATCCAAGCAAGGGCGTAGGCCTCCATCTTTCTTCTTCACAAAGAAGAACCCCGCGGCTACTGGGAAGATTAAGGTCTAATATGCCCTTTGGCCAGACTTTCAGAAATATAATCTTTCATAGCCTGCCTCTCAGGACCAGAAAGATTAAACAACCTAGCTTTAGGCAACTTAGCATCAGGAAGGAGATTAATAGAGCAGTCATACACGCGATGAGGAGGCAACTCCCGACACCCCTCCTCAGAGAAAACATCCCCAAAATCCTCCAAAAAAGGAGGCAATGTACTAGGCACGACCGCACTGATGACTGTGTTCATGCAGTTGCTTTTGCAAAACTCACCCCATTGGCTTATTTCTCTGGACTGCCAATTAATCACAGGGTTATGTTTAACCAACCAAGGAAGTCCCAACACAATGGGAGTAGGTAGACCCTCCAACACATAACAAGATAATTGTTCCCTATGTATTGCCCCTACCCGAAGGTCAATGTTATGAACCTCATGAACAAATCTACCTTGGCCGAGAGGCCTGGCGTCAATGGAGAATATAGGGATCGGTTTGACCAATACACTCAGATGCATACCTTGAGCCTCAGCAAACTGAGCGTCAACCAGATTAGCCCCGGAACCACTATCAAGAAGAACAGACAATCTCTCCACTCTCGTACCAACTACCACCTCCACTGGTACAAGGAACTGAGAAGAACTGGCGGATGAAATACATACTCCCAGGTTGTCGTCCACCACACAACCTGGGATTAACAGTTTTCCGGCGACTTTTGGCTCAACAAGGCACGGGATGGACATTCTCCAACAAAATGTCCCTCTTTCCCGCAGAAAAAACATCTTCTAGTCCTGCGGCGTACCGCCAATCCCCTCCTACGAAATGATGTCCCTCCCAACTGCATAGGCTCATCCGAACAGACAAGGGGAACCTCAACATAAGGGACTTTAGTGGTAGGTGGAGAAACAACAGGGAGTGGGGTTACCTCACCCCTCTCCCGAAGCCGTCTATCAGTACGGATAGCTAAGGCCATAGCAGCCTCCAGTGAATGAGGAGACTCATACTGAGCCAAAACGTCTTTTAATTTATCAGAAAGCCCATGACAAAACTGGCTCCTAAGAGCTGGGTCATTCCACTGAGTATCTGTGGCCCATCTACGAAACTCAGAAGCAAATTCATCTGCAGGACGATCTCCCTGCTGTATCTTACGTAATTTTGTCTCAGCAAGAGAGACCCGATCTGGGTCATCATATACCAATCCCAGAGCAGTAAAAAATTGATCTACAGACAGTAGAGCCGGGGATCCCGGAGGAAGGGAAAATGCCCAGGATTGAGGGTCCCCTTGCAGAAGTGAGATAACAATTCCCACTCTCTGCTCATCACTCCCTGATGATCGAGGCCGAAGCCGAAAATACAATTTACATGCCTCCCGGAAGGTGAAAAATTTGTCTCGCCCACCAGTGAACCTGTCCGGGAGAGCTACTTTAGGTTCAACTCTGGTTTGCTCCGGGGAGACAAAACTTTGGACTTAATGTCCGTCAGCTCCATGGATAATCCCTGCAACTGTAGAGCCAGCTGGGCTACTGGATCCATGGTAACTGGAGATAATTTTTATGGCCAGTGAAAATGTCACGCTGTCTAATGATATGTATACAATGTCAGTAAACTATTAATACAGGAACAACACTCTATACAAAAACTAGTATAGCAACATCAGCATGTAAGTATAGAATAGATTTACCTGACACGATATCTGCTGAACTCAGGGTTAATCTTGAGGACTTGATGAGCTGAAACAGGAAAGAGGTGGACCGGGATCTAACCTGACCCTAAACTGGGGTCCTAACTAATCCCTCACCTTGGAGGTACTGATAATGGTTCAGAGGTCCAAGTCTCCAACCTAACCCTGTCTCCTATCAGACCCTGAACCCTGTAATCAGTCCTAAGAAGGATCCTGACTACCACCAAAGGGATATGGGCTGATCTCAGCTAAATACACAGATTAGACATATAAGACAGACAGGATAACACTCGCTTGCATACACACTCAAACACCAAAGGAACATAAATGGTCTGGGAAATAAACTCTAACCAAGTTGAGCTTAGAACAACTAAGGAGCTCACAACTAAAGTCTATACAGATTCATTCCTATCTGTGGTCTGCATGAAGGTTTCACTGGCAACTCCCCAAGCAGACAACCAGGAATTTAAAGGAAACCAATCAACAAATAATCAATTGCAGCCGGGAGAAACTGCACCCAGTCCCAGCACCGAGCACAGACAGAATTAACTCCCTAGCTGCCAAACACAAAGAAACAGCAGATCAGCTGTGAGAAGTCAAAATGTGCAACCGCGACGATCTTCGTGGCAATGCACACATGACAGTTGTAGCCCAGGGAGTAGAGTTCAGGTGGTAGATAGATGAACATAACAGGAGAAATTGATAACGTTGCCAACCAGTTATTTAATCTGAAAACGGACAGGCAAATTCAGGCGAGATCCATGCCTTGTTCATTTTCAGAAAAGTAAGCCGGTCTACATTATCGGAGGATAGTCGCATGCGACGGTCTGTCAGTACACCACCTGCAGCACTAAAGACGCGCTCCGATAATACACTGGCAGCAGGGCAAGCCAGCACCTCCAATGCATACTGGCTAAGCTCTGGCCATGTATCCAGCTTAGAGACCCAAAACTTGAAAGGGGAAGAGCCATCTGGGAGTACACTGAGAGGGCAAGACAAGTAGTCTGTCACCATCTTACGGAAACGTTGCCTCCTGGTGACTGGAGGCGTCTCGGATGGTGTAGACATTGGTGGCGCTGCCACAAAACTTTGCCACATTTGGAACATACTGGTCTTGCCCCCCTGTGCAGAGGTGCTGCTTGTGCTCCCTCTTGTTGCAGAGCTGTCTCAACTGCCTCCACGCACAGAGCTGCTTTGTAAAGCAGTATCAGCAGCACTGCTCTCGGCTGGAAAGGAGAACATTATGGATTTCACCAGTGTGTATTGGTACTCCCACATTTTACGCTCCCGGTTCAACGGTGTGATGAGGCTTTGTAAGTTGTCCCGGTAGCGAGGGTCTAGGAGGGTGTACACCCAATAATCAGACGTGGTGAGAATGTGGGCGATGCGGCGGTCGTTTCTCAGGCACTGCAGCATGAAATCAACCATGTGCTGCAGACTCCCAACTGTCCAATAAACGCTGTCCTCTGTAAGAGACGTCATCTGTACCTGCTCTGCATCACCCCACCCTCGCTCTACATACTGACTAGAGCGTTGTGTACCTCCCTCTGTAGCGATTTCTTCCTCCTCCATTGACTCCTCCTCATCCTCCTCACAAAGTGAGCCCTGCAAAGCCCTTTGGGAGGAACCACGTTGCGCTGACTGTCCAGAAGGTGATGGAATTTGTGTCTCCTCATCCTCCACCTCTTCCAAAACCTCATCCCTTAGTGCTTGCAATGTTTTTTGAAGCAGGCAGATAAGGGGGACAGTCAGGCTGACTAGTGCATCATCTGCACTCGCCATCCGCGTTGACTCATCAAACGCACGCAAAACGTGGCAGATGTCCTTGATAGAGGCCCACTCAGTAGTGGTGAAGTGTGAACGGCGCAAATTGCGTGTTGATTGCGCCTGTTGCAGCTGATACTCCATTACTGCTGTCTGCTGCTCACACAACCGCTCCAACATATGTAACGTGGAATTCCACCTGGTGGGTACGTCACATATGATGCGATGTTCAGGAAGGCGAAATCTGCGTTGCAGAGCTGCAATGCGCGATCTGGCCATGCTGGAACGTCGCAAGTGAGCGCACTCTAGGCGGACCTTGTGCAGCAGTGCATCAACATCCGGATAGTCCCTCAAAAAACTCTGCACAACCAAGTTGAGCACATGTGCCAGACATGGTATGCGAGTGAGGTTGCCAAGGGCCAGAGCTGCCACCAGATTTCGGCAATTGTCACACACTACCAAGCCTGGTTGGAGATTCGCTGGCAAAAACCACACGTCGCTCTCCTGCTTGATGGCATTCCAGACCTCCTGCGCTGTGTGGCTTCGATTCCCCATGGAAATTAATTTCAGGACGACCTGTTGACATTTGGCCACGGCTGTGCTCATATCGGTCGCAACAGGTAAGCGTTCACGGGTCCATGTGGAGGTAGACCGTGACGGCTCCTGCAGCGATGATTCTGAGGAATTGGAGTAGGAGGAGGAGTCAATGTGTACAGACTGGATTCCTGCAATCCTTGGAGTTGGCAGAACACGTAAAGCGCCACTCGCAAGATCTGTACCCGGCTCCACAACATTTACCCAATGGGCAGTGAGGGAAAGGTATCGTCCCTGGCCATGGATACTGGTCCACGCATCGGTGGTCAGGTGGACCTTGCTACTGACAGCGTTTAGTAGCGCATGTTTAATTTTTCCCTCAACATGCTTTTGCAGAGCAGGGACGGCTTGCCTGCTGAAATAAAATCGGCTTGGCACATTGTATTGTGGGACTGCCAATGCCATTAAGTTCTGGAAACTGTCAGTCTCCACCAGCCTGAATGACAGTATTTCAAGGGACAGGAGTTTTGCAATGCCAGCATTCAGAGCCTGTGCTCGTGGATGGTTTGCCGAGTATGGCCGTCTTTTATCCTATGCCTGTGCTACCGATGGCTGTTTTGTGGCCTGGGAGTGTGAGGATGACAGGGAACTTGCAGCTGTGGGTGGAATAACACTTTGTCTCTGGACAACAGTGACCGAGGTTCTTCCATGGTGATCGTGTGAGGAAGCCGAACCAGCTGTGTGTGAGCTGGAGGAAGAGGCTCCAACACGAGCTGAAGATGTAGGTGCTGCTGTCATCTCCAGTGTGTCTTTGTAACTCAACTACGTGCTTTGTCCGCACATGTTTCCACATATTAGTGGAATTGAGGTTACTGACACTTTTACCTCTTTTTACTTTTTGCTTACACAGCTTGCATTTGACATAGCAAATATCATCTGCAAGTGTGTCAAAAAAGGACCACGCAGTGCAAGTCCTGGGAGCGCCCGTTTTGACTTTTGGAAGAGAACTGTTCCCAACAGGTGCCAAACTGGAGGCTACAGGCAACCGAGTCTGCAGCCTACCTCTCCCTCCTGTTTGTACCGTTGGGCCAATCTCTTCCTCAGAGCTGCTCCCACCACCTTCCTGTTCCTCACGCCATGTTGGGTCTTGGATCTCATATCTCCACTACCCTCTTCCAACACCTGCTGCTGTTGGGTGGTCTGGACAGCACCATGCTCAACAGAAACTGGCAACTGAGTCTCATCATCATCAGATGCGTTCTGCGGTGTGCTGACCATCGGCACTGGCTCACCCGCCTCTTCAGATTCAGAGAGACACAGCTGTTGCGCATCACTGCATACTCCCTCTTCTTCAAATTCCAGAATGCTGCTTGGCTGGGCCCCTGTTTGCAAGCCAACAGATTCTGAGAACAGAAGCAGAGACTCAGCTGGCTCCAGTTCAGAACTCTCTGACTGCCTGGGCAATTTGACACCCGGTGAACAGACAGATGGTTGCTCAACAGTGTTGTGGTCCTGAGAGGAGGTGGAAGCAATTGAAGTCGATGCATTGGCTGCCATCCAACCAACAACGGCTTCAATTTGTTCTTCCCGCAGCAGGGTGGTACGCCGAGCTCCTACAAAACTGCACATAAAGGAACGCTCACGGGAAAAACTGGTGGATGCTGTGTCACTGGGGGCGGCAGCAGCCACAGAATCCCCACGTCCTCTCCCTGCTGAAACTCCACGGCCACGACCACGTGCCTTACTCCCTGCCTTCTTCATCTTGGTAGATTGTTAAAGAAAGTCAGAAAAGTTATAAGGCCTAAGTGTGGTTATTACGCAGAGACTGCAGTGAACACTGCACACAACTGTTCAGTATCACTGAAAGGCTCCTTTCTGTAATTCTATAGTGTTTGCAACCAATGTATTGGATACGGATGGAAGCGCGTCACACTAATAGATTTGAGTTATTTGCAATGGAATGGAGCAGCACCAATTAGAGAAAAATGACAAGGATGAGGCAGTGACACACGTTCAGCAGACTACAACCAGCAGTGGTTGAAGAACTAACTGGAGCGTGATCTGCACTCAAAAAAAAAAAAAACCTCACAGACTAGAGTGAACACTGAACACAACTGTTCACTATCTCTGAAAGGCTCCTTTCTGTAATTCTATAGTGTTTGCAACCAACGTATTGGATACGGATGGAAGCGCGTCACACTAATAGATTTGAGTTATTTGAAATGGAATGGAGCAGCACCAATTAGAGAAAAATGACAAGGATGAGGCAGTGACACACGTTCAGCAGACTACAACCAGCAGTGGTTGAAGAACTAACTGGAGCGTGATCTGCACTCAAAAAAAAAAAAAAACCTCACAGACTAGAGTGAAAACTGAACACAACTATTCACTATCTCTGAAAGGCTCCTTTCTGTAATTCTATAGTGTTTGCAACCAATGTATTGGATACGGATGGAAGCGCGTCACACTAATAGATTTGAGTTATTTGAAATGGAATGGAGCAGCACCAATTAGAGAAAAATGACAAGGATGAGGCAGTGACACACGTTCAGCAGACTACAACCAGCAGTGGTTGAAGAACTAACTGGAGCGTGATCTGCACTCAAAAAAAAAAAAACCTCACAGACTAGAGTGAACACTGAACACAACTGTTCACTATCTCTGAAAGGCTCCTTTCTGTAATTCTATAGTGTTTGCAACCAATGTATTGGATACGGATGGAAGCGCGTCACACTAATAGATTTGAGTTATTTGAAATGGAATGGAGCAGCACCAATTAGAGAAAAATGTCAAGGATGAGGCAGTGACACACGTTCAGCAGACTACAACCAGCAGTGGTTGAAGAACTAACTGGAGCGTGATCTGCACTCAAAAAAAAAAAACCTCACAGACTAGAGTGAACACTGAACACAACTGTTTACTATCTCTGAAAGGCTCCTTTCTGTAATTCTATAGTGTTTGCAAACAATGTATTTGATACGGATGGAAGCGCGTCACACTATAATTTCAATTGAATGGAGCAGCAAGAATTACACTAAAGAAAAAAAAAGAGTCAGTGAGTGACACGTGCAGATGCCTACAAACAGCGTTGGATGCAGAGCAAACTGCAGCGTCACCTGCACTCTCACACACACACCTTGCACAGAGCTGTTAAAACAACACTGGCAAAAGGAAGCTTTACACAGCGGTTGGTAAACTAGCCTGCCTAGAGCACAGTACACAAAATCGCAATCTCTAACTGTCCCTCAGAGTCAGCAGAGCAGCGTTCTGTCCCTTACTGAATTCACAGCACAGTGACGCTAAAATGGCGGCGGCGCCTTTTATAGTGCATTCTGACATCATTTCAGCATCCAATCACAGCCATGCCATTAGTTAACATGACCGCAGCAGTACAGGATGTGCCCACACTTCTTAGGATTCCTCATTGGCTGACTAAAATCACATTGCCTCTCAAAGAATTATGGGAACTTCCAATTCCGGTATACGATATATGGAAAATATCGGAACTAAGTATCGGAATTCCGATACAGCGAATATCGGCCGATACCCGATACTTGCGGTATCGGAATGCTCAACTCTATTGGAGACCCTGCTGGAGATTTCACATTGGGGCCTTAAATGTTCTGTATGTACACTTATACAAAGAAAGCTGTCTGTTACTGATAGTACTGCCCAGTGGACTAAAAATCCTACAAAATCCCATAACTATAAATGATTAAAACACAGATTGTACCAAACCTTTTCTCACCAAACTACATATCAATCTACTCAGCTTCCCCTGCTCTATCACATGGTGTGTACAGATTAGTCCGCATTTTCAGGTTCCCTTTAAGTCTTGTCTGCTGATGAGTTCATTTCATGGGTTTGTCCAGTGAAAATAAGTTATCATCTATGCACCGATCAGTAGAATAGAGTGCTTTTGTCACCTTTGGAATAGAAGAAGTTGAGGGAGAAACGCGCGTCGGGGTGAGGGGGAACGCCCGGACTATCCTCCTTCATTCTTGGCCCTTGTGTTATGAGGTAATGTGACCCAAATACTTTGCAATTTAGCATTTATCTTTATATAATAATAGGTGCTTACCTTGTATACCAGTCATCAGTGGGCCACTGCTTCATAGTGGTTTCCATACTTTTCAGTACCCATATTTACATTATGTGTTATTTATGCTTTGGGATTTATGTGATTGATTAATGTCATTTTTGTATTTGATAGAAGAGCATGTGATATTTTATATAATACTGGGTTACGGATAGTATTTCTGTAATATTCTTATTTCATTGTTCAGGATAGTACTGGATTTTCCCCTACAGGGTGCACCTTGTGTTTATTTGTCTGAAGCCCTTTATTCTTTTATATTTTGGCAACAAAGCTTCTGTCAGGAGTCGAACCCAGTACCTCTTGTCTACTGGCCAGCAGCTCTACCATCTGAGCTATTCTGCTGGTTGCAAAGTTCCTTGCTGAACCCAGATACCATTGACTGTTCTTCCTGATTGGCTACACCTAGTGCTCTCTTGATTGGGCCTCTGATTGCCAATTACACACCCTATATAAACCTGGCCCTGTGGGTATGTCATTGCGAGATTATTGAGCTCCAAGCCTTTAGTCAAGCGTTTCCTGCTGATCCATTGCTACCAACACTGCTCTCCTGTGAACCAACCTCGTCCTGCCTTCTGACTACGCTCTCCGCCTGATCCATTGCTACAAACACTGCTCTCCTGTGAACCGACCTCGGCCTGCCTTCTGACTACGCTCTCCGCCTGATCCATTGCTACCAACACTGCTTTCCTGTGAACCGACCTCGGCCTGCCTTCTGACTACGCTCTCCGCCTGATCCATTGCTACAAACACTGCTCTCCTGTGAACCGACCTCGGCCTGCCTTCTGACTACGCTCTCCGCCTGATCCATTGCTACCAACACTGCTTTCCTGTGTACCGACCTCCGGCTGCCATCTGACTACGCTACCTGCCTCTGCTTCCCCTAGTGTTTGCAGTGACATCGGCTCCAACCCAGACGGAATCTTGACAGAATAATCTCGCGCCAAAATGGAGTCCGCTGTGAACACCCTGAGACGGCAAGTTACGGAGCTTCAAAGTTTTTGTACTGACTCTCAAGGAAAATATGCCAAGTTACAAACTGATTTCACGGCGATACAACAGGAAGTAATTGAGCTACAAAAACAACTTCTGGACGTGCGCAATTCAGGGTCCGAATCAAACGCGCGGCTGCCGCTGCCTGCAAAGTTCAGTGGGGATCGCAAGCAGTACCGAGGATTCCTCAATCAATGCCGCATATACTTCCAGATGCAACCTGCTCCCTTTACCAGTGAGAGGAAGAAAGTTTTTTTCATGATAAATCTCCTGACGGATGAAGCTCTTGCTTGGGCTTCACCTTATGTAGAAAAGGACTTTGACCTCCTTAATGACCTGGAAGCCTTCACCGCAGCTATGAATCAAGTTTTTGATGACCCAAACCGCTGTGCCACAGCAGAAACCAAATTACATAATTTGCGCCAAGGACGTCGCTCTGTTGCGGAATACACATCGGAGTTCCGTCGCTGGGTGGCCGACACCACCTGGAATCCAGCGGCCCAGAGAAGTCAATTTCGACGAGGGTTATCAGAACCAGTGAAAGACGAGCTTGCCAGGGTTGAGACCCCTGACCAGTTGGAGGACTTTATTCAACTATGTATCCGGATTGACCAGAGACTTACTGAAAGGAGAAAGGAGAGACTGCGAGCACTTGGGAATAGCCCTGGCTTCTCATTTTCAGCATCGGACCACCAAGAAAAGACGCAAGGCGTGTCTGAACCGATGCAGATCGACGTCATCCGAAGACCACTCTCTGCACAGGAGAAGGAGAGGCGACGTGCAGAACATCTCTGCCTCTATTGTGGGGACCCTGGACACTATGCCATCAACTGTCCTAACAAAAGGACTATAGCCTTTACCAACAACAGGTCTGCCAGCAATATGGACCTTTCTCAGCAGTCGGATTCCATCTTGCAGACTATCTCATCAGTAACGCCAGAAATAGACAAAATACATACTACATCATCTCATTTTGTAATCCCCATTCAGGTTGTAATGGGCACCCAAAAAATACAATGCTCTGCCCTGTTGGATTCGGGAGCAGGAGGGAATTTTATGGACTTAAAATTTACACGTGATAATAATATTTCCAGTAGGACCAAATCCACACCAATTGAAATGGAAACGGTGGATGGATCACCCTTGTCTTCTGGACCTGTCACGCATGAGACAATCGAACTGGAGATTTGTATCGAACCGGATCATCATGAAGCTGTCAGTTTCCACCTTATCTCATCTCCGAAATTTCCGGTTATTCTAGGGATCCCTGGTTTTCAGTCCATAACCCTTCTATCAACTGGGCATCAAGGACCATCACCTTTCCATCTGACTACTGTAAGAATAATTGTCATAAGGAACCCCCTGTTCCAACAAGTCCAAATCTCTGAGATTTCGCATGAGAAGGAAGAGAAACTACCACCTCAATATCAGCAGTTCTCTGATGTCTGCAGTAAGAAGAAAGCAGATCAATTACCTCCTCACCGTCCTTACGACTGTCCCATTGAATTGCTGCCAGGAGCAACCATTCCATTTGGACGGATTTACAATCTTTCCGAACCTGAATTGAAGGTATTAAGAAAGTTCCTGGATGAAAATTTAGAGAAAGGCTTTATTCGACCTTCCACATCTCCAGCTGGGGCACCCCTGTTCTTTGTTGAAAAGAAAGACTCCACTCTGCGGCCATGTATTGACTACAGAGAGATGAATAATATCACTGTCAAGAATCGCTACCCGCTACCCTTGATTCCTGAACTATTTGAGAGACTCCGTTCTGCGAAAATCTTTACGAAGCTGGATCTTAGAGGGGCTTACAACCTCATACGGATTCGCCCAGGAGATGAGTGGAAGACCGCCTTCAGAACGAGATATGGACATTTTGAATCTCTGGTTATGACCTTTGGTCTTAGCAATGCCCCAGCCACCTTTCAACATTTTATTAATGATGTATTTCGAGATTTCTTGGACCAATTCGTTGTGGCTTATCTCGATGACATTCTTATATTTTCAGACACCTTGGAAGAGCATCGCAGGCACGTCCAGTTAGTCTTGGAACGACTACAGGAGAACCATCTTTACATTAAACTTGAAAAATGTGAGTTTGAACAAACCAGTATCCAATTTCTGGGATATATCATCTCCCCAGAAGGTCTGAGCATGGATCCCGGCAAAATCAATGCTGTAGTGGACTGGCCTGTTCCAAGAAATTTAAAAGACGTCCAGCGTTTCATAGGATTTGCAAATTTTTACCGAAAATTTATAAAGAACTTTTCACGGATCATACTACCAATTACTACACTAACAAAAAAGACCAAAGCATTTTTCTGGTCTCCGGAGGCACAGGAGGCTTTTGACAAATTGAAAACTCTTTTTACGTCTGCTCCATTGTTAGTACACCCAAATCCTGAATTGCCATTTACTGTCGAAGTGGACGCCTCAGACTCTGCAGTAGGAGCCATTCTGTCTCAGCGAGTTGGGGACAAAATGCAACTTCACCCATGTGCGTTTCTTTCCCACACCATGTCATCTGCAGAAAAGAACTACGACATCGGTAATAAAGAACTGTTAGCCATTAAAGTTGCCTTCTCCGAATGGAGACATCTTTTGGAAGGTGCCAATCACCCTGTGACTGTCCTCACGGACCACAAGAATCTTGAATTCCTCCGTACAGCAAAAAGATTGTCTGCAAGACAAGCACGATGGGCCTTATTTTTCTCAAGATTCAATTTTATAATTTCTTACCGGCCTGGTTCAAGAAATGGCAAGGCTGACGCCCTGTCCAGGATGTGTTCGGAACCTCAGGAGAGGTCTAGTAATGACGATACAATTCTAGGCCCTAAAAATTTTTTGGGAATATTGCACTCTAGAGGACTATGTAATAGAATTAAAGATGGATATCAAGAGGACTCTTTCCTTAACCATCCTTCGGAAGACGTCGATCTTTCATTCAAAGAGGGGTTTTGGATGCAGAAACACAAAATATATGTACCTGAATCTTCTCGCCTTGAAGTCCTCAAAAGTGTCCATGATTCTAAACTGGCAGGACATCCTGGAGTTGCAAAAACACAAGACTTACTACTTTGTTTCTTTTGGTGGCCTAATTGTAGGAAGGACGTGAGGAAATATGTTTCAACCTGTTTAACATGCGCATGAAACAAGACCCCACGATCGTCTCCTCTAGGACTCTTGCAACCACTTCCAGTTCCATCCAGGCCTTGGGGATCTATTTCCATGGATTTTATTGTGGAACTACCCCCTTCCAAACAGATGACCGTCATCCTTGTCATAGTGGACCGACTCACAAAAATGGCCCACTTTATTCCAACTGAAGGAATTCCTACTGCTGAAAAAACTGCAGAACTGATAATCAAAGAGGTATTCAGGTTACATGGAATTCCTGACAGCGTGGTGTCTGACAGAGGCGTTCAGTTTACGTCAAAATTTTGGAAGAGTTTCTGTACAGCCTTGGGAGTCACGGTGAATCTTTCTACCGCATTCCATCCTCAGTCCAATGGCCAGACGGAGAGAACGAACCAGACTTTGGAGCAATACCTCCGTTGCTTCATTTCCTATCTTCAGGATGACTGGGTGGACTATTTACCAACAGCAGAGTTTGCCTACAACAACTCCATACATAGCGCTACATCTCAAACCCCATTTTTTGCTAATTATGGAGTACATCCAGTATTTATCCCTAATCTGCCAGTGAACACTCCCATTCCTGCTGTAAATGACAGGCTTGCAAAATTACAGGAATCCCAGAAGGAATTATCAGAGATATTACTCAAGACCCAGGAAGTATATAAGGAAGCAGCAGATAAACATCGGAGAGTGCCCCCTGCTCTTCAGGTTGGACACAAAGTTTGGCTGTCCACTAAAAACCTTAAGACACATGTGCCATCCTCCAAATTGGGTCAGAAATTCATTGGACCTTTTCAAATTTCTGCAAAAGTTAACCAGGTTGCTTTTCGTTTAAAACTTCCCAACAATCTAAAGATTCATCCAGTGTTTCACATATCCTTGCTCAAACCCTTCTGTGAAAACCCGTTTCCAGGAAGAATTCAGCCACCTCCTCCACCAGAAAGGATCCGTGGTGAAGAAGAATACATTGTGGATAAGATTCTGGACTCCCGAAAATTCAGAGGTAAACTGCAGTATCTGGTGCAGTGGAAGGGTTACGGACCAGAGGAAAATTCATGGGAACCAAGGGACAACGTCCATGCTCCTAGACTAACAAGAGCCTTTCATCAGAGGTACCCGGATAAGCCAGCTCCTGAGATGTTCAGAGGCCATCCTGGAAGGAGGGGAGTACTGTCAGGAGTCCAACCCAGTACCTCTTGTCTACTGGCCAGCAGCTCTACCATCTGAGCTATTCTGCTGGCTGCAAAGTTCCTTGCTGAACCCAGATACCATTGACTGTTCTTCCTGATTGGCTACACCTAGTGCTCTCTTGATTGGGCCTCTGATTGCCAATTACACACCCTATATAAACCTGGCCCTGTGGGTGTGTCATTGCGAGATTATTGAGCTCCAAGCCTTTAGTCAAGCGTTTCCTGCTGATCCATTGCTACCAACACTGCTCTCCTGTGAACCGACCTCGGCCTGCCTTCTGACTACGCTCTCCGCCTGATCCATTGCTACAAACACTGCTCTCCTGTGAACCGACCTCGGCCTGCCTTCTGACTACGCTCTCCGCCTGATCCATTGCTACCAACACTGCTTTCCTGTGAACCGACCTCGGCCTGCCTTCTGACTACTGCTCTCCGCCTGATCCATTGCTACAAACACTGCTCTCCTGTGAACCGACCTCGGCCTGCCTTCTGACTACGCTCTCCGCCTGATCCATTGCTACCAACACTGCTTTCCTGTGTACCGACCTCCGGCTGCCATCTGACTACGCTACCTGCCTCTGCTTCCCCTAGTGTTTGCAGTAACATCGGCTCCAACCCAGACGGGATCTTGACAGCTTCCAAGTTTTAAATATAGTTTGGATCTCTTCCTCTGACCAGCTTCTTAGGCTGGTCTTGCTTGTTGTTGT
>JARQOD010000001.1:964145111-964233719 GCA_033576555.1 Oophaga sylvatica
CAAAGTTCAACCCACATTATGCACTTCCAACATTGCAGCTTTTGAGGCATGATGTGAGTTGGATTTGCCTAAGTTATGGAGTGACAAGGTTCCCCAATCAGTACCCTATTGCATAAGTATGCTTTGTATTTGCATTTGTGTTCGACATATGGATATCTGCAGTTATATGTCACAATTTTTTATTAACAGATTTGTGACAAAGACTAATAATTTTATGGTTTTAAAGGTGACGTTTTACTTGTTTACAGCTAGAATTAAGGGTGTAGCCTCATATCTATGTGTAGCACTAGCCACTTTAACAAGTCATGTTTTTTTCAACATGTGTAGCTAGCTATCAGTAATTGTTGCCGGACACACAGCAGGGAACAGCAGGCGTTACTGAACCCCACAAACATATCAGCGATTTTTTTGATCTGTGCATCTAACATTTCTGAGCAGCAACTGGCAGTGTTGTAGCCCAGGGAGTACAGTTCAGGTGGTAGAAAGATGAACATAACAGGAGACATGTATAACTTTGCCAACCAGTTATTTAATCTGAAACCGGACAGGCAAATTAATGCGTGATCCATGCCTTGTTCATTTTCAGCAAAGTAAGTCGATCTACATTATCGGAGGATAGTCGCATGCAACGATCTGTTAGTACACCACCTGAAGCACCAAAAACGCGCTCCGATAATAAACTGCTAGCAATGCAAGCCAGCACCTCCAATGCATACTGGCTCGCCAATCCTCTGGAATGCTCTACCCCAAGAAATTAGGACTATCCACAATTTGCATGGTTTCAGGCGCTCCCTCAAAACACATTTGTTCAGAGTGCCCTATCACATTCACTAACCAAAGTCATTCTATGTGTAAGTGTGTGTGTGTAGCCCATTCACTATCTCCATCCATCCCTCACTCCCTCAAAATGGCTGGACCATCATTGTAAATGCACCATTGTATATACACACCTGTACTTTGTATCTCCCCCACCTCATTGTAGATTGTAAGCTCTCACGAGCAGGGGCGGCTTATTTAGCTTTAATTATTGTATTGTTAACGTTGTTACTTATGACTTGTGTTTTGAAACTGTTAAACTGTAAAGCGCTGCGGAATATGTTGGCGCTATATAAATAAAGATTATTATTATTTATTATTATTAAGCTCTGGCCATGTATCCAGCTTAGAGACTCAAAACTTGAATGTGGAAGAGCCATCTGGGAATACACTGAGAGGGCAAGACATGTTGTCTGTCACCATGTTACGGAAACGTTGCCTCCTGCTGACTGGAGCCGTCTCGGATGGTGTAGACATTAGTGGCGCTGCCACAAAACTTCGCCACATTTGGAACATACTGGTCTTGCCCTGTGCAGAGGCGCTGCTTGTGCTCCCTCTTGTTGCAGAGCTGTCTCCACTGTCTCGACGCACATAGCTGCTTTGTAAAGCAGTAGCAGCAGCAGTGCTCTCGGCTGGAATGGAGAACATTATGGATTCCGACAAGCCTAAAACCTGCAATGATCCTCAGTGAACTGAACCATCGTACGACCAGCTCTACCCTTTCCTATTGTATTCTCACCCATCCCTGCAGACTGTGAGCCCTCGCGGGCAGGGTCCTCTCTCCTTCTGTACTTGTGTGTCCCTTGTCCAGCACATCTTTATTGTACCTGTCTATATTTTTCCCTTGTCATATGTAAAGCGCCATGGAATAAATGGCGCTATATAAATGTATAATAATAATAATAATATTTGCACCTGTGTGTCTTGTTACTCCCGCATTTTACGCTCCCGGTTCAACGGTCTGCTGAGGCTTTGAAAGTTGTCCCGGTAGCGAGGGTCTAGGAGGGTGTACACACAATAATCAGACGTGGTGAGAATGTGGGTGATGTGGCGGTCGTTTCTCAGGCACTGCAGCATGAAATCAACCATGTGCTGCAGACTTCCAACTGGCCAAGAAACGCTGTCCCCTGCAAGAGGCGTCATCTCTGCCTGATCTGCATCACCCCACCCTCGCTCTACATACTGTGTAGAGCGTTGTGTACCTCCCTCTGGAGCGATGTTTTCCTCCTCCATTGACTCCTCCTCACAAAGTGAACCCTGCCCAGCCCTTTGTGAGGAACCACGTTGCGTTGACTGTCCAGAAGGTGATGGAATTTGTGACTCCTCATCCTACACCTCTTCCAAAACCTCATCCTTTAGTGCTTGCAGCGTTTTTTCAAGCAGGCAGATAAGGGGGACAGTCAGGCTGACTAGTGCATAATCTGCACTCTCCATCCGCGTTGACTCATCAAACGCACGCAAAACGTGGCAGATGTCCTTCATAGAGTCCTTCGCCAGTCCTTACACTGGCTGCCCATTCATTATAGGATCCAATTCAAAGTACTGGTTCTCACCCACAAAGCTCTCCACAGTGCAGCAACCCCTACATCTCCTCCCTCATTTCTATCTATCGGCCTAACCGACTGCTGCGCTCTGCAAACGACCTTCGACTAACCTCTGCACTAATCCGTACCTCCCACTCCCGACTCCAAAACTTCTCCCGCGCTGCGCCAATCCTCTGAAATGCTCGACCCAAAGAAATTACGACTATCCGCAATTTGCATGGTTTCAGGCGCTCCCTCTAAACACATTTGTTCAGAGCGGCCTATCACATTCACTAATCAAAGTAATTCTATGTGTAAGTGTGTGTGTGTGTGTGTGTAGCCCATTCACTATCTCCATCCATCCATCCCTCACTCCCTCAAAATGGCTGGACCATCATTGTAAATACACCATTGTATATAAACACCTGTACTTTGTATTTCCCCCACCTCATTGTAGATTGTAAGCTCTCACGAGCAGGGGCGGCTTATATTGCTTTAATTATTGTATTGTTAACGTTGTTACTTATGACTTGTGTTCTGAAACTGTTAAACTGTAAAGCGCTGTGGAATATGTTGGCGCTATATAAATAAAGATTATTATTATTATTATAGAGGCACACTCAGTAGTGGTGAAGTGTGAACGGCGCAAATTGCGAGTTGATTGCGCCTGATGCAGCTGATACTCCATTACTGCTGGCTGCTGCTCACACAACTGCTCCAACATATGTAACGTGGAATTCCACCTGGTGGGTACGTCACATATGATGCGATGTTCAGGAAGGCTAAATCTGCGTTGCAGAGCTGCAATGCGCGATCTGACCATGCTGGAACGTCGCAAGTGAGCGCACTGTAGGCGGACCTTGTGCAGCAGTGCATCAAGATCCGGATAGTCCCTCAAAAAACACTGCACGACCAAGTTGAGCACATGTGCCACACATGGTATGTGAGTGAGGTTGCCTAGGCCCAGAGCTGCCACCAGATTTCGGCCATTGTCACACACTACCAAGCCTGGCTGGAGATTCGCTGTCCAAAACCACACGTCGCTCTCCTGCTTGATGGCATTCCAGAGCTCCTGCGCTGTGTGGCTTCGATTCTCCATGGAAATTAATTTCAGGACGGCCTGTTGACGTTTGCCCACGGCAGTGCTCATATCGGTCGCAACAGCTAAGCGTTGTGTGGTGCATGTGTGGGGTGCATGCATCACAAAAAGCTAAGCATCATAGAAGACAAGCATTGAGTAAACGGCAGTTATCCATGGCAGTTAATCAGGGCTGGAATAAGGTAGTCCACACTTTGCTATATTTTTAATCCTGAACAAAACTTTTTCATAAATATTAGGTTTATCAAATACCCTTATTATTATTATTACAATCTCATGCATCTTTTGCAATATATTTTTAATTTTATTTTAGTATATTTGTTTCTTGTTGTTTGTTATCTTTTTAATTATGTACATTAACTCTATCCTCCTGTGTTCCCCTGCCATCCACATTCACCGCCCCATACCCCTTCATCACGACTCATACACATCAGCCCCTCCATACTTCCCTCTCCCATGTACAGTTCCCATGCACTCATCACCTTCCTGAGAAACCTCAGGCCATCTAGCCCAAACACAATACAGAAAAAAGCAACTTACAACTCCAACAACTACCTGCTCTTTATCTTCCTACTCCTATTGATTTCAGGGGACATCTCCCCCAACCCTGGTCCACCATCCCCCAACCTCAATCCCTACCCTACCTCATATCGAAACCATAGTAATCTTATTAATATTAATTGCACTCCCTCATCTCCTTTGTTTAACTGTTCCCTCTGGAATCCACGGTCTGTATGCAACAAGCTAACCTTCCTGCACAACTACTTTCTGAACAACTCTCTTCATCTGTTGGCCCTCACTGAAACCTGGATTCAGGATTCTGACACAGTCTCCCCTCCTGTCATTTCCTATGGTGGCTTACAGTTCTCACATTCCCCGAGACCCTCAAACAGACATGGTGGTGGAGTCGGCATACTCCTGTCCCCACAATGCACTTTCCAGGTCATCCCCCCAATTCCATCACTCTCATTCCCTTCTTTTGAGGTCCACACCATCAGGCTCTTTCGTCCCTCTCCCTCAGAGTAGCGGTCATATATCGGCCCCCAGGCTCAAAGTCATTCTATGTGTAAGTGTGTGTGTGTAGCCCATTCACTATCTCCATCCATCCCTCACTCCCTCTAAATGGCTGGACCATCATTGTAAATACACCATTGTATATAAACACCTGTACTTTGTAGCTCCCCCACCTCATTGTAAATTGTAAGCTCTCAAGAGCAGGGGCGGCTTATATTGCTTTAATTATTTTATTGTTAACGTTGTTACTTATGACTTGTGTTCTGAAACTGTTAAACTGTAAAGCGCAGCGGAATCTGTTGGCGCTATAAAATAAAGATTATTATTATTAAGCGTTCACTGGTCCATGTGGAGGTAGACCGTGACGGCTCCTGCAGCGATGTTTCTGAGGAACTGGAGTAGTAGGAGGAGTCAATGTGTACAGACTTGATTCCTGCAATCCTTGGAGTTGGCTGAACACGCACAGCGCCACTCGCAAGATCTGTACCCGGCTACACAACATTGACCCAATGGGCAGTGAGGGAAAGGTATCGTCCATGGCCATGGGTACTGGTCCACGCAGCTGTGGTCAGGTGGACATTGCTACTGACGGAGTTTAGTAGCGCATGTTTAATTTTTCCCTCAACATGCTTTTGCAGACCAGGGACGGCTTGCCTGCTGAAATAAAATCGGCTTGGCACATTGTATTGTGGGACTGCCAATGCCATTAAGTTACGGAAACTGTCAGTCTCCAGCAGCCTGAAAGACAGCATTTCAAGGGACAGGAGTTTTGGAATGCCAGCATTCAGAGCCTGTGCTTGTGGATGGTTTGCCGAGTATGGCCGTCTTTTATCCCATGCCTGTGCTACCGATGGCTGTTTTGTGGCCTGGGAGTGTGAGGATGACAGGGAACTTGCTGCTGTGGGTGGAATAACACTTTGTCTCTGGACAGCAGTGACCGAGGTTCTTCCATGGCGATCCTGTGAGGAAGCCGAACCTGCTGTGTGTGAGCTGGAGGAAGAGGCTCTGACACGACCTGAAGATGTAGGTGCTGCTGTAGGTTGGCCTACATCTCCAGTGTGTCTTTGTAACTCAACTACGTGCTTTGTACCCACATGTTTGCACATATTTCCCACCTCTTCCGACAAGCCTACAACCTGCAATGATCATTAGTCTACTGAACCAACACACGATCAGCTCTTCCGTCTCCTAGTGTATCCTCCACCACCCCTGCAGATTGTGAGCCCTCGCGGGCTGGGTCCTCTCTCCTTCTGTACTTGTGTGTGCCTTGTATTGCTCATGTTTACTGTAATTGTCTATATTTGCCCCTCTTCACATGTAAAGCGCCATGGAATAAATGGCGCGATTAAAATCTATAATAATAATAATATTTGTGTTATTGACGTTACTGACACTTTTACCTCTTTTTACTTTTTGATTATACAGCTTGCATTTGACATAGCAAATATCATCTGCAAGTGTGTCAAAAAAGGACCACGCAGTGCAAGTCCTGGGAGCGCCCGTTTTGACTTTTGGAAGAGAACTGCTCCGAACAGGTTCCAAACTGGAGGCTAAAGTCAACCGAGTATGCAGCCTAACTCTCCCTCCTGTTTGTACCGTTGGGGCAATCTCTTCCTCAGAGCTGCTCCCACCACCTTCCTGTTCCTCACGCCATGTTGGGTCTTGGACCTCATCATCTCCACTACCCTCTTCTAGATGCATTGGCTGCCATCCAAGCAACAACGGCTTAAATTTGTTCTTCCCTCAGCAGGGGGTACGCCGACCTCCTACTAAAGTGCACATAAAGGAACGCTCGGAAGTGCTGTTAGCACAGTCAACACTTGCTCCTGTGTTACTGGGGTTCAATAATGTCAGCTGTTCCCCTGCTGCGTGTACGCCAAAAAGTCATGCTGCCTCCACCCTGTCCTCCTCTCATCCCTGGGCTCCAACACTGCCAGTTGTTGCTCGGAAGTAATTGCCACGGGTAATGACTCCTGCCCAGCCTGGTTACAGCACGACAGCTGTTTCCTGGCAGTGTCAACGTTAATTAGCCTCCAATAAGTTGTCCTGTCATGTTGCATTCGGGTTAGCCGACTCTATGGTGCCTGCAGTTTAGTTGATTCCTATGTGTGCTGTGGGATATCTAAATAAAGGCTGTTTCCGTTGTGACAATAGGACAAGCACCCACTCTAGGACTGTGTGATTCGGTAACTGCGGACGGCTTGCGGCCTGTCAACTTACATTTTCATGGGTGCCTTATGGTACCGTCAGCTGGTTCTCCGCACTGCCTTTGGCCTAGGTGCCTCCATGTCGGTATCCGAGTTCCAGCAACGTCTGCTGGTCCTTGGTAGTGCTTTTGAGCACAGGTACCTCCTGCTTAGTAACCGTGTCCCAGTAACGTCTGCTGGTCCTCGGTTGTGCCATTGGCTCTTTTCCTTCTGCTGCCCCTCCGGGTTCCAGCACAGTCAGCTGGTCCTCGTTACTTGCATTGTCTCTTGTACCTTCTGCTACCCGTCCGGGTTCCAGTAACGTCAACTGGTTCTCGGAAGTTAGACGACCCTAAAGACCACCCGAAGAAGATGACGACCCCAAGGACGACGAGCATCAAGACAACCAGCCTGAACACCATCACAAAGAAGAAATATAAGATTACCCAGAAGATCACCAACAGGACAAAGAAGGTTAAGACAAACTACAAGATACAGAACAAGAGACAGAAGAACAATAAGCAGAAGATCAAAAAGCAGAAGAACATGAAGTATAAGACCAAAATGAAGAGCAAAATATATGCTCTAAATTATAAGCAGAAGAAGACTAAGCAGTGTATGGGGGTGAGTCCGTTCCTCCTCGTGGTGCCCCTGGAAAATGCCTGCTGCTGCAGGCTAAACTGAACACGGACAAATACTGTTGTAATTTAAATCTTTTGTGACAGCAAGAACGGAAGGACGAAAAATTCATACTTTTACAGATTACAAGTACAGGAATCTCTGTCACAAATAAGAATATGATGAAGAAGATGAAGAGGAAGAAGATGAAGAAGTAGAATATGAAGAAGAATAATAGTTTAATAAGAACAATATGAGTAATGTTAACAAAAAGATGAATAGCAAGAAGTTTAAGAAGAAGATAAAGAAGGTGAAGATGAAGAATAATTTGATGACAAAGATGATGCTGCTGAAGATTATGAAGGTGAAAGTGTGGCAAAAGTTAAAAAGGTGAAGAGCATGGAAGTTGTGAAACATACATATTTGGCAAAATAGAAAAAAGGTTAACAACATTGTCAATTATTTCGTCAATCCGAACGTCTTTAAAAAAAAAATATTAATGCTATTCCATTGGATTGGGTTAAACATCTATGCCTTTAATGTCTCCTCAACCTCCCCCAATACATTCTACATTACTCTTTGTTGTTTTCCTTCATGTACAATTAACCTACAAGCCAAGAATGGGTTTTTTTTAATTCCGATATTTTGCTCCCATAGACTTACATTGGATTTCCGGTATCGGTATCGGGTATCGCCGATATTTTTGGGGTATCGGAGATACCATTCCGATTCCGATACTTTTGGATATCGGAAAGTATCGCTCAACTCTAATGTACACCAATCCATTTGCAGCATTGTGGTAGCTTTAGTGACCATATACCAACCAAAGATATTATTGTGTAGAATAATCTCATGCACCAATCGCCACCACCAGCTATCTTGGCGCCAACTTTAGTGACCAATCACATCACCTTTTACAGCCAGTCGTCTCTCAACTCAGTCGCCCCCCCTAGACTGCAGGATGTAAACAAATATCCATGTGCAGATGTGTAGCCCAGCTGCGCTTGGTGCCACATGTACCCAGGAGGATGCATGAAAGGTAATTCACAATCACCTGATAAGCACACAACACTTCAAATTTTTCCTGGTTCCACCAGAGGGAGCCCTTGAGACAGCAGTGAGATGAAGGCAGTCTAGCTGCGAGTTAGCTAGTCGTTAGTGTTACCTCAGAACAGCAGAACATCTCAGAACGCAGTTACCTCAGACGAGCTGTGAGGGAGAGATAAGAACTCCTTAGAACACCGGGGAGAGACTCCTGTCAGATTATCCTGAGGGCTGAGGAAGTTTGAGCGAGAAGCTGACATCTACTGCTGCCTGTGCTTATGTTAAGTGTGCGAGTAGGACGACAGGCAAGTGGAAAAAGGGAAAAGAGAGAGTGACAGAGGTCAACCAGCATTGACAGCTAACCTCCACTCTGCACTACCGGACACCGGGTCCGAGCTTGCTAGTATCTTCACAGCTTGTGGGAAAAACCGGAGACCCTGGACTTCAAGTCGCAGGGGCCCAGCAGTGCTGATACGTAACTGAGGTTAGGAAGACGGGGGTCTGGCAGGTACCGCCATAGAGACACTGTTCTGTCCACAAGAAGACCTCATCACAAGATCAGCCGGGCGTAGCAAAGAGAAGGAGTTAAACGTTGTTTTATGCAAGTTAGAAACTCACACACATCAAGAAGTAAGGAGGCCTTACACCTACTCAGTGATTACTGGACGTGCATCCTCCACCCTGAGCAGCTTCCCGGGACGTGCCTGCAAATATCACCAGTAAAGGTATGGAAAGAGACTAATTGTGTGTGTCTGCCTTATTGCTTGCACCCCTGCACCGTCATATACCTCGAGGGATCAGTCTTAACTGTGGAAGACTTAACACCTTGCTCCCCAGTAACAACCCCTCAGAGGATTCACCCTGCAGCGCTGGTCACCCTGATCGGAAACCACAGGTGGCGTCACGAACATTTCTAAATCCCCTGTAAATATCCCCTTGAATGAGCGCCCAGGGCAAAGGACCGAGTCACGCTACCCGTGACCTCTCCCCCATTGAAGTGAACGGGCTCGGTGCCGAGTACCCCTAGCCCTGTACGTGCGACTCATCCTTTGGCGTCACGAACAGGATAAGAAGCTCGCTATATATGAGTCCCGTGTGCCTAAGTGGACTGTTTTTGTGCAAGTGACTGTGTTACTGTTGTTGTGATTTTTGGCGCCAATTGTCCGCCATTGCCCGCCAAAGTACAGCGCAAAGAGAAGGGGCGTACCTGCAGAAAGCGCGCGGAGTCCCGGACACGCCCCAACGCTGATGCGGCGGCAGGTCCTGTGAAGAGCTTCCGTGATCGCTCTGACGTCAGCGCCGGCGACGCAGGTCCTTCCACATCGCTGTGCCTGGCAGAGCTGCATCCTTCAGGAGAAGGTAGGCCACGCTTAACTAGGGGGGCGCAGACATGTCGCAGCCACAAGCTGACAGCGCGGCCCAGGGCGACCGCTCCGGTGACTTACCCGCCGGCGCTGCAGCGCAGGATGGAAACGCTGGCCCTCACCATGTCCGGTGGCCCCGATAGTACCGCTGACTCTCCCATACCTGCCTGGAGCAAAGTGGCTCCCTCAGTATAGCGGTAAGCCGGATACCCTGTCATGGTTCAAGCGCAAAATATGCAGCATAATGGACATGTACCCTATGACAGAGAAACAAAGAGCTGCAGTGGTATTGGGACAATTGACTGGTGCTGCAGAAAGGGAAGTAGAGACTTGGACAGCTGCAGACCAGGAATCAGTGCTTTCAATTTTCTTAAAGCTGCAGACTATTTTTGAGGACCGCACTGAAACAGATCTCCGGATGAGGTTTTACCAATGCTCCCAGAGACCAGATGACAGTATTAGGGACTACGCCTGCCGACTACAGGGGGCCCTGCGAGCTCTCAAACAGGTTAACCCTATAAGCGCCATTAATGAAAGCAAAATGTTGAAGGAACAATTTGTATGGGGACTGAGGTCCCAAGCTGAAAGCAGAACTGTGCACTGGTGGTCCTTGGATCATCCTGACGCTACCTTTGATGCCTTAAAAGATATGGCTATAAAAGGACTGCGACCCCTGGAGAAGCCTGAGGTGGCAACCCAGTATCCCCGGGTGAAGCCACTCTAAAGCCAGCAGCATCCACCTTTTTCCCACTGGTGGCGGAAGCCAAAACGCAGGTGGCGCCCCCTACTGAGTTGGACTGTCTGCGCTCAGAAGTACGCCAGCTGACTAAAAACCTGGCCGCTGTAATGAGTGCCCTGCAACTGCGGAAGGAAGAAGGAGGAAAGATCCTGCTAGCTGATTGCCCAGAGGATGTCCCTTGGATGAACGGAGGAAAAGAAGGACGTCGCCCCACCAGAGGAGGACAACGCCACCCCCAGGAGCGACCCCTGATCATCACCTTCCTCGCTGAGAGATCATCTGCTACCGTTGCAACAGAGAAGGTCATCTAGCCCGACAGTGTCCTTTAAACGAGCAGACCCTGGGTACGAGGGCCAACACCCAGGAATAGACTCATCAGGCCCCTCAGACTGGAACAGCAGGTTTGTGGGAGGAAGACCTTACCTGTCCATCATCCTGGACGGGATCGCAATCCCTGCCCTGCTGGACACTGGATCTCAGGTGACCATCATACCTGATGTCCTGTATAATAAGTTTTGGTCCATGGACAGCCTCCAGCCCCCGAGCCCTGACTTTGCTGTGTATGCCTCTAATGGTCTCCCTGTTGATATACTCGGAGCCAAAAACGTGGACGTAAAGGTGGGCAGAGTGGAGCTGAAGGACCAGGGACTCTTAGTAGTAAAGACTGTAAATGAGGAAAATGGCTTAAATGTGGTTTTAGGTACCAACATTATTAGTAACTGTCTGGGAGAAGTTGTGTTTTTGCTCCAACAGCTCGCTGAAGTTGCCAAGCCAAAGCAAAAGGGAGTGATCCAGAGGGAGATCCGGGCCCTGATGTGTCAGCAGCAAGCGAAGCTGACAGATGGTGAAATTGGTAATGTACGAGTGACAGACCCGAACCCCATTGTGATACCCCCAATGAGTGAAATGCTTATATGGTGTAGAGCAGCAATAGGTCTGAGAGGACAGAACTACCAAGCAGTAGTAGAGCCCCATTGTTCAGAGCACAGATCTACACTCTTGACTGCTAGAGGGGTAGTAGAAGTACGAAATGGGAGAGTACCAGTACGTCTTCTCAACTGGGGAGAAGATGAAGTGAATTTACCACGCTATGCCACAGTTGTTAAATTACATACCGTAGATAACAACTCTATTCTCACGACCGAGTCCTTAGCCTCCCGCCAACCAGCGGAGGATAATGACCCAGCAACCCAGGTGGAGGATTGGTGTCAGCAGCTCCATGTTGGGACAGACACCACTCCCGCCCACCAGAAACAGGGAGTACTACGGGTGGTACAGGAGTACACACAGGTATTTAGCAAACATCCACTTGACTTTGGGACAATTAAGGGAGTACAGCATCATATCCCTACAGGCAGCCATCCTCCCATCAAAGAGCGGTACAGGCCTATACCTCCAGCATACTACCAGAAAGCTAAGGAAATGTTGCGTGACATGAAGGAATCAGGGGTGATAAGGGATAGTTGTAGTCCCTGGGCAGCACCCTAGTCCTAGTTAAGAAAAAGGATGGAAGCATGAGAATGTGTGTAGATTACAGACAAGTAAATCGCATAACACATAAAGATGCATACCCTTTACCACGCATTGAGGAATCCTTAGCTGCCTTAAAAACTGCTAACTACTTTTCCACCCTCGACCTCACTAGTGGGTACTGGCAAGTAGCTGTGGCTGAGGAGGATCGGGAGAAGACGGCTTTCACCACCCCAATGGGACTCTGTGAGTTTGACAGGATGCCTTTGGACTCAGCAGTGCCCCGGGAACGTTCCAGAGAGTGATGGAGAGTTGCCTGGGACATCTCAACTTTGAAAATGTGTTGCTGTACCTGGACGACGTAATTGTGTACTCCAAGACGTATGAGGATCATCTGAAGCACCTGGCAGAGGTATTCGAGTCACTGTCCAAGTATGGGATGAAACTGAAGCCTTCAAAGTGCCATCTGCTCAAACAAAAGGTACAGTACTTGGGAAATATTGTCAGCTCAGAAGGAGTAGCGCCGGACCCCGAGAAGGTCACTGTCATCCAGAAATGGCCAGAACCAAGGAATTTCAAGGAGGTGCCCAGTTCCTGGGACTGACAGGTTACTACCGGAGGTTTGTAAAGGACTACACCAAGAAAGCAGCGCCTCTGCAGGACCTTCTGGTAGGACAGCCCCTCAAGAGCAGAAATCCTCCATTTCACTGGGGTAAAGAACAAGCTGAGGCGTTCAAGGAGATGAAGGAGATCCTGACAGGCGATGAGATCTTAGCCTATCCTGACTACAGCCAGCTGTTCCTGCTGTATACTGATGCCAGCAATGAAGGATTGGGAGCTGTCCTCAGTCAGAAGCAAAATGGCCAAGAAAAAGTCATCGCATATGCAAGCAGGAAGCTCCGGCCGACCGAGAGAAACCCAGAGAACTATAGCAGCTTCAAGTTGGAGTTCCTGGCGCTGGTCTGGGCCATTACAGAAAGATTCAAGCATTACCTAGCCTCCAGCAAGTTCATTGCTTACACAGACAATAGCCCCTTGACACATCTTGAAACAGCCAAGCTGGGAGCCATGGAGCAACGTTGGATGGCTCGGCTGTCGAACTATCAGTTTACCATCAAGTACAGGGCGGGCCGTAAGAATGCCAACGCTGATGCCTTGTCCAGAATGCCGCATGAGTCCGACACGGAAGAGGAATCGGATGACCTAGAAGAGATTGAGCTACCTGCATGCCATAGAAATGGGATGATCCACGAACAACGAGCCTACAGGAGGCAGCGTGGTAAGACGTTAAACCCTTTACCTCACCACAGCTGGAAGGAGACCCAGAACAGTGACCCGGTTGTCAGCCACATCAAGGAACTGATAAATCAGGAAGGTTCCTCCTTCCTTGGAGAAGGATGCGTCTCAACAAGCAAAGCAGCTGTGGAACGAGAGAAGCCGGCTGTTTATCTACCGAGAGAAGCTGTGCCGAAGGTACGTCAACCCCAGAACCCATGACATGGTATGGCAGATAGTAGTCCCCAGAACAGACATCCAGATGGTGTTGGAAGCCTACCATGATCGAGCGGGGCACTTTGGCTGGAAGAAGCTGGAAACCCTGCTGAAGTGTCGTTTCTACTGGGTGGGAATGCGAAGTTCCATCGAGAAATGGTGTAAAAACTGTGATTCCTGTAGCCTCCGAAGAAAAGACTACAGCAGCCAGAAAGCACCCCTGCAGCCCATCAAGACGACTCGTCCCTTGGAGATCGTGGCCTTGGACCATGTCAAGTTGTCACCCAGCAGGTCAGGATACTCATATGCCCTGACAATGGTGGATCACTACTCCAGGTTCCTGGTGGTCGCCCCTGTCAAAGATCTGACAGCTGAAACAGCAGCAAAGATGTTTCAGGCATATTTCTGCAGACCCCATGGATATCCAGAGCAAGTGTTAACTGATCAAGGTCCTGCCTTTGAAGCCGAGTTGTTTAACCCTTCCCGACCCATGACGCCGACGTCGGCGTCATGAAAACCTGTGCCATCCCGACCCATGACGCCGACGTAGGCGTCATGCTATAAATCATGTTCCTGCGGGTCGGGGGTCCGGGGTCACTGAAAGGTCACCCGACCCGCAGTAACAGGACCCTTACTGCATCACCACAGGGGGGTTGGCTTAACCCCCACGTGGCCACGATCGCTCTGATTGGCTGTTAAAAGTGAAACTGCCAATCAGAGCGATTTGTAATATTTCACCAATGAAACTGGTGAAATATTACAATCCAGCCATGGCCGATGCTGCAATAGCATCTGCCATGGCTGGAGACCGCGATCAGACCCCCCCCACACCATGTCACGGCTGTGATCGGCCGCCGCCATCGAAAGATGGCAGCGATCGGTCACGCCCGTCGCTGTCTGCTCCCCTGCTCCTGCGATCACCCCCCTTCCCCTTCCGATCCCCCCCTCACCTTCCGACGTCCCCTACTCACCTCTCCCGGTCCACCGATGTCCCTGGATCCGTCCCGGCGGCTGCCCGGGATTCTTCATGGGCGCCGCCATCTTGGAAAATGGCGGGCGCATGCGCAGTGCGCCCGCCGGCCGGCGCATGCGCAGTGCGCCCTCCATTGTAAAAAAAATTATTTTGATCACTGTGATAAACTGTCACAGTGATCAAAATAAAAAAAAAGTAAATGAACCCCCCCGTCATAGGTAGGGACAAATAATAAAAAAAAGAATTTTTTTTTTTTCCTAGCGGATTTTGCTGCTGATCCGCAGCTGATTTTGCTGCGGATCCGCGGCTGATATCGCGGCTGATCCGCGGCGGATTTCGCGGCGTATCCACGGCGGATTTCGCTGAGGATCCGCGGCGGATATCGCTGCTGATCCGCGGCTGATTTCGCTGCTAATCCGCGATGGATTTCGCTACTGATCCGCGGCGGATTTCACTGCTGATCCACGGCGGATTTCGCTGCTGATCCGCGGCGGATTCGCTGCTGATCCGCTGCGGATCCGCGGCTGATTCGCTGCTGATCCGCGGCGGATTTCGCTGCGGATCCGCGGCGGATTTCGCTGCGGATCCGCGGCTGATTTCGCTGCGGATCCGCGGCTGATTTCGCTGCGGATCCGCGGCTGATTTCGCTGCTGATCCGCGGCGGATTTCGCTGCTGATCCGCAACTGATTTTGCTGCTGATTCGCGGCGGATCCGCGGCGGATTTCGCTGCTGATCCGCGGCGGATTTCGCTGCTGATCCGCGGCGGATTTCGCTGCTGATCCGTGACGGATTTCGCTGCGGATCCGCTACTGATTTCGCTGCGGATCCGCGACTGATTTCGATGCGGATCCGCGACTGATTTCGCTGCGGATCCGCGACTGATTTTGCTGCGGATCCGCGGCGGATTTGCGGCGGATTTTGCTGCTGATCCGCGACTGACTTTGCTGCTGATTCGCTGCGGATCCGCGGCTGATTTCGCTGCGGATCCGCGACTGATTTCGCTGCGATCCCGGCGGATTTCGCTGCTGATCCGCGGCGGATTTCGCTGCTGATCCGCGGCGGATTCGCTGCTGATCCGCTGCGGATCCGCGGCTGATTTCGCTGCTGATCCGCGGCGGATTTCGCTGCGGATCCGCGGCTGATTTCGCTGCGGATCCGCGGCTGATTTCGCTGCTGATCCGCAACTGATTTTGCTGCTGAATCGCGGCGGATCCGTGGCGGATTTCGCTGCTGATCCGCGGCGGATTTCGCTGCTGATCCGCGGCGGATTTCGCTGCTGATCCGCGACGGATTTTGCTGCTGATCCACGGCTGATTTCGCTGCTGATCCGCGGCGGATTTTGCTGCTGATCCGCGGCGGATTTTGCTGCTGATCCGCGGCGGATTTTGTTGCTGATCCGCAACTGATTTTGCTGCGGATCCGCGGCTGATTATCTGCTGATTCATCTGCGCTAGCGGGTATAGCATAACGCGATCGCGTTATGCTATACCGTTACCAGCCGGTCAACGCTACGTGTTGAACGGGCTGGTAAAACGCAATATGAACCCAGCCTTAGGGTTAGAACTAGGGTTAGGGTTAGCATTAGGGTTAAGGTTAGAATTACGGTTAGGGTTGGAATTTGAGTTAGGGTTGGAATTAGGGTTAGGGTTAGGCTTGTAGTTAGGTTTATGGTTAGAGTTGGGATTAGGGTTAGGGGTGTGTTGGGGTTAGGGTTATGATTAGGGTTTGTATTAGGGTTAGGTGTGTGTAGGGGTTAGGGTTGGGGTTAGGGGTGTGTTGGGGTTAGTGTTGGAGTTAGAATTGAGGGGTTTCCACTATTTAGGCACATCAGGGGGTCTCCATACGCGACATGGCGCCACCATTGATTCCTGCAAATTTTGCGTTCAAAAGGTCAAACAGTGCTCCCTTTATTCCAAGCCCCGACGTATGCCCAAACAGTGGTTATCCCACATATGAGGTATCAGCGTACTCGGGAAAAATTGCACAACAACTTTGGGGGTTCTAATTTCTCCTGTTAACATTGGGAAAAAAATTGGGGACTAAAAATTATTTTTGTGGAAAAAAAATGATTTTATATTTTCACGGCTCTGCGTTATAAACTTCTGTGAAGGACTTGGAGATTCAAAGTGCTTATCACACATCTATAGGAGTTCCTTGGGGATCTAGTTTCCAAAATGGGGTCACTTGTGGGGAGTTTCTACTGTTTAGGCACATCAGGGACTCTGCAAACGTAACATGACGCCCGAAGACCATTCCATCAAGTGGGCATTTCAAAACGTCACTACTTCCCATTCGAGCCCCGACGTGTGCCCATACAGTAGTTTTCTCCCACATATGGGATATCAGCATACTCAGGACAAATTGGACAACAACTTTTGGGGTATAATTTCTCATGTTACCCTTGGGAAAATAAAAAAATTGGGGACTAAAAGATCCTGATTGTGGAAAAAATATGATTTTTTTATTTTCATGCCCGGGCGTTATAAACTTCTGTGTAGCCCTTGGGGGTTCAAAGTGCTCACCACACATCTAGATAAGTTCTTTGCAGGGTCTAGTTTCCTAAATGGGGTCACTTGTGGGGAGTTTCTACTGTTTAGGCACATCAGGGGCTCTGCAAACGTAACAAGATGCCCGCAGACCATTCCATCAAGTCGGCATTTCAAAGCGTCACCACATCCCTTCCGAGCCCTGACGTGTGCCCAAACAGTGGTTCCCCCCCACATATGGGGTACTAGCGTACTCAGGACAAACTGGACAACAACTTTTGGGGTCCAATTTCTCCTGTAACCATTGTGAAAATAAAAAATAGTGGGCTAAAAAATCATTTTTTGAGAAAAAAAATGATTTTTTATTTTCACAGCTCTGCGTTATAAACTTCTGTGAAGCACCTGGGGGTTCAAAGTTCTCACTATGCATCTAGATAAGTTCCTTAGGGCGTCTAGTTTCCAAAATGGGGTCACTTGTGGGGGAGCTCCAATGTTTAGGCACACAGGGACTCTCCAAATGCGACATGGCAATCGCTAAATATTCCAGCATATTTTCCATTCAAAAAGTCAAATGGCGCTCCTTCCCTTCTGAGCCCTGCCATGCGCCCAAACAGTGGTTTATGACCACATATGAGGGTATCTGTGTACTCAGGAGAAATTGCCCAACAAATTTTAGGATCCAATTTATACTGTTGCCCATGTGAAAATGAAAAAAACTGAGGCTAAAAGAAAATTTTTGTGAAAAAAAAGTACTTTCTTTTTTTTACGGATCAATTTGTGAAGCACCTGGAGGTTCAAATTGCTCACTATGCATCTAGATAAGTTCCTTAGGGGGTCTAGTTTCCAAAATGGGGTCACTTGTGGGGGAGCTCCAATGTTTAGGCACACAGGGACTCTCCAAATGCGAAATGGCAACCGCTAAATATTACAGCATATTTTCCATTCAAAAAGTCAAATGGCGCTCCTTCCCTTCTGAGCCCTGCCGTGCGCCCAAACAGTGGTTTATGACCACATATGAGGTATCTATGTACTCAGGAGAAATTGCCCAACAAATTTTAGGATCCAATTTATACTGTTGCCCATGTGAAAATGAAAAAAACTGAGGCTAAAAGAAAATTTTTGTGAAAAAAAAGTACTTTCTTTTTTTTACGGATCAATTTGTGAAGCACCTGGAGGTTCAAAGTGCTCACTATGCATCTAGATAAGTTCCTTAGGGGGTCTAGTTTCCAAAATGGGGTCACTTGTGGGGGAGCTCCAATGTTTAGGCACACAGGGACTCTCCAAATGCGACATGGCAACCGCTAAATATTCCAGCATATTTTCCATTCAAAAAGTCAAATGGCGCTCCTTCCCTTCTGAGCCCTGCCGTGCGCCCAAACAGTGGTTTATGACCACATATGAGGTATCTGTGTACTCAGGAGAAATTGCCCAACAAATTTTAGGATCCAATTTATACTGTTGCCCATGTGAAAATGAAAAAAACTGAGGCTAAAAGAAAATTTTTGTGAAAAAAAAGTACTTTCTTTTTTTTACGGATCAATTTGTGAAGCACCTGGGGGTTCAAAGTGCTCACTATGCATCTAGATAAGTTCCTTAGGGGTCTAGTTTCCAAAATGGGGTCACTTGTGGGGGAGCTCCAATGTTTAGGCACACAGGGACTCTCCAAATGCGACATGGCAACCGCTAAATATTCCAGCATATTTTCCATTCAAAAAGTCAAATGGCGCTCCTTCCCTTCTGAGCCCTGCCGTGCGCCCAAACAGTGGTTTATGACCACATATGAGGTATCTGTGTACTCAGGAGAAATTGCCCAACAAATTTTAGGATCCAATTTATACTGTTGCCCATGTGAAAATGAAAAAAACTGAGGCTAAAAGAAAATTTTTGTGAAAAAAAAAGTACTTTCTTTTTTTTACGGATCAATTTGTGAAGCACCTGGGGGTACAAAGTGCTCACTATGCATCTAGATAAGTTCCTTAGGGGGTCTAGTTTCCAAAATGGGGTCACTTGTGGGGGAGCACCAATGTTTAGGCACACAGGGACTCTCCAAATGCGACATGGCAATCACTAAATATTCCAGCATATTTTCCATTCAAAAAGTCAAATGGCGCTCCTTCCCTTCTGAGCCCTGCCGTGCGCCCAAACAGTGGTTTATGACCACATATGAGGTATCTGTGTACTCAGGAGAAATTGCCCAACAAATTTTAGGATCCAATTTATACTGTTGCCCATGTGAAAATGAAAAAAACTGAGGCTAAAAGAAATTTTTTGTGAAAAAAAAGTACTTTCTTTTTTTTACAGATCAATTTGTGAAGCTCCTTGGGGTTCAAAGTGATCACTATGCATCTAGATAAGTTCCTTAGGAGGTCTAGTTTCCAAAATGGGGTCACTTGTGGGGGAGCTCCAATGTTTAGGCACACAGGGACTCTCCAAATGTGACATGGCAACCGCTAAATATTCCAGCATATTTTCTATTCAAAAAGTCAAATGGCGCTCCTTCCCTTCTGAGCCCTGCTGTGCGCCCATACAGTGGTTTATGACCACATATGAGGTATCTGTGTACTCAGGAGAAATAGCCCAACAAATTTTAGGATCCATTTTATCCTGATGCCCATGTAAAAATAAAAAAATTGATGCTAAAAGAAAATTTTTGTTGGAAAAATTAAAATGTCCATTTTTTCCTTCCACGTTGCTTTAGTTCCTGTGAAGCACCTGAAGGGTTAATAATCTTCTTGAATGTAGTTTTGAGTAGCTTGAGGGTGCAGTTTTTATAAAGGTGTCACTTTTGGGTATTTTCTGCCATATAGACCCCTCAAAGTGACTTCAAATGTGAGGTGGTCCCTAAAAAAAATGGTTTTGTAAATTTTGATGTAAAAAGGAGAAATCGCTGGTCAACTTTTAACCCTTATAACTTCCTAACAAAAAAAAATGTTGTTCCCAAAATTGTGCTGATGTAAAGTAGACATGTGGGAAATGTTATTTATTAACTATTTTGTGCCACATAACTTTCTGGTTTAACAGAATAAAAATTAAAAATTTGAAAATTACAAAATTTTCAGAATTTTTGCCAAATTTCCATTTTTTTCACAAATAAACGCAAAAATTATCGACCTTAATTTACCACTAACATGAAGCCCAATATGTCACGAAAAAACAATCTCAGAATTGCTAGGATCCGTTGAAGCGTTCCTGAGTTATTACCTCATAAAGGGACACTGGTCAGAATTGCAAAAATGGCAAGGTCTTTAAGGTCAAAATAGGCTGGGTCATGAAGGGGTTAAGGAATTCTGTCACTTGTACGGGTGTAAGAAGATAAGAACCACACCGTACCACCCCCAAACCAATGGTCTCTGTGAGAAGATGAATCACATAGTCATTGATCTGCTGAAGACGGTACCACTTGAGGAGAGGAATAGGTGGCCAGACCTACTACCTGACCTAGTAGATCTGTACAATCACATACCGGTGAGTTCCACCAACTGCACTCCAGCCTACCTTATGCGACCAAGACCAGGAAAGCTGCCCATGGATTTGGAACTTGGTGTTGTAGAACCAGAAGCTGATGTTACTACTGAAGATTGGGACGCAAACCGACAGGAACAGTACAGGAGAGTACAAGCCTGCGTGGAAGATAGTCTCAATAAAGTAAGGGAAAAGCAAGAGGAGAACTACAACAAAAGTGCACCAACTGAACCTTTTATGCCTGGAGAAATTGTGCTAAAAAGAAAAAGAAGAATGCACAAATTGGATGATCAGTGGGAAAAAGAGCCATATGTCATGCAAAATTCCAAGTTTGACAACAGGAAAACCTGTACCATTAGCAAAGATGGAGGAAAGACGACCACCACGGTATACAGAGACCACCTAAAACTGTGTCCAGACATGTTAAAACTTCCCGAGGAAGAACTTGTTATGGAAAAAGAGAAACCAGGTGAAGTCATACACACGGACTTAGGAGATTTTCTTGCAGATTGGCCTTGTATCGGGGATGCTGTGATTATTCCAGTACTTCAATTTTACCAACCACAAGAAGCGCTTCAACGTCCAGTTGAGCCAGTTGCCGCAGCAGAAGAAATAGTTCAAGAGGAACCTGCTCCTGTAGCACCTCTAGAAGTAGAGTCTCAAGAAATGGAACCTCAAGACGTGGAACTACCAGAAGAATCCCCTGGTGAAACAGAACCGCATCGCCCAGCCACCAGTATGCTTGCCAGATCCCTAGAGAGGTTAAGGCAGTATTACAGTTTGCCAGCACGCAGGACAGATAGGCCAGAGGCTACTATACCTGACACCACACCACGTAGGTCAGTGCGCACAACGAAAGGAAGGTTACCTGTTAGGTACCAAGAGTAGTCCTAGCAAATTAATCCAGTATGACCCAGACAGGGTTTACTGAACTGTACAAAGTTTATGAAAAGAATTGCACTTTATTGAGAATGTTATATGATGATAATGTTTACATGCTGAAGTAGTATACCCCAGTTGGGTAATGTGATATGTGAAATGTGTTTCTTTTAAAGGACTGCGTGGCTGAGGACTTTGCCAGCCCAAAAACTGTGTTGTAAATAGTTGGCACTCAGTGCCCCATCTTGGTTTTACGTAAGCCATTCTACCTCAGAAGAAAAACCCGTATGGTGTGGCCTTGAGTGAGGTTTGCAGCAAAGAAGTCCTGCAGCCCACCCAGGACCACCGTGGGAGGTTTGGTGCGGGTCCTCCACAAGAATCCTTTATTTATTGTGTGAAAGTATTTGATATTTTTCTATTGCCATTTGTACACATTGTAACGTTTGAAGTGTCCTTACCTCCCACAAGGGATGAGTTATGTTTATTGTTATGTTATAAAAATTGTTTTCTTTTTCAGCCCGGGAGTGCTGATATTAACTAGGGGGGATGTGTAGCCCAGCTGTGCTTGGTGCCACATGTACCCAGGAGGATGCATGAAAGGTAATTCACAATCACCTGATAAGCACACAACACTTCACATTTTTCCTGCTTCCACCAGAGGGAGCCCTTGAGACAGCAGTGAGATGAAGGCAGTCTAGCTGCGAGTTAGCTAGTCGTTGGTGTTACCTCAGAACAGCAGAACATCTCAGAACGCAGTTACCTCAGAGAGCTGTGAGGGAGAGATAAGAACTCCTCAGAACACCGGGGGGAGACTCCTGTCAGATTAGCCTGAGGGCTGAGGAAGTTTGAGCGAGAAGCTGACATCTACTGCTGCCTGTGCTTACGTTAAGTGTGCGAGTAGGACGACAGGCAAGTGGAAAAAGGGAAAAGAGAGAGTGACAGAGGTCAAACAGCATTGATAGCTAACCTCCACTCTGCACTACCGGACACCGGGTCCGAGCTTGCTAGTATCTTCACAGCTAGTGGGAAAAACCGGAGACCCTGGACTTCAAGTCGCAGGGGCCCAGCAGTGCTGATACGTAACTGAGGTTAGGAAGACGGGGGTCTGGCAGGTACCGCCATAGAGACACTGTTCTGTCCACAAGAAGACCTCATCACAAGATCAGCCGGGCGTAGCAAAGAGAAGGAGTTAAACGTTGTTTTATGCAAGTTAGAAACTCACACACATCAAGAAGTAAGGAGGCCTTACACCTACTCAGTGATTACTGGACGTGCATCCTCCACCCTGAGCAGCTTCCCGGGACGTGCCTGCAAATATCACCAGTAAAGGTACGGAAAGAGACTCATTGTGTGTGTCTGCCTTATTGCTTGCACCCCCTGCACCGTCATATACCTCGAGGGATCAGTCTTACCTGTGGAAGACTTAACACCTTGCTGCCCAGTAACAACCCCTCAGAGGATTCACCCTGCAGCGCTGGTCACCCTGATCAGAAACCACAGGTGGCGTCACGAACATTTCTAAATCCCCTGTAAATATCCCCCTTGAATGAGCGCCCAGGGCAACGGACCGAGCCGCGCTACCCTTGACCTCTCCCCCATTGAAGTGAACGGGCTAGGTGCCGAGTACCCTAGCCCTGTACGTGCGACTCACAGAGACATACTCAGGATCACACCCAACCATAACATCAACATCACAGCCCCCACGGCCATCAGCACTGAATCACAGGCGCCGCTATTTAGATGACACAGGCACGCATCCTCAGGGTAGACCAAATCACGCAGCCAGCGATATCTCAAGATATCTTCAGCGTATCCACATCTCCACGTCTTGCAACATGATGTCACATCACATCATGCTGCAAGGCGTGGAGATGTATCTTCAGCGTATCCACATCTCCACGTCTTGCAGCATGATGTCACATCACATCATGCTGCAAGGAATGGAGATGTGGATACGCTGAAGATATCGCGAGACCTCGCTGGCTGCGTGATTTGGTCTACCCTGAGGATACGTGCCTGTGTCATCTTAATAGCGGCGCCTGTGATTCAGTGCTGATGGCCGTGGGGGCTGTGATGTTGATGTTATGGTTGGGTGTGATCCTGAGTATGTCTCTGCACATGGATATTTGTTTACATACTGCAGTCTAGGGGGGGCGACTGAGTTGAGAGACGACTGGCTGTAAAAGGTGATGTGATTGGTCACTAAAGTTGGCGCCAAGATAGCTGGTGGTGGCGATTGGTGCATGAGATTAGTCTACACAATAATATCTTTGATTGGTATATGGTCACTACAGCTACCACAATGCTGCAAATGGATTGGTGTACATATATGGGGATATTGTTTACATATTGATGTTATAATTATACTGCATGATGATTTATTGGCCTATGTATTATATATGTCCGTGATTGTATATATTATGTCTGATGTTTATTATTACACTAAATGAAAATGTTTCCTATATGGGCGGCTACTAAGTGGTGATTGGCTCCTCCACACCATATAAGGCCGCCATTTGTCTTGAATGTATACTTGAAAAAGGCCACATTATGGCCGAAACGTTGTACCTGATATTTTTGATGGCAGAATAAAGAAGTTTTTTTACATTTTCACCTGGACTGGATGCTACTTTATATATTTCTATTATGTAGAATTAAATCTGCACCAGATCCGCAAGTCACAAATAAGCAATGTGTGCATGAAACTTCAGGATTCTCAATCACTTTGTTGGCATCTGGAAACCATTCAGATTTTGTGACATATTCACACTGTAAAGCATTTGGCGTGTATGGTCAATATTGTGACAACAATCTTTTCATAAATCGATACTACAATAGTGCAAATATAAGACATACAGTACATTAGAAGATATTCCATTTCTTCATTTCTGAGCACTCCTTCTTCTTTCCCCAGCTTTCAGATTTACTTGAATGTAAAATTTGCATAGATCAAAAGATAGAAGAACTGAGAGGTCACTGAGGGATCAGATTATAGCTGCCTATTATATTCTATGAAAAGGGGAGGAGAAGCAAAATGCAAAATAAAAAAGATAAAGCTGCTGTTTTGTAGTAGGTGTTTCATCTCTCTAGAGTGCACAGCTACACCGTTCAGTACTACGATATAATGTCTTGCTGTCTCGGAACTTATGCTACATAGAGATATTACAGAAGAAATCCTTCATGTCCTTGAGTGCTGTGTGTGTATGGGAGATAACATAGCAACTCTTCCTCGCCTACTAGCTCAGAGACAACAAAAATTTGGAGACAGAACCTGTAGGGGGAAATATTTGTGCTATTCCTCATGTAAAACCTTTAAAGCTTAGTCTAAACTTTCACCTAGCATGCATTGCATTTACAGTGCATTTAGATTTATTATATGGTTCACAACAAGTAAGGCTATGGTTCCACGGTCCGGAACCATAGCGCTTTTGACGGAGCGGAAATTCCGCTCCGTCTAAGCCCCGCCCCCTTTCTGACGCGCGATCTTTCCGGAGGTGTTCAGGACACCTCCGGAACACCTCCGGAAAGAACGCAGGGCTACATAGCCCTGTGTAATATTCTGTTGCGGCGACGCACCGTCGCCGCAATACGCGAGGACATGCTGCGGTCTAAAAAGACGCGCCGCATGTCCGTTTACGCAGGTTTGCCACCTGCGTATTGTTACGCATAGTGGAGACGGGATTTCTTGAAATCCCCTCCACTATGCTGTAACATCTGGACGCTGCGTGTTTGGCGCTGCGCCAGCGCACAGCGCCAAACACGCAGCGTTTCCTGACCGTGGAAACTCACCCTTACACATTGCAATCCTTTATACTATATTTTTATTAGAAAAGGTTAGAATTTAACCCTGTAAAACTTTTCTCGGTGCAGAAAATATTTCCCTATTATATCACTGCCTTGATCTTCGTGTGACTGCTATGGACTCACAATTACATGAGCTTGTTTCTCCCTCTGACATTTTTTTTTAATTTATAGTTAATGTATGCATATACTGGTCAATAATGTAATTGAGTGAAGAGAGGCAAAAATGTTGTAAATAACTACTATTGATTTTACAGTGCTCTCCGGAGAGATGTTTGCCGCTGCTTTAAAATAAATCCATAAGGGTTTTTGACAAAGATGAAGTAGCCTGAAAAGGATAAAAAAAAGCTCTAGAGTAGGGGCAGCTCTGACAACTGCCCTCTCATATAGGATTTACTCTTAATGATGAGAACAGTATGTACATTAAAGGGAACCAGTCAGCTCCCAGCCTGTCCTGAATAGTGATGAGCCACCCCCGTAGTGTTCGAGTTCGGTTCGGTTCGCCGAACAGCCGTGTGTTCGACGAACTGTTCGTCGAACTGTTCGTGGAACACCGTCGAACACCGTTAAAACCAATGGCAGGCAAACCAAAACACATAGAAACACATAGAAAACACACAGAAAACACTTCAAAGGTGTCCAAAAGCTGACAAATTGCTCAGAAGACTCAACTAACACATGGAAAAGTGACAAGTACATATAGTCATGCGAAAAGAAAAGAGGTGGAGGAGTAAAAGGAGGGGGAGACACAGATATAGGCATGTCATGCCCTTCTAAAACCAAAAAAGTGCGAAGCCGACACAGCCAATCCGTTCCTGCCCGTGCGACCTGCGTTTCGCCGGGTTTGTGCAAGAGCTGCGGTGGACCCTGACGGCCAGCCCCCCTGACGGTTAAAAGGGGGGTGGGGAAAGACCCAACCCACCTGTAATTGACGATGCCAACGTCACGTAAAACACAGCAAGAGGACTCCAAAAAGAGTCTTCATTTTTCCAAAAATTTGGGGCACAGACACCACTTAAGTAGCATCAATTGCCCCAGAGTTGCTTAAAACGGTTGGTGAGGTGATTTGAACAAATCCTCAAGCTTTTACTCTCCCCAGGATGACACAGGGGTAGAAAAGTCCTTGCAGATCCATGATTTGTTCATCTTTATGAACGTGAGTCTGTCTACATTCTCAGTGGACAGCCACGTGCGCTTATCTGTCAGACTCAGCACACCACCAGCAGCGCTGAACACACGTTCAGAGAGAACAAAAGTTATTATTACTTTGAAAGCTGGTGGAGCTTAGTATAGATGGCCTAATAGAATGAGTACCACACACCGCTACAGGCCCAAAGTTATTTCCCAGGCAAGATGCAGCTAAAAATTCGTATTAATTTGAAAGCTGGTGGAGCTTAGTATAGATGGCCTAATAGAATGAGTACCACACACTGCTACGGGCCCAAAATTATTGTCCAGGCAAGATGCAGCTAAAATTATTATTAATTTGAAAGCTGGTGGAGCTTAGTATAGATGGCCTAATAGAATGAGTACCACGCACCGCTACAGGCCCAAAGTTATTTCCCAGGCAAGATGCAGCTAAAAATTCGTATTAATTTGAAAGCTGGTGGAGCTTAGTATAGATGGCCTAATAGAATGAGTACCACACACTGCTACGGGCCCAAAATTATTGTCCAGGCAAGATGCAGCTAAAATTATTATTAATTTGAAAGCTGGTGGAGCTTAGTATAGATGGCCTAATAGAATGAGTACCACACACTGCTACAGGCCCAAAGTTATTTTCCAGGCAAGATGCAGCTAAAATTATTATTAATTTGAAAGCTGGTGGAGCTTAGTATAGATGGCCTGATAGAATGAGTATCACACACTGCTACAGGCCCAAAATTATTTTCCGGCCTAGATGCAGCTAAAAATTATTAGTAATTTGAAAGCTTAAAACGGTTGGTGAGGTGATTTTACCAAATCCTCAAGCTTTTACTCTCCCCAGGATGACACAGGGGTAGAAAAGTCCTTGCGGATCCATGATTTGTTCATCTTTATGAACGTGAGTCTGTCTACATTCTCAGTGGACAACCGCGTGCGCTTATCTGTCAACACACCACCAGCAGCGCTGAACACACGTTCAAAGAGAACGCTGGCTGCGGGGCATGACAAGATGTCCAAGGCATGAGTGGCGAGCTCCTGCCATTTATCCAGATTGGAAGCCCAAAAAGAGCAAGGGTCCAGTGACACAGTCATGGCTTCGATGTTCAGTTGGAGATGCTCCTGTACCATCGTCTCTAGGCGTTGACTATGTGTCTGACTTCTTGTCTCCTGTAGTCTTGCAAAGGATGGGCTAAAAAACTGGTGAAAGGATTCCGCAAAATTGCTGTTAACACCAGCAGATACTGTGTTTCTGTTATGGTTTGAGTGCTGAAGACACGACAGTCCCACGGTTGGCAAGTTAGAACTGTGAGATTCACTACGTGCACCACTGGTGTTTTGTGGAAAAGCACATGTAAGATTCTGCAACAGTCTCGGCTGATACTCCTGCATGCATGAATCCCTTTCTATGACAGGAATTATTTCGGCAAATTTACTTTTGTACCGGGGATCTAACAGTGTGGCTACCCAGTAGTCAGGATTATTTCGAATTCTGACAATTCAAGGGTCATGTTGCAGGTAGCGCAGCAAGAAGGCACTCATGTGTCTTGCGCATCCAGGAGCACCAAGTCCCTGTTGTGTTGGTGGCGAGGTACAAATCATGCTTCCTTCCTCTGCTTTCTCCCCCCAACCTCGTACAACAGAAATGTGATCAAGGTCTCCCTCATCTGATGAGTCTTCCATGCCCATTGCCAGTTTGTCCTCCACTTCTTCCTGGGCTCCTGCACCTTCCTCACTAGTTTGGCTGCTACCATGAGCCCTGGTTATTCCCTCTCCCCCACCCTCCCATGCCAGCTGCCTTGTGCTGCCGACCATCTGGACCTTGCAGATGTTAGTCCTTCTGCATACAACTCCTCCTCCTCTACTTCCTCCACCTCCTCTTTTTCCACCACCTGACTCCGAATTCTGTTTAACATGTGCTCCAGCATGTAAATCACCGGAATAGTCATGCTGATATTGGCATAGTCAGCACTAAACATCTTCGTGGCCATTTCAAAACTGTGCAGAAGGGTGCATAGGTCCTGATCTGAGACCACTCCTCCAGCGTGATTTGCCCCACCTCTGGATCTCATTGGCCCAGGCAATAATTCAGAACGTATTGCACCAGGGCTTGTCGGTGCTGCCACAGTCGCTGCAACATGTGCAGAGTTGAATTCCACCGTGTTGGCACATCGCATTTGAGCCGGTGAAGTGGCAGGCCCAACGACTTCTGTAGAGATGTAAGTCGCAGAGCTGCTGCTGGTGAGCACACAGCAACCGTGCCCTCTACAGAAGGCCATGTAGTCCGGGATAGTGGGCTAAAAATTTCTGGACTACCAGGTTCAACACGTGAGCCATACAAGGCACGTGTGTGACATTGCCCCGGCGAAGGGCCGCACCCAGGTTTGCGGCATTGTCGCACACGGCCTTCCCTGGTTGCAGGTCCAGTGGAGACAACCATTCATGAAACTGGTTCTCCAGAGCTGACCACAACTCTTCAGCTGTGTGACTCACATTTCCCAGACATTTCAAAGTAAAAACCGCCTGATTACGTTGAGCCCTTCTGCCAGCATAGCAAGGAGGTGTGCAGGATCCCTTCTGCGCAGTTAGAAAGCCCGTGGCATGACCAGACAGGCTTTGGGTGTAGGTGGAGGACCGAGAGGAGGTTGAGGAGGCAGAAACATTGGAGGAACTTCGAGATAAAGAGGATTGACGCACAACTCGTGGGACAGCAAGACTTGGACAGCAGCCCCTTGTCCTGCTGTCACCATAGTTACGCAGTGCCCAGTCAGCAACATGTAACACCCCTGTCCATGCCTACTCGTCCAAGTGTCTGTGGTGAAATGCACCCTGTCACACACTGAGTTTCTCAAAGAAGCGGTGATGTTGTGTGCGACATGCTGGTGGGGCACAGGCACACCTTTCTTTGAGAAGTAGTGCTGACTGGGCATCTGGTACTGGGGCACTGCGACGGACATAAGGTCTCAAAAATCCTCTGTGTCCACAAGGCGGAAAGGCAGCATTTCTGTAGCCAAGAGCTTGCAGACGGTGAAATTCAACCTCTTAGCTTTCTCATGGCTAGGAGGAAATGGTCTTTTACTTGTCCACATCTGAGGGACCGAGGGCTGGCTGTAGTGCGTAGATGGGGTTGAGTAGGGTGTCCCCGGACAACTAACTGTCTGTAAGGAAGATGCAGGTGCAAAAGTAAGGTTGCCTTGATCCAAAGGTGGTGCTCTCTATGTCGGAGAGCGCTTAACACCAGCTGGTGTTTCCACTTCCAAATGAACTGATGACCTGCCAATCAGACTGGCTGTTGCGGGTAAAGAGGTGCCAGTTCTGAGTCTCAAAACAGGTCTGACTGCTGTCCCCCCAGTCACAGAGAATGAAAAGGCCGCTGTCGCGGATGCACAAGATGGGGCAGAAGGTGGTTGGGCCGGCCCGCTAGCCCGCATTGTAGCACAGTGAGCTTGCCACTGCAACTTATGCTTCATATCCATGTGACGGTTCATGCATGAAGTACTCAAACTATGGATTTTTTGGCCTCTACTTAGCTTTTGGTCACAAATGTTACAGATAACACGAGTTCAGTCATCCTTATCGATGATAAAAAATGCCCAGGTTATGCAAGGCTTAGAACCCATGCGACCTGAAGAGCCACCTTGACTTGTGGTCAGAGGCAAAGTTGTGGTTGAGGATGCAGTTGGTGACGTGCTTCCAGTACTACGTCTCTGTCCAGGAAGGCGCACCCTGACCTCGTCGTCACTCGAATCCTCCTCAACCTCCTCTGCTGACCTCATCGACTGTCTGACTGTGGGTTGACAGTAAGTGGGATCTGCAACCTTGTCATCATCACCCTGTGTGTTCTCACACCCGTCGTCCTCAGAGCCAACCTCTTCCTGCCCTGACACAAAACTCAAGTTGTCGCTCAAATCAGGTATTTGAGTCTCATCATCGTCTTCCTCATTGTCTCCACCAACAGGAGTTACAGTTTGGGAACAAGGGTCTACATTATGCTCAGAACCTTCTTCATCTCGTCCTGGATCCGACTCATAAACTTTCTGGGCATCAGTGCAGATCATTTCCTCGTCTGGATTCACAGAAGCTGTGGAGACGACCTCTGATTCCCAGGCTATAGTATGAGTAAACAGCTCTGCAGACTCAACCATCTGTTCTACCCCATACTCAGACGGGCAGCTCGAGACTTGGGAGCTGTGAGGAAGCAAGTGCAATTGGGGTGACACCTCTGAGGACTGGAGTTTTTGTGATGTTGAAGTTGAGGTGGAGGAGAGCCGACTTAAAGGAGCACTTGATATCTGTTGAAGCACCTTTTTTTTGTGCCTCATCTGGAATATGTAGCGATGGGCGTGCTCGTAAGAAAGGGATCGTACCACATTGTCCACTAAAAGAAGTAGACATCTTAGTTTGGCTGGAAGATGGTCTTTCTTCTGCAGATGTTACTGTTGCTTTAATACCTACCCCACGGACACAACATTTTTTTCCCTTCTGAACACGCCTATTCCCTTTCCATCATCAGCAAGCCTTTTGCCACTCATTTTGGTAGTTACCTAATTGACAACTCTGGAGTTGTTTGCACAAAAAACAATGGCTGCAAAAAATTCTTAGTATTTGAACGCTGGTGGAGCTTTGTATAGATGGCCTAATACAATGAGTATCACAGACTGCTACTATGCCCACAATTATTCTACAGGCAAGATGCAGCAAAAAATTATGAGTATTTCAACGCTGGTGGAGCTTTGTATAGATGGCCTAATACAATGAGTACCACAGACTGCTACTATGCCCACAATTATATTACAGGCAAGATGCTGCAAAAAATTATGAGTATTTCAACGCTGGTGGAGCTTTGTATAGATGGCCTAATACAATGAGTACCACAGACTACTACTATGCCCACAATTATTCTACAGGCAAGATGCAGCAAAAAATTATGAGCATTTCAACGCTGGTGGAGCTTTGTATAGATGGCCTAATACAATGAGTACGACAGACTGCTACTATGCCCACAATTATATTACAGGCAAGATGCAGCAAAAAATTATGAGTATTTCAATGCTGGTGGAGCTTTGTATAGATGGCCTAATACAATGAGTACCACAGACTGCTACTATGCCCACACTTATTCTACAGGCAAGATGCAGCAAAAATTCTGAGTATTTCAACGCTTCTGGACCTTTGTATAGATGGCCTAATACAATGAGTACCACAGACAGCTACTATGCCCACACTTATTCTACAGGCAAGATGCAGCAAAAATTCTGAGTATTTCAACGCTTCTGGACCTTTGTATAGATGGCCTAATACAATGAGTACCACAGATTGTTACTATGCCCAAAATTATTGTCCAGGCAAAATGCAGATAAAAATTCTTTTTTTTTTAAACTCTGGTGGAGCTTTGTATAGATGGCCTAATAGAATGAGTACCACACACTGCTACTATGCCCAAAATTATTGTCCAGGCAAGATGCAGATAAAACTTCTTTTTTTTTTAACGCTACTGGAGCTTTGTATAGATGGCCTTATAGAATGAGTACCACACACTGCTACTATGCCCAAAATTATTGTCCAGGCAAGATGCAGATAAAAATTATTATTTTTTTAATGCTGGTGGAGCTTTGTATTGATGGCCTAATAGAATGAGTACCACACACTGCTACTATGCCCAAAATTATTGTCCAGGCAAGATGCAGATAAAAATTCTTTTTTTTTTAACGCTGGTGGAGCTTTTTATAGATGGCCTAATACAATGAGTACCACAGACTGCTACTATGCCCACAATTATTATACAGGCAAGAAGCAGCAAAAATTATGAGTATTTTAACGCTGGTGGAGCTTTGTATAGATGGCCTAATACAATGAGTACCACAGACTGCTACTATGCCCACAATTATATTACAGGCAAGATGCAGCAAAAAATTATGAGTATTTCAATGCTGGTGGAGCTTTGTATAGATGGCCTAATACAATGAGTACCACAGACTGCTACTATGCCCACAAATATATTACAGGCAAGATGCTGCAAAAAATTATGAGTATTTCAACGCTGGTGGAGCTTTGTATAGATGGCCTAATACAATGAGTACCACAGACTGCTACTATGCCCACAATTATTCTACAGGCAAGATGCAGCAAAAAATTATGAGTATTTCAACGCTGGTGGAGCTTTGTATAGATGGCCTAATACAATGAGTACGACAGACTGCTACTATGCCCACAATTATATTACAGGCAAGATGCAGCAAAAAATTATGAGTATTTCAATGCTGGTGGAGCTTTGTATAGATGGCCTAATACAATGAGTACCACAGACTGCTACTATGCCCACACTTATTCTACAGGCAAGATGCAGCAAAAATTCTGAGTATTTCAACGCTTCTGGACCTTTGTATAGATGGCCTAATACAATGAGTACCACAGACTGCTACTATGCCCACACTTATTCTACAGGCAAGATGCAGCAAAAAATTATGAGTATTTCAACGCTTCTGGACCTTTGTATAGATGGCCTAATACAATGAGTACCACAGATTGTTACTATGCCCAAAATTATTGTCCAGGCAAAATGCAGATAAAAATTCTTTTTTTTTTAAACTCTGGTGGAGCTTTGTATAGATGGCCTAATAGAATGAGTACCACACACTGCTACTATGCCCAAAATTATTGTCCAGGCAAGATGCAGATAAAACTTCTTTTTTTTTAATGCTACTGGAGCTTTGTATAGATGGCCTTATAGAATGAGTACCACACACTGCTACTATGCCCAAAATTATTGTCCAGTCAAAATGCAGATAAAAATTCTCTTTTTTTTAACACTGGTGGAGCTTTGTATAGATGGCCTAATAGAATGAGTACCACACACTGCTACTATGCCCAAAATTATTGTCCAGGCAAGATGCAGATAAAAATTCTTTTTTTTTTTAATGCTGGTGGAGCTTTGTATAGATGGCCTAATAGAATGAGTACCACACACTGCTACTATGCCCAAAATTATTGTCCAGCCAAGATGCAGATAAAAATTATTTTTTTTTTAACGCTGGTGGAGCTTTTTATAGATGGCCTAATACAATGAGTACCACAGACTGCTACTATGCACACAATTATTATACAGGCAAGAAGCAGCAAAAATTATGAGTATTTCAACGCTGGTGGAGCTTTGTATAGATGGCCTAATACAATGAGTACCACAGACTGCTACTAAGCCCACAATTATATTACAGGCAAGATGCAGCCAAAAATTATGAGTATTTCAACGCTGGTGGAGCTTTGTATAGATGGCCTAATACAATGAGTACCACAGACTGCTACTATGCCCACAATTATATTACAGGCAAGATGCAGCCAAAAATTATGAGTATTTCAACGCTGGTGGAGCTGGCAAAAAGTGATAGCAACTGATGTTACCTAGCCCTCAAAAGGGCTGCAATTACAAATAGTCACTACTCCCAAGTTGACCTATCTGTCTATATAGAGCACAGATCTTCCTGCTAAAAGTGCTAGAAATTGCTGTAACCTAGCCCTTAAAAGGGCTGCAATTAAAAACTAGTCCCTCCCTACTCCCTAAACCTTCCTGTCTAACTGCAAATTCGCTTCACAGTCACTGTTAGAATGATAGCGCTAACAGCAGCAGCAGTGCCGTCTAACACTGTGCTGCAGCAGGTAGAAAATGGTGGCGAGGGGGGAAATGGCTGGGTCTTATAGGGCAAGGACATGTGACATACACAGCCAATGACACATGCCCTTGCTTGTGTGAAAAAACTCACTTCACTCCGTGTGTGTGCTGCTGATAGGCTGACAGACTGCACCGCCCACTGGAAATGCGGGAAAGAGAAAAAAAAATGGAGATCTTCATTATTTCTGCAGAGATTAGAGTTGAGCGATACTTTCCGATATCCTAAAGTATCGGAATCGGAATGGTATCGCCGATATCACTAAAATATCGGCGATACCCGATACCGATACCGGAAGTCCCATGTAAGTCTATGGGAACAAAATATCGCAACTAAAAAAACCCCATTCTTTCCTTGTAAACACTAAATATACACACATAGAATACATATATATATATACATGTCATTGTGACATATATATATACATATATGTATAGTTTATACACTTCTACATAGTAAAATATCCTCTGATTCAATTGCCGGGTAAAGCCGGCTTCAGTGAAAAGACAGAAGCACCCGACATGAAATGACACTTGGTGTACATAGGGTTAACCATGTCTTTTCATGTCGTTTGCTATCTGATTTGCACAAACAATTAAATCAGTCTATGTGTGCAAAATTTCACACCTGTAGGGGTTAATTAAAGGTGTAAATTCGTTGTAAAAAAAACGGACTTTTTTGCTACGAATTTACACCTTTAATTAACCCCTACAGGTGTGAAATTTTGCACACATAGTCTGATTTAATTGTTTGTGCAAATTAGATAGCAAAGGACATGAAAAGACATGGTTAACCCTATGTACACCAAGTGTCATTTCATGTCGGGTCACCCGACATGAAATGACACTTGGTGTACATAGGGTTAACCATGTCTTTTCATGTCCTTTGCTATCTAATTTGCACAAACAATTAAATCAGTCTATGTGTGAAAAATTTCACACCTGTAGGGGTTAATTAAAGGTGTAAATTCGTTGTAAAAAAAACGGACTTTTTTGCTACGAATTTACACCTTTAATTAACCCCTACAGGTGTGAAATTTTGCACACATAGACTGATTTAATTGTTTGTGCAAATTAGATAGCAAAGGACATGAAAAGACATGGTTAACCCTATGTACACCAAGTGTCATTTCATGTCGGGTTCTGCATTTTCACAAAAGCCGGCAATTGAATTAGCGGCTATTATACTATGTAGAAGTGTATGAACTACAAATATAAACATATATATATATGTGTCACAAATTCAATGACATTTATATATATATATGAGGTGTAAAATTGCTGAAAAAAAATGCGTGGGCTCCCGCCCTATTTTCGCAACCAGACAGACAAAGCCAGTGAGTGGGGGCAGATAATAATAGCCCAGAGAGGGACCATTATTTTTGCCCCCCCCCGGCTACTAACATCTGCCCCCAGACACCCCAGGAAAGACAAATCTATAATTAGATTCGCCCTTTCTGGCACTTTGCCCGTCTATTCCCATTGCCCTGTAGCGGTGGCGAATGGGTTAATATGGGGTTAAAACCACCTTGCTATTGAAAGGTGACCTTAAGCCAGGTTAATAATTGAGAGCTGTCAATTAGACAACTATCAATTATTAATCCTATTGCATGAAATAAAAATAAAACACACACACTTTAATTAAAAATCATTTTAATGAAATAAAGACACATGTTTTTGACCATATTTTATTTTACTGCAAAAAACATTTCCTGTAATAAAAATAAAATAAAAAAGCAAAATTATTCTTACCTATCCCATGCACAGTCAGGTCCCACGGTGTAATCCTTCAGAAAGGGTTAATGTTTACTGCAGGGACCGCAGCTAATGCTGCAGCCTCACAGTAAACCCCAAATGAATGAGTTCCTCTCCTGCCTGACAGAAGAGTAAAGGCTGGGTGTCACATAACGATACACCAGCGATCCCGACAACGATATGCACTTGTCAGGATCGCTGGTGTATCGCTACATGATCGCTGCTGAGCTGCCAAACAGGCAGCTCAGGCAGCGATCTGGGACAGCGACACTGCGGGTAACATCGCTTAAGGGCCCGTCTCACATAGCGATATCGCTACCGAGATCGCTGCTGAGTCACAGGTTTTGTGACGCAGCAGCGAGCTTACCAGCGATATCGCTGTGTGTGACATTCAGCGACGATCAGCCCCCCTGCCGGGTATCGCTGATCGTCGCAGAAATGTCAGGACCTTTTTTTGATCGCTGGTTTCCCTCTGACAGGCACGCATCGCTGCGTGTGACAGGCGGGAGACCAGCGATCCGCTGGTAACCAAGGTACACAGCGGGTTTCCAGGCACCGCGCAGCGCTTGGAAACCCGCTGTGTACCTTGGATACCAGCTCCCTGCATCAGGGCGCTGGTATCCAAGGTACACAGCGGGTTTCTAGGCACAGCCCCGCGCCTGGAAACCCGCTGTGTACCTTGGTTACCAGCGGATCGCTGGTCTCCCGCCTGTCACACGCAGCGATGCGTGCCTGTCAGCGGGAAACCAGCGATCAAAAAAAGGTCCTGACATTTCAGCGACGATCAGCGATACCCGGCAGGGGGGCTGATCGTCGCTGAATGTCACACACAGCGATATCGCTGGTGAGCTCGCTGCTGCGTCACAAAACTAGTGACTCAGCAGCGATCTCGGTAGCGATATCGCTATGTGAGACGGGCCCTTAAGTGGAAAGCTTAATTGATTGCTTTCCACTTTCACTTCAGGTCAGCCAGGGACACAATCAGTGACGTCAGAGGGAACTGATTAACAAAAATAGGGGTTCCCTTCGAAAAAAAAATGGCGTGGGGTCCCCCCTATTTTTGTTAACCAGCCAGATGAAGCAGACCGCTGAGGCCTGGATTTTCAGGCTGTTAAGGAGCCAAGATCCATGGACCTTGCCAGCCTGATAATACTAGGCCACAGCAGTCTGCATATCTTGGCTGATTAACAAAAATAGGGGATCCCTCGAAAAAAATTGGCGTGGGGTCCCCCCTATTTTTGTTAACCAGCCAGATGAAGCAGACCGCTGAGGCCTGGATTTTCAGGCTGTTAAGGAGCCAAGATCCATGGACCTTGCCAGCCTGATAATACCAGGCCACAGCAGTCTGCATATCTTGGCTGATTAACAAAAATAGGGGATCCCCTCGAAAAAAATTGGCGTGGGGTCCCCCCTATTTTTGTTAACCAGCCAGATGAAGCAGACCGCTGAGGCCTGGATTTTCAGGCTGTTAAGGAGCCAAGATCCATGGACCTTGCCAGCCTGATAATACCAGGCCACAGCAGTCTGCATATCTTGGCTGATTAACAAAAATAGGGGATCCCCTCGAAAAAAATTGGCATGGGGTCCCCCCTATTTTTGTTAACCAGCCAGATGAAGCAGACCGCTGAGGCCTGGTTTTTCAGGCTGGTAAGGATCCAATATCCATGGACCTTGCCAGCCTGATAATACCATGCCACAGCAGTCTGCTTAGCTTGGCTGGTTAACAAAAATAGGGGATCCCCTCGAAAAAAAAAACGGCGTGGGGATCCCCCCTATTTTTGTTAACCAGCCAAGTAAAATGCAGACTGCTGCGGCCTGGTATTAAAAGACTGTCAAGGCCCATGGATTTTGGCCCTCAACAGCCTGATAATACCAGGCTACAGCAGCCCCACATTTGGCGCATCAAAAGATGTGCCAATTGTGGCACTTTACCCGGCTCTTCCCACTTGCCCTGTAGCGGTGGCAAGCGGGGTAATAAGGGGTTAATGTCACCGTTGATTGCACGGTGACAATAAGCCCGGTTAATAATGGAGAGGTGTCAATAAGACACCGATCCATTATTAATCCCAAAGTTAATAAATGCATAAAAAAAAGACAAAGCAAGAAAAAAGTATTTTAATGAAATAAAAGAGACAACACAGTTTTCATTAATTTTATTGTACTCTCATTCCTGCGACGCCATCGATCTCCTGTAAAAAAAGAAAAAAAAACAAACCAACAGTATACCACCTGTCCGACGTAGTCCATAACGACAGTCCCACGACGATCCAACTCTGCTACATCGCAATGACAGGCAGAGCCTGTCATCGCGACGCAGCACAGCTGATTACCTGCTTCCCCGGCGGTGACGTCATCGGACTGACTGCTTTACGGCCGGGATTACCCAGCAGTCACTGCAGTTATCGCGAGAAACTGCATGTGACCGCCGGGGAAAGAAGATTGCGGCCATCAAGCAGTCCAGGACGTGACCGCCGGAGATCTTCTGCCAGGTAAGTGCCGCTGACTCCTGACAGACCCGACCGACGGACACTGACAGTGACAGTGACAATCCCGATTCCGGTATCCGATAAGACGAAAATATCGGAACTCGGAATCGGAATTCCGATACAGCCAATATCGGCCGATACCCGATATTTGCAGTATCGGGATGCTCAACCCTAGCAGAGATCCATCCCATGCCCCTCCCCCCGCCCCGCTGTACACTCAAACTGTGTATTAACAGTGATTCTCAGTATTACTCTGAAAAAATCCAGTGACGATTTAGGTGCACGAACCGTTATCGAACATAACCTCGAACAGCCGGATTTTTTCAAAATCGTTCGGGTTCATCGAACGGATCGAACACCACCCAAAAGAGCTCGAATTTGAAATTGGCAAACAGTTCGCTTCGAACACCGCTCATCTCTAATCCTAAATAACAAAGATGGTCAAAATATTACTTCAAGACATGGAAGAGCATAACTCTTTATTTCCTTTATTTTCTATCCTAATGCAGTTGAAGAATTAAAGTCTTCTATTTTCTAGATTTTTGTCTGTCTTAAGATGTAATAAAATCAGAACAGTTCACCAAATTAGGAACACTATTCCCAATCTCCCCGGTCCGAAGCAAAACTTTTTTAGCCATACAGATGGCAGAAAGGAGGTTTGTATTGAAAATGAGTTTAGAGGTCTCAGATCAGCTATAATCAATAATAAAGAGCATCTAAAGAAATGTAAGACTTTCCGTATAATGCAACATTTTTGGCAATCTTCTTTAAAGTGAAGCCAAGTTTTAAACAGGCAAAAACCAGCTCTTCAGCTTAATGTACTAAAGATTGGTCCCGCCGGCTCAAGGTTGAGTTCCATTAGCGGAGGAGAGCAGAAGCCTACCTTCTGCCTGTCTATATTTAACCTGGCGATGGCTTGGAAAAAAAAAAAGAAAATGTTTTTGCTCTCCTGTGTAGTACTATTTCTTTCTTTTTACAAACACTAAATTTATCATCTACATTTCAGAAAAGAAACCAGCTGCTATAGTTATTAAAGGTTGGAACAATCTACAATATCCCCATTAAGTTGCCCTTTTTTAAGGTACAAATTATCATGTGCTCGATGGAAAGGACTGGAATTGTTGACACTCGTAGGGCTTCACAAAGTCCACTTTAATAAGACAGGTGGGTAACTAATAATGTGGAAAATTACCTGCAGATTGAGGAGATTGGGAATGACTAATGGCCCAACCGAAGCAAGTAAATTAGTAGCAAAATGATACCATTTGCAGTCAACGGGTGAATAGGGGACCGGATGGCACAGTGGCATGTGGTCGAGAGCTTATTGGATATTAGCTTGAATGCTGCCCAAATTCAAGAAAAAATCTTATAAACTTACAGCACTTAAAAAAAAAACCTTTTACTTGTTTTTTACCAATGTATTTATTGCAAAATTATCTTTTGATGTCATTGAAAATGTGCAATTGTTGTAATATTGTTATAAAATCCTGAACTTACTCTTTATTGTATATCCAATCCTTTCATGTTAGAATCTCACAACGTTACGTTGACAATGGGGAGTCTTGCACAGATCCTCAGCAATGAAATTAAATCTATAGGGGAAGCTTGTAACAGTTGCTTCATTCTACATTTTACGCCTCCAAAGGAGAAATGAATCAATACCTAGTTCTCATTTAAAGAGGACTTGTCAGCAGGAAATTCAACCCTTAACTATAGGCATAAGTATAAAGCTCCTCTAATGTTTATTACATTCATACATTGTCTGTAGAATTTTCTTAGAGCATTTTTGAGAAATCCATCCTTGAGGTTTTAAAAGCAAGTTCGACCGGGCAGTCACATCACTCCTCAACTCACTGTGTCCTCTCCTTTTCCTCATGCACCATCGGGCTTTGGATTTTGATTGACAGGTCACTCTTCTCTCAGTGACCTGACTTTCCTCTGCGGGCGCCATAATTGAGCAGGGTTGTTTCATAAGAAGTGGCTTGCTCAGAAAGCTCCCAATGATGTTTAGAATTCATTGGATTGGCATACGCAATGTCATCAGGACTTTACTGCGCTCGCGCTGACTCTCCTGATGAGACGAACAAGGGCACTGATGATTCCTATACAGAATATTGAGCACATATCGAACACGTAGCTTTTCTCTTTAAAAATATATAATCTCACTTATACTTTCTTAAATATTCAAATTTCAGGTTTATTAACCTTTTGGTATGACTGACAACTCTGTAGTTGATCAATTCTAAAAGTAATCATCAAAAATACAAATGGATTAGAAGTTCTGCACGCAGTGTATGTAGAAAAAATAAATTACATTTTCCAGCAGAATTCAAGAAAATTTGCCAAATTGTACATTTCGTAGTGTCGTTTATCCTAAGAAAACATTGTTTGAAGTTTAAGTGGGTGTAAAATACACAGATTATAATTCCTAGGAGAATGTGGCTTCAAATGTTCTCAGTTTTTCAAGCTTGATATATAGAGTATATAATATATAAAATAAGGGAAAAAAGTAGAAGCACAATTTGAAATGTTTAACATTTTAATTCAAAGATGTGTCCATAGTTCCATATTCTTGAACTTGAATAAAAACATGAAACTAATTCATTACAATGCTGCAATATGTCATAAAAACCCTCCACAGTCTGCAACTAACATTTCCACCTCTGAGTGACTATCTAAAGACAATTTGCCACTGATTCCTCAAAGTGTTTACCCAGAAACCTGACGCAAAGCACTTTGGAAAGTTACAACATTTTTGCTCAATGCGAGACTGGTCAAAAATGCTTCATCTTTTGTTATTTCTATTTTTGTTCAGCTCCACCAAAAACCAAAAAAGGCCTGGGGCATTGCGGTGATCTCTCGTCTAAGGCCGGGGTCACACTTGCGAGTGTGATGCGAGAAACCTGCGCAAGTCTCTCGCATCGATACCCGGTACTGCTGCCGGCACTCTGACCGGAGTGTGCGACTGCATAGAAATACATGCAGCCAGAAATCAAAATAGGGGAAAAAGGATAATTGCTTACCAGAATACGCCGGAGACCGACTGTGCCTGAAATTCAGTGGCTGACTACTACGTAAGAGCAAATGTAGAGACAAGGAATTTTTCCGACGCAGGAATCCTTTTCTTAAAAAAATATTTTCTTTATTCAGACATCTTCATAGGTAAAAACAGTAACAGTTTGACAATACCTTTATAGTTTGAACTATACGCTGTCCATAAAGTAGGAACATTGGTCCCACTTTTACTGTTAGGCCAGGGTCACACTGGCAACAAAATCGGACGACTGCAAAGCGATGAAATATCGCATTGCTGTCGTACCAATGTTAATCTATAGAGCAGCTCCCAGCATCAGATTTTTTGTTTTCCGTTTTATACGTGCGAGTGCAATCGCAGCATGCTGCGATTGTCACCGATTGTGGGTCGACAATCGCCAATGCAAGTCTATGGGTGTGATGAAAAATCGGATTACAAATGGACCGCACGTGTGACTTACGAGAAAATCGCACCGGTGTCCTTTAGAAAAGCCGGCAATTCATCCCCGGCTATACTGTAAAATCACACTGACAGGTTTTATAAAGAATAGAAAGAATAGATATATACACATAGAATACACATATATATATATATATATATATATACACATGTTATTGTGACACATATATATATATATATTTATAGTTCATACACTTCTACATGGTATAATAGCCGCTACTTCAATTGCCGGCTTTTGTGAAATTACAGACCCGACATGAAATGACACATGGTTTACATACAGTTAACCATGTCATTTCATGTAGTTTGATATATGGTTTTCACTAACAATGACATGAGTGTATGTGTGCAAAATTTCATACATGTAGGGGTTAATTAAAGGTGTAAATTCGTTGATAAAAAATGCGTAGGCTCCCGCACTATTTTCTCAACCAGACAGGGAAAGCCAATGAGTGGGGACAGATAATAATAGCCTAGGGAGGGTGCATTTATTTTGCGCCCCCCTGGCTACTAACATCTGCCCCCAGACACCCCAGAAAAGGCAAATCTATAATTAGATGCGCCCTTTCTGGCACTTAGCCTGTCTATTCCCATGGCTCTGTAGCGGTGGCTAATGGGTTAATAATGGGTTAAAGCCACCTTGCTATTGAAAGGTGATTTTAATCCAGGTTAACAATTGAGAGTTGTCAATTAGACAACTCTCAATTATTAATCCTATTGTATGAAATAAACATAAAACACACACACACTTTAAAAATCATTTTAATGAAATAAACACATTTTTTGACCATCTTTTATTTTCTTTGTAATCCATGCGAAGCCCTTGTTCTCCTGTAATAAAAATAAAATAATAAAGCAACATTATTCTTACCTATCCGGCAATCTGTCAGGTCCCCCGCTGTAATCCATCGGAAAGGGTTAACAGGTTTGCAGGCAGCAACGCAGCTAATGCTGCCAGCTCAGCTGTAACCCCCCGAAGGAAAGAGCTAATCTCCCGGCTGGCAGGAGAGGAAGTGATTAGTGTGGGAAGCTTAATTGATTGCTTCCCACGGTAATCAGTTCACTTCAGGTCAGCCGGGGACTCCCTCTGACGTCATTGATGCTGTGCGGTGTCCCCGGATGACCTGAAGTGAACTGATTACCGTTTATTTAATTAAAGTGTGTGTGTTTTATTTGTATTTCATACAATATGATTAATAATTGAGAGTTGTCTAATTGATAACTCTCAATTATTAACCTGGATTAAGGTCACCTTTCAATAGCAAGGTGTTTTAACCCATTATTAACACATTTGCCACCGCTACAGGGCAATGGGAATAGACAGGCAAAGTGCCAGAAAGGGCGAATCTAATTATAGATTTGCCTTTTCTGGGGTGACTGGGGTCAGATGTTAGTAACCAGGGGGGGCACAAAATAAATGCACCCTCCCTAGGCTATTATTATATGCCCCCCACTCATTTGCTTTGCCAGTCTGGTTGAGAAAATAGTGCAGGAGCCCACGCATTTTCTTTCAACGAATTTACACCTTTAATTAACCCCTACATTTATGAAATTTTGCACACATACACTCATGTAATTGTTAGGGAAAACCATATATCAAACTACATGAAATGACATGGTTAACTGTATGTAAACCATGTGTCATTTCATGTCGGGTCTGTAATTTCACAAAAGCCGGCAATTGAAGTAGCGGCTATTATACTATGTAGAAGTGTATGAACTATAAATATATGTATATACTGTATATATATGTCTCAATGACATATATATATGTCTTCTATGTGTATATATCTATTCTTTCTTTTGTGATTTAAAAAATAATAATTTGGATCCATTATATGTCGGTTTTGCTAGCCACCGACAAAATCTCTCAAGTCGGATGTCAATCGGATGTGAAACGTATGCTCAGATGCGACTAAATCGCATCATCCCCGGATAATCGGATGACAGACGGAACAATGTTCAGGAAACTTTTGTGTGATAATCGTCCCACTAAAACGGTCCAATTTTTTAGACGTTGTGTGTGACCCCGGCCTTATTATTACCACGATTAGTCTCAAGCAACAAACTGTTCCTAGATCCTGTATCCACTCGATTGACTGCCCTATCCAACATCAATTTTTTATAGTCTCCCCTGGAAAGTCTGTCCTTAATACTTTTACTTTCCCGACTATACAAGGTAGCACTAGAGCATGTCCTCTTAGCACGTATAAATTCACCTAATGGGATAAATCTTTATTGTACTGGGGTTGGGTATCTGTGCAGGTATTTACTCAGCTTTGTCAGTTCACATTGATTAATTTATTGAGATATCTTTATCCAACACGCACATGAAATTGGTACGCATACACACACAGTGTGGTGTCGGGATATCATTATACATTTTCTATAGGACCGCACTCTATGAACATTGTAATGGTTGTTAAAGGAGGTGTTCTTTCTAATTAACCACATGTGCTGTTGTAGTGGTTAAGAACATAAAAGGAATTGTTGATTTTATGTTTGCATGCCTTTGAGGAAGGACCGTTTTTAACGGGTCCAAAACGCGTCAAGTGGGTTTCCCCCTCATGTACTGGTTTTACCTATGAAGATGTCTGAATAAAGAAAATATCATTTTAAGAAAAGGATTCCTGTGCCGGAAAAATTCTTTGTCTCTACAGTACATGCAGCCACACATTTCGTTCCCGAGTGCCGGCGGCAGTGCCGGGTATTGATGCGAGAGACTCCTGTGAGTTTCTCGCATCACACTCGCAAGTGTGACCTCAGGCCTAATCCATGATGAGTTTTGGTGTGACTGGAGTAAGATTTGTCGTGAGGCGCATGCCACTTTTAAGATGTGAAATCACACCCCTTCTCTCCCATTACAAATAAAGGTAATAATATTTTTTCTTAAAAAATGCACATATGTGGTTGTGCCACCTTCAGAAAAGTCTGATCTACTAAAATATAAAATTAATTAATAATAATAATAATAATCTTTATTTTTATATAGCGCAAACATATTCCGCAGCGCTTTACAGTTTGCACACATTATCGTCGCTGTCCCCGATGGGGCTCACATTCTAGATTCCCTATCAGTATGTTTTTGGAGTGTGGGAGGAAACCGGAGAACCCGGAGGAAACCCAGGCAAACACGGGGAGAACATACAAACTCCTTGCAGATGTTGTCCTAGGTGGGATTCGAACCCAGGACTCCAGCGCTGCAAGGCTGTAGTGCTAGTGTGATCCGACAGTCCAAAAGTGCGTGGGCCTCACCTGTAGTTCTCGTGCCAAAAAAGGATCGGACCACCCGGTTCTGCGTGGACTACAGGGGGCTCAACGCCATCACTACCTCTGATGCGCACCCAATGCCACGCATCGAGGATCTGCTGGAGCGTTGGCGAATGCCAAGTACATATCCATCATGGATTTAAGCCGGGGATACTGGCAGATTCCCCTGAGCCCTGCGGCGCAGGAGAAATCCGCCTTTATCACCCCTTTTGGACTGTACAAGTCCACGGTCATGCCTTTCGGCATTAAGAATGCCCTTGCCACTTTTCAGCGGATGGTCAACCACCTGCTTCAGGGACTGGAGGAGTACGCTGTGGCGTACCTGGACGACATTGCCGTCTTCAGTTCCACCTGGGAGGAACACCTTCAGCATCTCCAGGAGGTGCTCAAGCGTATTCACCAGGCAGGTCTGACCATCAAGCTGGGAAAATGCCAGATGAGCATGAGGGAGGTCCACTACCTGGGCAGGGGTTCAATGAGTCCGGAGCCAGAGAAAGTGGACGCGATCGTGTCCTGGCCCACCCCCAGGACCGAAAAGCAGGTGAAGTCCTTCCTGGGCACTGCAGGGTACTATAGGCGTTTCGTACCGAACTATAGCGCCATTGCAAAACCCTTGACGGACCTCACCAAGGGCGGTCTACCCCAAACAGTCAGCTGGACAGATGGCTGTGAGGTGGCATTCCGAGCTTTGAAAACAGCCCTGTGCAGCTCTCCAGTGTTGAACGCGTCGACAGCAGTCCGCCATTCCTGGTACAGACTGACGCCAGCGAATTTGGCCTCGGTGCTGTACTCAGCCAGGTTGATTTGGGGAACCAGGAGCACCCCGTGTTGTACCTGAGCCGGAAACTTCTGCCGAGGGAAGTGGCATACTCCACCATCGAGAAGGAGTGCCTGGCCATGGTCTGGGCACTGCAACGTTTGCAGCCCTACCTGTACGGGCGCACCTTCAAGGTGGTCACCGACCACAACCCTCTGAGCTGGCTGCACACAGTGTCCGGAACCAATGGTAGGTTGCTACGCTGGAGCCTTGCCCTACAGCAGTATGATTTTGCCGTACAACACAAGAAAGGCAGCGATCATGGGAATGCTGATGGGTTGTCACGACGTGGCGAACCCGCTGAGGTGCGCATGGCGGATTACCGACAGGTCATGCCTCCTTAGCGCCCTCTAAGAGGGGGAGGTGTGATGATACTGCAAGCTCCATTACTTGTGCTGTTCTAGACCTTTCCACATAGAACTATGACCACCATCGTTTTGCCAGCACTGAGCAAAGCCCCTCCCTCTCTCTCTGCAGTTCACTCCTCTCATCCCTCCCACCTCAGGAATTCTTTAGGAATGTCCTTTGTCTCTCAAAACCCTGCAGAAAGGTCCCATACATATCATGAGAATTCATTCTTTTGCTCATAACACGGTGGGAGCTTTCGCTAGAAACACGAAAGCTACGGTTTTGAATCCGGCGTCCATCAGGCGTCGTTCCGTGGTACTGGTGAACCCGTAACTCCAACAGAACCCGAGAAATGGAATTCTCGGATGCACCATGAACTATCTCACCCAAGTTTGGGCTCATTTGAACAGTCATTTCAAAGTAAGATCATTGATAGGTCTACCATTATTCTGCTAGGTTCCCAGGATGAGGTATGGCCCTTATGATCTTCCAGTGCTTCAAACTATAACTTGTAGCCCGGGGAGGTGGCCAGAAAACCATCGTGTGGCGGACCGTGTGTACGTTCATCACATTGGTAAAAATAATTTACCCGATCAGCAAACACCATAAACAAAAAAATTCAATAACGCCAAAATTATGTTTTTTGGTCTCTGTTATACACAAAAAATGCTGTAATAAGCGATCAAAACTTCACATCTACCCCACAATATTATAAATAAAAACAAAGTATCATGACCCAAAAACTAAGCCCTCACACAACTTCATTGACCAGAAAAAAAAAACAATACAGGTCTCAGAAAATGTCGATACAGCCCCCAAAATTGAAATTCTGATCTTTTCTATTTCACTAAAATAATTTAAAAAAAACTGGACATGTCTGGTATCGGCATAATTTTACTAATGAGTAGAATCATATTGCAAGGTCATTTTTACTACAAAATGTACACCATAAAAACCATTCCTAAAAACCCATGTTAGAAATGCTATTTTTCACAATTTCTCTACTCTTGGATTTTTTTCCCACTTTCAAGTATACTATGTGGTAAAATGTACAAAAGTGCAACTCATCCTGCAAATAACAAGTCCTGATATGTCTATGTGAACAGACAAATACAAATATTATGGCTCTGATGAAAAGGGGAGGAAAAACCAAAAATGCTAAAATGTAAATTGGCCGTGTCGTGACGGTGGTTTTCCTACAGTGCACATATAGTGCATATTAACAGGATTAGTGATAAATGTGTGATCTTTGGGTGCTTCACCACTGGGTCCACACAATCCAATGAAATGGGCTATCAACCCTCTCTCCCTCTTTAGTAAGGTTGTTTAGTATATGAATGGAGATAGTTTGGAGTGCACTGTCACTCCATTCACTGAATGTTAAATCCCATTGAGATGCTCTGGATGGACATGACCTAGGATACAAGAACAAAATCTGCTCAAAAAGAAGAATTTTCATGCAAGTGTCCTTACTTCATCACATATCCATATAGGAAGTAAAATACAAAAGAGCCGTGCTATGCATAAGTATAAATCATTGCACTTAGTGTTTGCTTTTTTTGTATTGCAGCTACTTTTGTATTTTTTTCATTATAAGATTAAACATAAAAGCATTTGCTAAGAGCGCAAATGAGAAGAATGAAGAATCGGTTGGCAAAGATATAGTGTACTTGGCAAGATGATTAAAACATTGTACGTAAAAGGAAAAAGTTTAAACTTTAAGATTAATCTCCTTAAAGAAGTTTGTAAAAGCAAAAATGCTTACTTTCCTATGAAAGATAACTGCTTTAATTTTTTTTTAAGTTATTTCAAACTTCAGGCTCTCTTCATTCTCCCAATCATTAGTTACATGTTAAAGTACAATTTATGGACTGTATTTATACTCAAGAAACTTTTTTGTGCCTATAAGACAAAGGGCAGAATTATCTGTACTTACTACATATCTCCATCATTTCCAAAAAACAACATGGAGAAAGTACTATCATTCTGCACATAATTCACAGGATACATACAGTAATATCTCTACATTACTTATAGGAAGAAACATGGAAGTAGCGCTGCTTGTTCCATAGATCATATGGAGAAAGTGATAGGAAGGCAGCACTATCTGTGCCTACTTCACAAAAGGGAGTGACAAGGAGCAAATAGCATCCTTAGTTTCCTGGTTTACAGGGAGAGACAGAAGGTACTACTTGCTGTACCTACATAATTTGCAGTGTTAGACAAGTAGGCAGGGCTCTCATTATTTACATATTTTCAGGACAAGACATGAAGGCAGTACTATCTGTGCCTATATGCAATATAGATGTGTGCTGGCACCATCCACAGATGCTCCCTTTAATGCATGGGATAAGCAGGGAACCAAACCTTGCAGGAATGCGGGATATATAAAATAGCATATACGGCATATCAGGAAAAGTAGAGGAAAAATTGTACTCAATGTCCTTTAACCCCTTCACCCCCAAGGGTGGTTTGCACGTTAATGACCGGGCCAATTTTTACAATTCTGACCACTGTCTCTTTATGAGGTTATAACTCTGGAACGCTTCTACGGATCTTCACGATTCTGAGATTGTTTTCTCGTGACTAGTGTTGAGCGATACGATACTGCAAATATCGGGTATCGGCCGATATTAGCTGTATCGGCCTTTCGATTCCGAATACCGATATTTTCGTCATATCGAATACCGGAATCGGATTTGTCACTGTCACTGTGAGTGTCCGTCGGTCGGGTCTGTCAGGAGTCAGCGGCACTTACCTGGCAGAAGATCTCCGGCAGTCACGTCCTGGACTGCTTGATGGCCGCCATTATCTTCTCCCTGGCGGTCACATGCAGTTTTTCGCAATAACTGCAGTGACTGCAGGGTGATCCCGGCCGTAAACCAGTCCGATGACGTCACCGCCGGGGAAGCAGGTAATCAGCTGTGCTGCGCCGGGATGACAGGCTCTGCCTGTCATTCTGATGTAGCAGAGCTGGATCGTCGTGGGACACTCGTTACTATGGACTGCGTCGGTCAGGTGGTATACTTTTTTTTTTTTTTTCATTTTTTTACAGGAGATCGATGGCGTCGCAGGATGAGACTGTAATAAAAGTAATGAAAACTGTGTTTTTTGTTTTTTTTATTAAATTAAAAAACTTTTTTATGAACATTCACCCGTCCGGGTACATCAACAATTTAACTATTTACATACAGTGACCCTGTCCGGGTTATTTATAATTCTTTGGCAGGGGTGTTCCAGGTACCACCTGGTACTCTTCTGATGCTTGCCAAACATCCGAGGCACCAAGGACCACCAGGACCTGATGACGTCGTGTGGCCTGTACAGTCAAGTCGTGACCCGCTATCTGGGTCTGTGTGGCCACCTCTTTCATCTCCCTCCGGGTCTGGAACCCTATGTCCCGGACTGAACGAACCCCAGGGGGCCTAACAGGCGCCGGGTACGGGCCAGCTATACTTATCATGTCCATAGCTGGGGCTGCTGAGGAGACCACTGAGGGAGGCTGGGGAGATTTACGGCGTGGGGTGGGCACTTTTGCAGAGGCCTGGATGTGGGAGGCTGAAGGCTCCGAGGGTCTCACAGGTTCCTGACACTCTGGGGAGTAGGGGTCTGCACCTGGTAACATTTAGGGCGTACCATCCATTGTAACCCCAGTGTCAGGTGTAAGTCACCAAGTCTCCTGGCAACAGGTCCCTCCCCGGGTGTCCTTCTGGGAGGTGAGCCTCCACGTCCCGCCGGTTCACAAAAACTTCTAAATAAAGTCCAGGCTCCTGGATGAAGCCCCAACCACCTTTCAATTTAAAACTCCGTACTGCACCCTTATGCCGCGGCTCCCACAGGGTTCCTTTATCTTTTCTCATCCGGTCCTTATCTGCCCGGTCCTTCTCCAGCTGACGTTGGCGAAGCTTTTGGGTTTCTCGCTGCTCCCTTTGTCACTCTGCTTCCCGCTCCCAACGTCTCCACTCTTCCTCCTGACGCCGGTTGAAATTCTCCTCCACCAGCAGCTCCATGTCTCCACCATCAAACTGCAGCTTACAGTGTCCGGTGTTGTGAATGGGTTTGAGATGAGTTCTGAGCAGAGGCTCCCTCTGGTGGTTACAAGCGGTACTAGTGAGGATTGGGAATCAGGTGTTACTGATTGGTCTTATTTAAGGGAATCATTTTCCTATCAGGGTTGCCGGTGATCAATTGTTCTGGTCTGAATCCTTCTTTCCAGTTTCCCTTGTATCCTGCTGTGTCGTGTCTGCATCTCCTGCTATCAGATAAGACAATTTCTTATTTTGTGTTTTTGCTATATTTTTGCATTTTGTCCTGCACTTCTGTGGGGGCCTTCTGGGTCCCCTCCGGGGGCTTTTGCCCTCTCAGTTTAGTCCAGCCACTGTGTTTTGTACTTTTGCTTTTTGCAGTTTTTTCAGTGGCTGCTGTTTTTGTTACACCAGAGAACTAATTTAGGTGGTAGAGGTCGTGTGATCTCAGGTGATTTTGAAATTAGTAGAGTTGGTGTTTTTCAGGGTTTTCTGGGATTGCAGTAAGTACCCTTCCTGTCCTTTTCTATTTAGATAGTTTGGGCCCCAGCGTTTGCTCATACTATTTTCTTTCTGTGTCAGTATTTCCTCTTGTCTAACCGCCATTACATGTTTGGGGGCTTTCTATTATCTTTGGGGTTCTGCTCCGGGGCAGATAGCTTTCCTATTTCTATCTTTAGGTGTAGTTAGTTTCTCAGGCTGTGACGAGGCGTCTAGGACCATCGTAGGAACGCTCCACGGCTGCCTCTAGTTGCGGTGGTTAGTCAGGGTACTGCAATCTCATAGATTCCAACTGCTCTGGTGTATTTCCTTTTTTACCTGCACTCCTCAGCTACCGTAACATAACAGTATCACCGGCCATAAAAATTGTATGGTACTCACAGAAGGGAAAAAATATTTTGAAGGAAGAAAAGTTGTCAGAGATATTTTTCTGTTTGTTGCATTTTTTTTTTTTTTTTTTTTTTTCCCTCTGTATCTCTGGGTGCTGGGGAGGATCTTTTCTCCCAATGGAGTTTGCACAGTTGTCTGGCCGTGTGGATCAGCTTGCCACTGAGGTTCAGAGTATTGCTGCATACCTTGCTAGGTTGCCTGTTGTGGAACCTAGGATCCCCATGCCAGATTTGTTTTCAGGGGATCGAGCTAAGTTTCAGAATTTCAAAAATAATTGTAAATTGTTTCTTGCCTTAAAATCTAAGTCCTCAGGAAACGCAGCGCAGCAGGTTCAAATTGTCATCTCTCTCCTGCACGGCGACCCTCAGGATTGGGCTTTTTCCCTGATACCTGGGGATCCTGTTTTGAGTGATGTTGATGCATTTTTTCAGGCTTTGGGGTTATTGTACGATGAGCCTAATGTCACTGATCAAGCTGAAAAAGCCTTGTTGGCATTAAATCAGGGGCTTGATGACGCTGAGTTATACTGTCAGAGATTCCGTAGGTGGGCAGTCCTGACCAAATGGAATGACGACGCTTTGGCGGCCCTTTTCCGGAAGGGTCTGTCGGATAATGTAAAGGATGTTATGGTGGGATTCCCTGTCCCCTCTGGTCTCAATGATTCTATGTCATTAGCGATTCAAATTGACAGACGTTTGCGTGAGCGGAGAAGTATGCGTGGAGTGGTGTTGCCTTGTGAGCCAGCTGCTGAGCCCATGCAGTGTGATGGAGTGGTGTCTGGGGCACAGCGTCATGAGTTTCGAAAGCGCAATGGGTTATGTTTCTACTGTGGTGATGCCTCTCATGCTATTTCAGTCTGCCCTAAGCGGGGAAGACGTTTTGCACGCTCAGTTGTCTTGGGTGGTGTTCAGACTAAGTTTTTATTAACTGTCACTCTGATATGCTCTCTGTCCTCATTTTCTGCTCAGGCTTTCGTTGATTCTGGAGCAGCTATTAACCTGATGGATTATGATTTTGCTAAACGTTGTGGATTTCCCTTGATACCCCTACAGAAGTCTATTCCCCTACTGGGGATCGATTCTACCCCTTTGGCTGAGAATAAACCCCAGTTTTCTACTCAGGTGATAATGAGGGTTGAACCTGATCACCAGGAGTGCTGCAAATTTTTGGTTCTATATAATCTGCATGACATTATCGTGCTGGGTTTCCCTTGGTTACAGTCTCATAATCCTGTTTTGGATTGGAAATCTGTGTCTGTAACCAGTTGGGGCTGCCAATGTGTTAATACCAACACTCCTGTTTTTTCTGCCTCCCCCCAGGCTGAGGATGTTCCTGACTTTTTGTTTGATTTTTCTGATGTGTTTAGCGAAAGTAAATCTGCATCCTTACCTCCCCATAGGAGCTATGACTGCGCTATTGAATTAGTGCCAGGTAGTAAATTCCCTAAGGGTCGCCTTTTTAACTTGTCTGTACCTGAACATGACGCTATGCGGTCTTATATCAAGGAATCATTGGAGAAGGGTCATATCAGACCATCCTCTTCACCCTTAGGTGCCGGTTTTTTCTTTGTGGCCAAAAAAGATGGTTCATTAAGGCCGTGTATTGATTATCGTCTCTTGAACAATATTACTGTGAAATATCAATACCCGTTACCCTTGATTTCTGACCTGTTTTCCAGGGTGAAAAACGCTACTTGGTTTACCAAGCTTGACCTCAGGGGGGCGTATAACCTTATTCGCATTAAGCACGGGGATGAATGGAAGACGGCATTTAACACCCCTGAAGGGCATTTTGAGTACCTTGTGATGCCCTTTGGGCTCACTAATGCTCCTTCCGTCTTCCAGTCCTTCATGAATGACATTTTCAGGGATTTTGTGGACAAGTTTCTGATTGTTTATTTGGATGATATCTTGATTTTTTCTAATGACTGGGACTCTCATGTGAAACATGTTCGAACTGTATTCCAGATTTTGAGAGAGAATGCTCTGTATGTGAAGGGATCAAAGTGTCTTTTTGACGTACAGAAGATCTCATTTCTGGGATTCATTTTGTCCCCATCTGTTATTGAAATGGACCCGGTCAAGGTTCTGGCCATCTGTGATTGGGTCCAACCTACTTCATTAAAGGCTCTTCAGAGATTTTTGGGTTTTGCCAATTTTTATCGTAAATTTATTGGTAATTTCTCTGTTATTGTTAAACCATTAACTGATTTGACCAGAAAGGGTTCTGATGTGGTGAATTGGCCTCCTGAGGCAGTCTCTGCGTTTCAGGAACTTAAGCAGAGATTCACTTCTGCTCCTGTTCTACGGCAGCCTGATGTTTCTCTGCCATTTCAGGTGGAGGTTGATGCCTCTGAAATTGGGGCAGGTGCCGTTTTGTCCCAAAAATGATCCAGAGACCTCTAAAAGTAACCCTTGTGCCTTTTTCTCTCGAAAATTTTCTCCTACTGAACGTAATTATGACGTGGGTAATCGGGAGTTATTGGCCATGAAGTGGGCTTTTGAAGAGTGGAGACATTGGCTGGAGGGAGCCAAACATCAGGTGGTGGTCCTTACGGACCATAAGAATCTGGTCTATCTGGAATCTGCCAAGCGACTCAATCCTAGACAGGCCAGGTGGGCCTTGTTTTTCACACGTTTTAATTTTGTGGTTTCCTTTCTTCCTGGCACTAAGAATGTTAAGGCGGATGCCCTCTCGAGGAGTTTCCTTGCGGACTCTCCTGAGCTATCTGATCCCTCTGTTATTTTGAAGGAGGGTGTAGTTCTTTCCGCCATCTCGCCTAATTTGAGACTTGCTCTGGAGGGGTGTCAGGAGGATAGGCCCGAGCGCTGCCCTGTTGGAAAATTGTTTGTCCCGGACCAATGGAAAAAGAGTGTGATGTCTGAGATTCATTGTTCCGCATTGGCTGGGCATCCCGGAATTTTTGGTACCAGAGACTTGGTTGGTCGGTCCTTTTGGTGGCCTACCTTTTCTCGCGATGTCAGGGAATTTGTGCAGTCCTGCGGGACTTGCTCTCGCTCCAAGCCTTGCTCTCGCTCTAGTGGTTTGTTGATGCCATTGCCTGTGCCCAAGAGACCATGGACCCATATCTCTATGGATTTCATTTCCGATCTTCCTGTTTCTCAGAGAATGACCACCATCTGGGTAATTTGTGATAGGTTTTCCAAAATGATACATCTTGTGCCATTACCTAAGTTGCCTTCCTCCTCTGAATTGGTGCCGTTGTTCCTTCAGCACGTGGTTCGTTTACACGGCATTCCTGAGAACATTGTGTCTGACAGAGGAGTCCAGTTTGTTTCCAGATTTTGGAGGACTTTTTGTTCTAAACTGGGTGTTCAATTGTCTTTCTCCTCGGCATTTCATCCTCAGACCAATGGTCAAACTGAGAGAACAAACCAGACATTGGAGACTTATCTAAGATGCTTTGTGTCTGCTGATCAGGATGACTGGGTCTCTTTTTTGCCTTTGGCTGAGTTTGCTCTTAATAATAGGGCTAGCTCTGCCACTTTGATGTCTCCGTTTTTCTGTAATTCTGGGTTTCACCCTCGATTTTCTTCAGGACAGACGGAGGCTTCTGTCTGTCCAGGTGTTGACTCTGTTGTTGAGCGTATGCAGCAGATTTGGGACCAGGTAGTGGAGAGGTTGTCCCTCTCTCAGGAGAAGGCCCAGCGGTTTGCTAACCGGCATAGGACTGATGGTCCTCGGTTTAAAGTGGGGGACTTGGTCTGGTTGTCCTCAAAGAATATTCCTATGAGAGTAGCATCTCCTAAATTTAAGCCTAGGTTCATTGGACCTTATAAGATCATGGAGATTATTAATCCTGTTTCTTTTCGTTTGCTTCTTCCAGGGACATTTAAGATCCATAACGTGTTCCACAAGTCCTTGTTGAAGAGGTTTGTTGAGCCAGTGGTTCCTGCTGCTGTGCCTCCTGACCCTGTTTTGGTTGAGGGCAATCTGGAGTATGTGGTTGAGAAAATATTGGATTCTCGTTTTTCTAGACGAAGACTCCAGTATTTGGTTAAATGGAGAGGTTATGGTCAGGAAGATAATTCTTGGGTGTTTGCTTCGGACATCCATGCTAGGAGACTTATCCGTGCGTATCATAGAACTCATCCTGACCGACCTGGTTGCTCAAATGAGGGTTCGGTGACCCCTCCTCAAGGGGGGGTACTGTTGTGAATGGGTTTGAGATGAGTTCTGAGCAGAGGCTCCCTCTGGTGGTTACAAGCGGTACTAGTGAGGATTGGGAATCAGGTGTTACTGATTGGTCTTATTTAAGGGAATCATTTTCCCATCAGGGTTGCCGGTGATCAATTGTTCTGGTCTGAATCCTTCTTTCCAGTTTCCCTTGTATCCTGCTGTGTCGTGTCTGCATCTCCTGCTATCAGATAAGACAATTTCTTATTTTTGCTATATTTTTGCATTTTGTCCTGCACTTCTGTGGGGGCCTTCTGGGTCCCCTCCGGGGGCTTTTGCCCTCTCAGTTTAGTCCAGCCACTGTGTTTTGTACTTTTGCTTTTTGCAGTTTTTTCAGTGGCTGCTGTTTTTGTTACACCAGAGAACTAATTTAGGTGGTAGAGGTCGTGTGATCTCAGGTGATTTTGAAATTAGTAGAGTTGGTGTTTTTCAGGGTTTTCTGGGATTGCAGTAAGTACCCTTCCTGTCCTTTTCTATTTAGATAGTTTGGGCCCCAGCGTTTGCTCATACTATTTTCTTTCTGTGTCAGTATTTCCTCTTGTCTAACCGCCATTACATGTTTGGGGGCTTTCTATTATCTTTGGGGTTCTGCTCCGGGGCAGATAGCTTTCCTATTTCTATCTTTAGGTGTAGTTAGTTTCTCAGGCTGTGACGAGGCGTCTAGGACCATCGTAGGAACGCTCCACGGCTGCCTCTAGTTGCGGTGGTTAGTCAGGGTACTGCAATCTCATAGATTCCAACTGCTCTGGTGTATTTCCTTTTTTACCTGCACTCCTCAGCTACCGTAACATAACAGTCCGGTTTGCGGCAGCTCTCCTGGCGCCCCCCAGTCCTGGCGGCGCTCACCTGCGGAGGAAGCAGCCGGCTCTGGAACAGATGACAGTCGGGGCTCCGGTACAGACAGGTAGACCTCTGGTGCCTGCGCGGCCTCCTCCATGAGGACGGGTGTCCCTTCTTCTGTCTCAGCGACGGGGGCAGACAGCGGATCTGGGGTGCTGCCGGTGCAGAGTTTTTGGCAGGAACGGGTGCCTCCACTGCGACAACGTCAACCGGATCACATTGCAAGGGCTGGGATGCCCGCACGGACTCCTCTACTAGAACGGGTGCCTCACCTTCCGGTACAGACACTTCAGGTAAGAGGGATTGGCGCCGCTCCAAGTTTAGTTTTAGGGCACGCCAGCTGGCTTCCATCCTGGCGACCTCCTCCCGGTGCCGGGCCAGGCCTCTTAGGGTATCTTCCGCTTCTTGCAGCGTAGGAGGGTTTCCAGGCCGGGTGCCCAACGGTGGTTCCGTGGCGATCGGGTCGCTTCCGTGGGGGAAGAGCTCTGACTGCTCCATCCCTTCACACTTCTGCTCGTGTCCATTAGCCATCTCTGCCAAGTCACATGTGTCATTAGCATCTGGAGAGGGCCCCTCTTTTGTAGTGAGGCGGGACCTTCGTGTTAGTTTCCGCACACTGAGGAGGATGAGGAGGCGGAACTGAAGAGCTGTGGGGCACGATGTTACATTGCAGAACCATTTACAGTGGTCGGCCATCGTTTTCGCGCCACTGAGTGAGTGTACACCCACAAAGAGCACGCCCTTCTTCTTCACCAGTGCCTCGTCGTGACGCAGATATGGCTGAAAAATGGCAAATACATTCTCTGATGATTTTAGCAATTCTCAAGCACAAAACCAGTTCAATTCAGGCACACAGGACTCGCTTATAGCGAGCTACAGAATCCTGTTCGTGACGCCCAAGTTGAGTCGCACAGAGCCAAAGGTTTTGGGGGTACTCGGCACCGAGCCCGTCGACTTCTATGGGGTATGTCACGGCTTTACCCGGCAATTGAATCAGAGTCTATTTTACTATGTAGAAGTGTATAAACTATAAATATATGTATAATATATGTCACAATGACATGTATATATATATATATATGTATTCTATGTGTGTGTATTTAGTGTTTACAAGGAAATAAAGGTTTTTTTTAGTTGCGATATTTTGTTCCCATAGACTTACATGGGACTTCCGGTATCAGAATCGGATATCGACGATATTTAGTGATATCGGCGATACCATTTCGATACGATATTTTTAGATATCGAGCAGTATCGCTCAACACTACTCGTGACATATTGTACTTCATGTTAGTGGTAAAATTTCTTCTTGCGTTTATTTTTGCAAAAAATGCAAATATGGCGAAAATTTTGAAAATTTTGCAATTTTCAAACTTTGATTTTTTTTTCACTTAAACCAGAGAGATATGTCACACAAAATAGTTAATAAATAACATTTCCCACATGTCTACTTTACATCAGCACAATTTTGGAACCAAAATTTTTTTTTGTTAGGAAATTATAAGGGTTAAAAGTTGACCAGTGATTTCTCATTTTTACAACAAAATTTACAAAGCCATTTTTTTAGGGACCACCTCACATTTGAAGTCACTTTGAGGGGTCTATATGGCAGAAAATACCCAAAAGTGACGCCATTCTAAAAACTGCACCCCTCAAGGTACTCAAAACCACATTCAATAAGTTTAATAACCCTTCAGGTGCTTCACAGGAGCTGAAGCAACGTGGAAGGAAAAAATTAATATTAAACTTTTTAGCCACAAAAATGATCTTTTACAAACTTTTTTTCATTTTCACAAGGGTAAAAGGAGAAAATGGGCAGATAAAGTTGTTGTGCAATTTCTCCTGAGTATGCCAATACCCCATATGTGGGGGAAAACCACTGTTTGGGCGCACGGCAGAGCTCGTAAGGGAAGGAGCGCCGTTTGACTTTTTCAAACTAAAATTGGCTGGAGTTGAGATTGGACGCCATGTTGTGTTTGGAGAGCCCCTGATATGCCTAAACAGTGGAATCCCCCCACAAGTGACACCATTTTGGAAACTAGACCCCCTAAGGAACTTATCTAGATCTGTTGTGAGCACTTTGAACCCCAAAGTGTTTCACAAAAGTTTATAATGCCTGGGTGTGAAAAAAAAAAAACAATTTTCCACAAAAATGATTTTTTTTAGTCCCAAATTTTTGATTTTTCCCAAGGAAATTGGACCCCAAAAGTTGTCCAATTTGTCCTGAGTACGCTGATACCCCATATGTGGGGGGGAAACTGTTTGGGCGCACGACAGGGCTTGGAAAGGAAGCAGTAATGTTTTGGAATGCAAACATTGATGGGGGTCATGTTCCGTTTGTAGTGCCCCAGATGAGCCTAAACAGTGGAAACCCCCCACAAGTGACCCCATTTTGGAAGCTAGACCCCTAAGGAACTTATCTAGATCTTTGGTGAGCACTTTGAACCCCCAAGTGCTTCACACAAGTTTATAATGCCCGGGCATGAAAATAAAAAAATCCTATATTTTTCCCACAAAAATTATCTCTTAGTCACTAATTTTTTATTTTCCCAAGGGTAACAGGAGAAATTGGACCACAAAATTTGTTGTCCAATTTGTCCTGAGTACGCTGATACCCCATATGTGGGGGGAACCACTGTTTGGGCGCATGGCAGAGCTCGGAATGGAAGGAGCACCATTTGACTTTTTCCAACCAAAATTGGCTGGAATTGAGATTGGACGCCATGTTGCATTTGGAGAGCCCCTGCTGTGCCTAAACAGTGGAAACCCCCCACAAGTGACCCCATTTGGGAAACTAGACCCCCTAAGGAACTTATCTAGATCTTTGGTGAGCAATTTGAACCCCCAAGTGCTTCACACAAGTTTATAACGTAGAGCCGTAAAATTAAAAAATCATATTTTTTCCACAAAATTGATCTTTTCACCCCAATTTTATTTTCCCAAGGGTAACAAGACTCCAAAAGTTATTGTGCAATTTGTCCTGAGTACGCTGATACCCCATATGTGGGGGTAAACCACAGTTTAGGTGCATGGCAGAGTTTGGAAGGGAAGGAGCGCCGTTTGACTTTTTCAACGCAGAATTGGCTGGATGCCATGTCGTGTTTGGAGAGCTCCTGATCTGCCTAAACAGTGGAAACCCCCCACAAATGACACCATTTTGGAAACTAGACCCCTCAAGGAACTTATCTAGATGTGTGGTGAGCACTTTGAACCCCAAAGTGCTTCACAGAAGTTTATAACGTACAGCCGTAAAATAAAAAATCTCTTTTTTTTTTACAAAAATGATTTTTTCGCCCCAATATTTTATTTTCACAAGGGTAACATGAGAAATTGGACCCCAAAAGTTGTTGTCCAATTTGTCCTGAGTAAGGTGATACCCAATATGTGGGAGTAAACTACTGTATGGGCGCACGTCGGGGCTCGGAAGGGAAGTAGTGACGTTTTGGATTGCAGACTTTGATGGAATGGTCTGGGGGAGTCATGTCGCATTTGGAGAGCATCTGATGCGCCTAAACAGTGGAAACCCCCCACAAGTGACCCCATTTTGGAAAATAGACCCCACAAGGAACTTATCTAGATGTGTGGTGAGCACTTTGAACCCTGAAGTGCTTCACAGAAGTTTATAACGTACAGCCGTAAAAATAAAAAATCCTTTTTTTTTTTACAAAAATTATTTTTTTCACCCCCAATATTTTATTTTCACAAGGGTAACAGGAGAAATTGGACCGCAAAAGTTGTTGTCCAATTTGTCCTGAGTACGCTGATACCCAATATGTGGGAGTAAACTACTGTATGGGTGCACGTTGGGGCTCGGAAGGGAAGTAGTGACGTTTTGGATTGCAGACTTTGATGGAATGGTCTGGGGGCGTCATGTCGCATTTGGAGAGCCCCTGATGCGCCTAAACAGTGGAAACCCCCCACAAGTGACCCCATTTTGGAAAATAGACCCCACAAGGAACTTATCTAGAAGTGTGGTGAGCGCTATGAAGCCCCAAGTGCTTCACAGAAGTTTTATAACATACAGCCGTAAAAACAAAAAAAAATCATTTTTTTTTTACAAAAATGATTTTGTCGCCCCCAGTTTTTTATTTTCCCAAGGGTAACAGAAGAAATAGGACAAATTGCACAATAACTCTTGTGGTCCAGAGTACGCTGATACCCCATATGCGGGAGTAAACTACTGTTTGGGCGCATGGCAGAGCTCAGAAGTGAAGGAGCACCGTTTGACTTTTTCAACGCAGAATTGGCTGGAATTGAGATCAGACGCCATGTCACATTTGGAGAGCCCCTGATGTGGCTAAACAGCGTAAACCCCCCAATTCTAACTCCAACCCTAACCCCAACACACCCCTAACCCTAGTCCCAACCCTAACCACAAACCTAACCCTAACACACCCCTAACCGTAATCCCAACCCTAATCCTAATCCTAACGTTAGCGCCAACCCTAACCCTAACTTTAGCCGCAACCCTAACCCTAACGGGAAAATGGAAATAAATACATTTTTTTAATTTTATTATTTTTCCTTAACTAAGGGGTGATAAAGGGGGGTTTGATTTACTATTTATAGTGGGTTTTTATGATTGGCAGCTGTCACGCTAAAAGACGCTTTTTATTGCAAAAAATAGTTTTTTGCATCACCACATTTTGAGAGCTATAATTTTTGCATATTTTGGCCCACAGAGTCATGTGAGGTCTTATTTTTTGTGGGACGAGATGACGTTTTTATTGGTACCATATTTGAGCATGTGACATTTTTTGATCGCTTTTTATTTCGATTTTTGGGAGGTTAGAATGAACAAAAATCAGCAATTCATGAATTTCTTTTGGGGGAGGCGTTTATACCGTTCCACGTGTGGTAAAATTGATAAAGCAGTTTTATTCTTCGGGTCAGTACGATTATGGCGATACCTTATTTATATCATTTTTTATGTTTTGGCGCTTTTATAGAATGAAAACAATTTTATATAAAAAAAATTATTATTTTTGCATCGCTTTATTCTGCGAGCTATAACTTTTTCATTTTTTCACTGATGATGCTGTATAATGGCTCATTTTTTGCGGGACAAGATGACGTTTTCAGCGGTACCATGTTTATTTATCTCGGTCTTTTTGATCGCGTGTTATTCCACTTTTTGTTCAGCGGTATGATTATAAAGCATTGATTTTTTGCTCGTTTTCTTTTTTTTTTTAAGGGTTCACTAAAGGGGTTAACTAATGGGACAGTTTTATAGGGGGGGGTCGTTACGGATGCGGCGATACCAAATATGTGTATTTTTATTGTTTTGTTTTTTTTATTTACAGGAAAGAATGAATTTATTGGGGAATATTTTTTTTTTTATGATTTTTTTTACCACTTTTATTTTTATTTTTTTTACTTTTTTACTTTGTCCCAGGGTGGGACATCACTGTATTTTATCAGATCGCTGGTGTGACAGTGTGCACAGCACTCTGTCACACCAGCGATCGCTCTGGCAGTGCTGCAAGCTTCTCAGTGCCTGCTCTCAGCAGGCACTGAGGAAGCCGCCTCCTCCAGGACCCCGTCGCCATCTTGGATCCGGGGACCTAGAGGGAGGACGGACCCTCGGAAAAGCGCGACACATCGCGCTGCTCTAAGGGTCTCAGGGGAGCGCGCAGGGAGCCCCCACCCTGCGCGATCCTCCCCTGTGCCCCGGGTACACCGCGATCATGTTTGATCGCGGTGTGCCATGGGTTAATGTGCCGGGAGCGGTCCGTGACCGCTCCTGACACACAGTCACAAGTGTCAGCTGTGATAATCAGCTGACACCCGGCGGCGATCAGCTGCGCTCCCCCGGGAGCGCAGCTGATCGCCCATGACGTACTATTCCGTCCATGGGAATTAGGTCCAGGGTCACATGGACGGAATAGTACGTCTGATGGCAGAGAGGGGTTAAAGCGTTTATTCTTTATTGAAAAATTAAAACTTAAAGTTTGCAGGGGTGAATGGAATCCTTGCAGGACGACAGCCATTTTTCACCAACTGGTCCTTGTATATCCAGCAGGTAAGTGTTACCAGCCTTAAATACTCACACCCACCATGACATCATTGTAACAGGTGATTATAGGCATATAACTTAAAAAAAACATAAAACAGAAAAAGATATAATACCATAGCAAAGTAAACATCAGTAAAAAATGCCGATACCCTGCACTCAGGAACAAAGAACCCACTTTGCTTCCTTTCTAAGCAGGAGTTTAATCTGATCCCCTTCATGGACAGAAGGTTTAACTCTCTCAAGGCCAGCAAAGCGCAAGCAACTGGGATTTGAATTATATTTCTCTCTCGTGTTCTACTAATCGTCGGGAACTTTTACCTGTGTAAATAGACTTTAGTGTTCCCTGAATCAGATTAATAAAGGTCTAATAGTTTTCCCTATGCAAAATAAGCCGCAAGGGCAGAAGACAACATAGACCAGGTACTTAGTTTTGCATGAAATAAAATCCCTAACGGTATGTGAGAAGTCACCTATCTGCAACCATTTTTATATGAGGTGTATATTACAAAATTAACAATCCACACATCTAAAGTTACCTACCAGACCCCAATCCTCTAGCGAATTCTTAGAAGTGACTTTCAGATGAGTACGCACCAGCGTATATTTTAAATTGGTGAGGGGTCTATAGGTGACTAAAGGTTGTCTCGCTGCTATTGCAGCTAAATCATGATCTCGCTCCAGAAATTTTCAATTCTGATTGATCACCATCTCAATTGGGCCATCCATGGGCCATAGGTGAAATTAAAGAGGAATCTCCTATCAGTAGTCTGTCTCTTTTTTGAATTGTTACTGATTAGGAGATCTTGTTGTGAAAAAGGACTGGCCCACTGAAATGCTGTATCCAAAAAGGGCTCAAGGTAGCTCCGCTCCCGAAATCTCTATTTCATTTTCATTGCTTGCTTGTGAAAATTACTTTCATTACTGTTAGTTGTTCTAAAGCGAAGGAACTGAATATACGGAAGGGACCTTTTCATGTGGAAGGGGTGGGCACTCTTGAAATTGTAAGCAACAAGCAGGCACATAGGATGCAGTAACGGACTGTATGCAGACCAATCGTAGAAGGGGTTTATTTCCAGCGGATTCTCCATGCAGGGAGGAAACTGAGGGAAGATTTTCCCTTAAACAGCCTATAACATGAGACAAAATAAGCTAAAAGAACAGTAATGAACTCACAGCTCTTTCAATGTTAATAACTTATCACTCTGGCATCAGGAAAGATGTGTATCTTCGTACCGTGTTAGCCAGTACACTCTGGCATCAGTCACAGTTGAAATCCTGAGAATCGCTTATGGCGCCTAAACTGTGACACCGTGGGGGGTCTGAGGCAGTTCTGAGGAAGACAGTGTCCTGAATCCTACGATGGTGGTGTTTCCCGTTGTTACTGACATTGATGGTGTTTCCCGTTGTTCCTTACATTAACGGGGATTCCTTGTTGTCCTCAGGCGGGAATTGGGCACAGCAGTCACATGAGTGGAGAGTACAAAAATGTCCTTATCCCCAGCTGTGACTGATCAACCACGACAGGGTTACGCAGCACTGTCAAGGCACAGTTCACAACAGACAGCTCGGTTCGCCATAGAGTAAGGGTGCGTGCCTGCATCCCGTTCACCGACTTTGTCACCCTCAGTCAGTGATCTTGTCGAAGTCAACTGTGGCAGCTGTGTCAGCGTTTTCGCAATGTCAGTGATGTCCGCGATGTTAGCGAAGTCGGATCAGAACTCCATTGACAGTCTCTAGTCCAGTCGCTGTGTCCTCTCAGACTCCCACCTAAATTGCCTCGCCGCCTCACAGTTCGAGCCTCTTCACAGGACACCTGCGCACTCGAAATTCCAGCCCAAACTGTCTGGTTACTCGCGCACTGCAGCCCCGTCAGCTTAGCCACGCTACTTTTCTCAAATACAGAGTACGGTCTCGAGTCTCAAGCTTTCCACCCTGCAATATAGGTGACAGCCCCAATGGTTCCGAACCCGTCATGGAGGAGGCACGCCTAGCTGGGTTCTTCTAGGAGTGGGTGAGAAAGAGGTTACAGGGGAAGTGGCAACAAAATGGAGGATTGGTCAATGGGAGAAGAAGACACATTAGGAGTGGAATACAAATTGGAAGGGATAGACACAGAAGGGATAGACACATTGGAAGGGAGAGTCACAGGGGAAGGTCTAGACAGATTAGATAACCGAGACACATTGGGAGGGGAGGTGGAGGGTAAATTTTTTTAAAACATTTTCTTTTACCTTGCTTTTGTTTTTGTTGCTGAGTGGACCCATTTTTTTTGGTGTTCCCTCAGCGTTTTTTTGTTTCCATAGGTGCAGCACTCAGCGGAGTGATGGGTGTTACATGGTGCAGGGGTGCTGCACTCGGCTGCATGGTGGGTGCTTCAAGCTGGCAGGGTGATGCACTCGACTGCATGGTAGGTGCTGCAAGCTGGAGGGGTGCTGCACTCGGCTGCGTGGTGGGTCCTGCAAGCTGGAGGGGTGCTGCACTCGGCTGCGTGGTGGGTGCTGCAAGCTTGAGTGGTGCTGCATTCTGCTGTGAGGTGGGTGCTGCAAGCTGGATGGGTGCTTCACTCGGCTGCTTGATGTAGCTTGGAACTGTAGGAGAATAGTTCACTTGCGCTGTCATCAGTTGTTGGTACCCAAGTCCTTGTGGTGCTGGCATATTCTGTCACTGGTGCTGTGCTAGCCCTTGTTGCCGTGTAGGAAACGAACTGTGTGGCAGCTGGTGAAATCTTGACTGCAGTTGGGACTGCTGCATGGCCTCGGTGTAAGCAGCCTGACAGGCCTTCATTACATAGAGCTGGAGGTCGGGCGGCAGGTTTTCCGACATGCCCCGCTCTATTGCGGAAAAAAAATGTCTCGCCCGTATCAGAAGGTCGGCTTCCAGGTGGTCAAGGCATCTGTGGTCTTCCTGGAAAAGTGTGTTCACCTGAGTGAACCCACTTTCCAGTCTTTCCTCATCCCATCCTGGAAGATCGAGCTTAAATGAAGAAACTCGGGCATGAAGACCCTATCAAAACCAATTACAGAGGGCTGGGAGAGGGGAAAACCTGACGGACCGGCTGCCTGTTCCCCAGCCTGTGAAGCCTGCCTGGTTGCTGTATCGCTGTTGGATGATTGGGACTGTTCGGTGGCTGGTTGATTCGGGGCTGCTCCAACTGAGGACCTTCCAGGTTGTATGGTGCTGCTCCAGGTTCTGTGTGGAAAATAAATTACAAACATTACTAAAAAAAATAAAACAGTGTAGATAATAGTAACACAACACAAAAGATACTCTCGTTCGCTGAGCAACCGCAGGCCTCAGAAAACAGCAGACGATGGTATTTATATTTTGAGACCTTTCGAGCAGCACCACTTCGAACCCAAATGTCCTCTCTCATATCTTTATTGAAGCGATCCTTCATCGAACATCAACGGACTTTTACTCTCTTCACTGTGAATGGGGAAGAAAAAAAATATTAATAAATAAATTTTAAAAAAGGGACCTAGATTAACATGAAAACAGACGCATCAGACCACATGGCAATACTTACAAAAATCCTTTCTGGCTTGTGGGGTGGCATGGTCCCAATCATCCAACAGCGATCTGGCCACTTCTTCCCAGAGTCGTTGAATCAATCCTGAGTCGGAATGGTGACTATCACGGGTGTCCGACAACACTACTCGCTCTTGCACAAGAGGAATGAGCTTGTCATTGTCAATCTCGGTTTGCATTCCTCACGTTGTGGAACCTATAGATAAAATAAAAAGACAAAAAACTACAAGTCATATAGTTTTAAAGATACAAAACTGAAACCAAATTCAATTACGGCTCTGATAATTAAAAGACTACTTACATGCCGTCGTTCCTCCTCAGGAACTTGAACCCGATGACCCTGGAAAGATTTATTTCCACTCTACTGCTCCTGCTCTTCCATACTGTTAGGTTCATGTAAAGAAAATACATGATTAGAACATGTCTATTGACAGTCAATACATACCAAACAATATATCAAATGTGATTACGTAATCAGTGTCATGTCCACTCTGGGAAGCATTCTGGTCTTCACTGGAGGACATGTTGGATTTGCAGGCAGCAGTCAAGTGAAACACTAGAAAAGAACAGATAAGAAAAATTGAACTATAGCCAACAACAATGAAGACAAAGGAAAAAAAAATTAAAAACACAATGGACACATACATTACAGGCAGTAGTCCAACAGAACAGCAGTCAGGCAGCACAGAAAAACAGGAGAAATCCAGGACTGGAGAAATCCAGAACAGGAGAAAGCCAGAACAGGAGAAATACGAGACTGGAGAAATACGAGACTGGAGAAATCCGGAACAGGCCTCAAACCAGGACACCAGCACGGCACAGTCTACAAGGAACAGAAAGAAAAAGATAAGTGACCAAGATTGTGACACTGGGCAGAGCAACATAGTAAAGTCCAGACACTCATACTTACGTTTAGCAGCTAAGAGGGCCAGAACCACACCACTGGACAGGAGAAATCCAGGACTGGAGAAATCCGAGACTGGAGAAATCCAGAACAGGCCTCAATCCAGGACACCAGCACGGCAATGTCTACAAGGAATAGAAAGCAAAACATAAGTACAGACTGCAGTGAGAGACAGACAGACATTTTCAAAGCTTCTATACTTACATACAGAGTCTTGATATCCCATCCACAGTCTTGAGAGTTCAGTACACCCCCTTTTATACACCTGGGATTTGGGAGAGGCTGTAATCAGTTCCTGGACATCCTCAGTCTGAAGTACGCATGCTTATTGAACGCATCCATGCGCATATTCATGCGTGCCAAAGTGTTCCCATAGACAGTAATGCGTGGTTTTAATGCACTCATCCGCATGCCTGTGCATATTTGACAGATCAAAAAATGCAACATGTTGCATTTGGAATGACTGGCAAAATGACGCATGCGGAGCATCTGCATCCAAACTGATGCAAATGCATGTCCCTGTGTACATAATGTTAAAGATATGTACTCAAGACGCATGCGTATCTATGCGGATCGTTACGCAGGCATACGCTGCGCACAAAAATGCTAATGTGAACTTAGCCTAAGTCCGTGTTCACACTTGTGTTCGGCTAGTCTGCGTATGACTGTGTACTTCCTCCCTTAAGCTCCGCATACGCTCCGCCTACTTCTGCAGGCGTCCTGCGTCGTCTTTAACATTTGGTAGGTAGGGAAATGCTGAAGTATGCGGATGTGTCCGCATGCGGTGTTTTGACATGCACAGGAACTCAAGACTTGTACACAGGATGACGCAGGACGCATGTGGAAGTAGGCGGAGCTTAAGGGAGGAAGTATGCAGCCATACGCAGACCAGCCGAACGCAAGTGTGAACTTAGCCTTAGAGAGTAAGGTAGACATCTGTTCTTATAAAATATTGTAGAAGAGACAGCTTGTTATGACTGAAGACCTAACACTCACAAACATGAACAAACCAGGGGAGATGTTAAACCTGCATACCAAAGTTTAATAGACAAACTAGGCAAATATCTAATATGACCCCTTATTTGTACCTGCCTGACCGCGGACATTATCACACTAAAATTATGCAATGGCACCCCCACTCAACATCAGCTGACTGAGTGCCCTTAACTGCACCCTGAACTCCACAGAGTGTAACCCAAATCTACAACAGAACAGAGACACAAAGAAGGAGTGTGAGAGACAGGGCTAAAGACAAGTTCACACCATCATAAATGAAAGAAGGCAAAGAAAGGAACCCAAAAAGACCTCCTGTATACGTGAAAATCCCTAGACCCTGAATATAACAAAATAGGAAAAGGGCTGAGAATGGGAAAACGCAAATAATCTGCAGAAGAAACAATAGAGAAAAGCTCAGGAAAATAATCCTTAACTGGAAAGCTGGGACTCCAAACAAACATCCATCTAATTTGGAATATAGCCAGCAAAGACTGCATGTGCCAAGAGAGCATGAATAGCCCCTCCCAAAATGTGATAGGACAAACCAGAAAGAGGAAGAAAAAACACCTGCATAGAAGCAACACAGTAAAGCAAGGACAAAGCATTATGGACAGTTGATTAGACACAACACTATAAAAAGAGAATTAAACAAAAGAAGGTTTAATGCTAATATATCAATAATAATTCTATATAAATTATTGAATATATTTAATAATAAAAGTCCACAGGGAATATAACACTAACACCTCCGAAAATAAAGATGGCAGACCATCCGGTAAAATAAGAAAAAGATATGGTGGGTACAAGCCAAAAGACAGGGAGAAAGTAAACCAAAGTGTGATAAAAATATAAATAAATATAAAATCACCAATTAATTGTGAAACAAAAATGCCTTTATTGAATACATGGAATACACACTAAAAACACCACAATTATTTAATAATAACAATATGTATTTAATACAGTGAATAACGGCTGGGATTAATCAAAAAAAGCTCACATAATGATATTGTGCAAATATAGAATTAATACAAAAAGTAGATATATATGTATATATATGGACACAATAATAACAGGTATAAAAGTGTAGCAAATACCGCAAGCTAAAAAAAGAGAGTTGATATGTATCAAGATTATATCACAGAAACTTGTGCAAATGTGCAAAAAATATATGCAAGAAAAAAATATAAGTGCAAAAGATAAATGTTCTTAATTGTAGCAAAAAATGCAGCAATCGGTGCAAAATTGTGCAACAACAATGTGCAATTAGTGCAAAAAATAAAAAATAAATAAGTACCAAAAAAATGACACTCTGATATAAAAATATGTTAATTATGAACTTACTTATAACAAAAAATGTGCAAAGCAAATATAACACAATATGTGTATTGAAGCAACAAAGACCAAAGTGTCAGTGATACAACATGATCAAATATAAAAAAGCACCTGGATGCCAGCAGGTAAAAAACAAATTGAACGTCAATTAGCAAACACGTTATACCTGAGAGTCACAGTGAGCGATGTAAAACAGCCTGTAATCCACGCGCCCCGACGCGCGTTTCGGATTTCTATATCCTTCGTCAGGGGAATATAATTAAATACATATTGTTATTATTAAATAATTGTGGTGTTTTTAGTGTGTATTCCATGTATTCAATAAAGGCCTTTTTGTTTCACAATTAATTGGTGATTTTATATTTATTTATATTTTTATCACACTATAAAAAGAGCAAAAGCCAGCAATGAAGTGAAGCTTGAAAGGGAGACCAAAAGCAATAAAAAAAGGATTTTTGGGGGCATGTCAAGAGCGAAAAAAAAGTCAAAGATGTTGTAGGATTTTCACAGGATCAAAAGGGTGAAGTGAACAAAAATGATAATGAGAAGGCCAAACTTTTTAAAGCTAGTTTCAAACTAGCGTTTCACTGACCTGCATCGGTCTGCGCACGGCCGCTGCTAGGCTCCGCCCCCGGCCGTGCCAATCCGGCCTCCTCTATGGGCGCATGATGCTGCATGCGACCTGCGTGCCCTATCTTTAGCATTGGGTGCACAGGCCATGCACAGGTATGCGTTGGGCGCAGTACGGCGCACCGTCAAAAGGACGCATGCACAGGCAAATGCATACCTGTGCACAGCCTGCATACTCAATGCTAAAGATAGGGTACGCAGGTCACATGCAGCGTCATGCGCCCATAGTTGGAGCAGTTGGGAGGAGGTGCGGCCGGGGGCAGAGCTTAGCGGCGGCCGTGCGCAGACCGACGCAGGTCAGTGAAACGATAGTGTGAAACTAGCCTAATTCCTATTTTGCATCTGTATTCTCTAAGAAAGCAATTGTAACATCAAATGATCTTCACTGTGCTATCGAAGGAATAAAACAGTCACATTATCTATAAATAAAGAGATTATGAGGAAACGAATAGCTAATTTAAATGAATTTAAATCTCCTGGTCTAGATGAATTACATCTTAGGGTACTGAAAGAGTTAGCAGAAAGAGTTAGTAGAGGAAATTGTAGAACCACTAGCTAGAATCTTAGAAAAATTCTGGCGACTAGAATAAGTCCCAGAAGATTGGAGAAGAGCAAATATTCTCCCTATCTTCAAAAAAGGAAAGAAAATGGAGCCAGGTAATTACAGGTCAGTAAAGCCCCCGTCTCACACAGCGATCTCGCTAGCGATATCGCTGCTGAGTCACAAGTTTTGTGACGCAACAGCGATCTCACCAGCGACATCGCTGTGTGTGACATTCAGCGACGATCAGCCCCCCTGCTGGGTATCGCTGATCGTCACTGAATGTCCTGGACATTTTTTTGATTGCTGGTCTCCCACTGGCCAGCACGCATCGCTGCGTGTGACAGGTGGGAGACCAGCGATCCGCTGGTAACCAAGGTACACAGCGGGTTTACAGGCACGGGGCTGTGCCTGGAAACCCGATGTGTTCCTTGGATACCAGCACCCTGATGCAGGGAGCTGGTAACCAAGGTACACAGCGGGTTTCCAGGCACCACGCAGCACCTGGAAACCCAACGTGTACCTTGGTTACCAGCTCCCTGCATCAGGGCTCTGGTATCCAGCATACACTGGGGTAACTAAGCGACGTTACCCGCAGTGTCGCTGGGCTGATCGCTGCCTGAGCTGCCTGTTTGTCAGCTCAGCAGCGATCATGTAGCGACACACCAGCGATCCTGATCGTTGTCGGGATCGCTGGTGTATCGCTATGTGAGACGCGGGCTTAAGCCTTACTTCTATATCAGGAAAGATCTTTGAACAAATTAGTAAATAACATGTATTTAAGTACTTGGATAAGAATACAGTAATTAACCAGAGCCAGCATGGGTTTGTAGTAAAGTTGTGCCAGACTAAACTAATTTCCTTTTATCATGGAATCACTGACTGGGTGGATCAGGGAAATGCAGTAGATATAGAATATCTTGACTTCAGCAAAGCATTTGATAAAGTATCTCATACTATCCTTATTGAAAAAATGAACAAATATTGGATTAACAATACTATGGTTAGATTGATTCATAACTGACTCAGTGATTGTACTGAAAGAGTTGTGACAAATGATTGCACATGCAATTGCAAGAGTGTTTTAACTGGAGTATCAGAAGGCTCTTTTCTGACCCCAGTGTTCTTTAACATTTTTATAAATGAACTAGATAAGTGAACTGAAGGTAAACTAATCAAATTTGCAGATGATGCAAAGCTAGGAGGGATAGCTAACAACAGAAAAGATAGAGAAAGGATTCTGAAGGATCCAGGTAAGCTTGAACAATGGACAGCCAGAAACTAACAGAATGGTACTTAGCACGAAAAAAGCAAGATTCTACATCTGGGAAAGAAAAACGAAAATTACATCTACAGAATGGGAGGAATAGATCTAAGCAACAGCACGTGTGAAAAAGACGGTATTCTAATAGATCACAGACTGCACATGAGTCAACAGTATGATGCAGCAGCAAAAAAGGCAGGCACAGTTCTATAATTTATTAAGAGAAGCATAGAATCTAGATAACGTGAAGTAATTATCCCCCTCTACTCCTCCTTTGTCAGGCCTAATCTGAACTATTGTGTCCAGTTCTGGGCACCACATTTTAAGACATTGTAAAACTGGAGCAAGTTCAGAGAAGAGCTACCAGAATGGTGTGCGGACTGTAAAGTATGTCCTACTAGGAACTATTAAAGGATCTGGAAATGTTTAGCTTGCACAAAAAAGGCTAAGAGGAGACTTAATAACGGTCTACAAATATCTGAAGGGATGTCACAGTGTAGAAGGATCATCCTTATTCTCATTTGCACATGGAAACACAAGAAGCAATGAAATGAAACTGAAAGGGAGAAGATACAGATTAGATATTAGAAAAACTTTTTGACAGTGAAGGTGAGATGAGATGGTCTGAGATGGTTTAGTGAATCCTGCATTGATCAGGGGGTTGGACATGATGATCCTCGAGGTCCCTTCCAACTCTAACATTCTATGATTCTAACACAGGCTGTTGTCTGAAAGAGAGGGAAACTGACCCACAGTCAAAAATCACTAGATCAAGTCACATGACACAGGTATTCAAAACAATTTTTACTTACATCAATTGTAGAACAAAACAAAGTGTCATTCAATTCTGCACCTCCATCTTTTTAGGTTTATGTCTGTCTATGGCAATGCGGCTGTTTCAACTGAGCAACATCATTTCTTCATGTGACTAGCAGTGAGTTGTAATAACAGTAGACAATATGGGGAAATCCAGGAACCACAGCAAAAGACGTTCTCTTTTGATAACTTTAATCGTACTTAAAAATCACAATTTTTCAGCTGCGCATGGCTTTTGCCCTCTTTTTACCATTTACCATTTTTTGCATACCATTTTTTTATGGCTTGGTGAAAACCCGACATGCCTGAAAAATTATGATTTTTATGCACCAATAAAGTTACCAAAGAAGGATGTCTGGTGCCCTGGTTCCTGGATTTCCCTTTGTTGCTACAACCTTTTGGAGGGTTGGACCAACTGTGCACGGACAACAGAGTAGTGCACGGTACTCATCTATCGCAAGTAGACAATATGGGACAAATAAAGAGACTGAGAAGGGTGATGGAGTTTGAGAGAGCTTTAAACATCATACCTGATATTAATAAATTGAAAAACAGGAGAAAATCAGCTCGATGAACTTGAGAACATACTTCTTTCTTTATGGACTGAATGTGCTCAGTAGAGGATAAAACAGAATCAGTTATGTAAGTTACATGGTATGCAACATCGACGCATTTCAGGTGACTGCGCACCCTTAATCATGATTTTCTCCTGTTTTGTGATTGATCCACGCCTTGACTCAGCGTTTCCTGTGCTCCGATCACCTAAGGATGTCTTTTACACTGAGTGGGACCCATTTCTTATTAACAAATTGTGCAATTACTGATCATCTTTCTAAACTTCTCAGATAAATATGTTGGTTTCCTCTACATGAGGAACAACAGGGCTTTGAAAAATAAATTTTCCATTGTCATTCTACTTTAGCTGTGATTTTTCTGTCCTCAGCGCAGCAGACAAATATGTTCAATTTCTATATGTTAGCATGTCATGCTTTATCTACCTAATGTATTACCTTGTCTGTAGGATTTATCTGTGTGATTACGATGGAGTTTATTGATTATTACACACAATTGAAATTTACAAAAAAAAGTCAGGACGCTTGTTTATTAATTGTAAATGTCTCCGGACCGAGGAAAGATAAAAAAAAAGTTTCCATGTGGAAAAAAACATATTATTATTCGCTTACAGATAAGAAAAAGTCCAAAAGCTTCACAGGTTACAAAGCCTAAAAGCATATTTATTGGTTTGTGTCTGCCATTGAGCTGTTATTGTTAAATCTTCTTTTGTTTATATTTAAGTGTCATTTGATGTGATGTCTTAAAATGTCATGTCTATACTCTGCCGGATTTCCAGATCCATCAAACACTTTCAGATAAGAAATATAAAAATGGAAGTCTTTTGTTTTGAAAAATATTTAAGCTTCGAAGAGCAATTCTGAAAAGAAATGTCTCCTAGAACAGGGTACATACAAAGAAATGTAACAATCATTACAAATTGTGAAGAAGCGTAGAGAAGTTTATAATTTTTTATTTTTGTTTCTTTTTTAAAACAACACCCCGATGATGTTGATCCTCAGAAATAACCAACTGACCCCTTTAGAACTGCTTATGAAAATATGTCAGGACTGAGGATTTTTTTCTATTCTTTCATTACTGCATGTTTGGAACCATAACCATGATTTTTGCAGGATAAGTAGCATTTTTCCACTGTTTCTTTATCTTTTATTTAGTTTTTTGGATATTTGCCAACAATTACATGGCAAAATATAGAACACTTTGGTCACACCCCAGGCAACCTGAAAGTGCCCCTCAAAAAGTCAAGGACCCCCCTAAATTACCCACTTTTGGGTATGGTTTTGCTAAGCCATAATCTTTTAAGGTTAAAATGTGGGGCAAGTATGTTTTACACAAGAAATTTCTTGAGTTTTTCATTTGTTTAATGGTTTAAAGGCAGCACTATTAAACCTGTGTATATAGCAGCAAGAAATGTTCTGTCATAGAACAATCTAAAGAAATCTCTGGTGAACAATGAGTCTGAATGTTTTTTCAGTGACTGAGCACTCACTTGCTAATAATATTTATTTATCAGTGAATTTAGGCATAAACTACTGTACATTGTCCACTGTGTAATGCTGGGGTCACACTACGTTTAGGCAGTCCGTTAGACGGACTGCGTTACACCGTGGTATAACGAGGTGTAACGCAGTCCGTTAATGCTGCCCTTGACCCCCATTGTCAGGCGCATCGCATCATTCAGTGACGGAGCCTCGGACGCGGGCTGCAGCGTCTGGGCTCAATCACTGCTAGCACAGATGAATCTTCTGTGCTAGCACACTGCGCTAGCCGGTATAGCATAACGCGATCGCGTTATGCTATACCGTTACCAGCCCGTCAATGCTATGTGTTGAACGGGCTGGTAAAACGTAATGTGAACCTAGCCTTGAAAAGCCACACATGGGTTCACTTTTATTCTTTTACTTTCTCTCAAAATCAAAGATTGATTCTGTCTAGGAACCCAACAACTAAACTAAAAAGGGCTAGAATCACTGTAGCTCTCATTGAGTGAAAACAGTGGGGAGGGTGGGAAGCATCGAACCTCAAAGTGGTTTAGTATTTTTTAACTTCTTGTTAGCAATTGAGATGAGCGGGCAATAAAAATGCTAAAATGCTCGGATACCCGTTACTCGAACCAAGCAATTCCTCGGTTCTTCGTTTTGAGTAAAGAGTATAATGGGAGTTAATGGGAAAGCCAAGCATTTTTCCTCCTGACCCTACAAAGAGTTCTGGGGGGTAATAAAAATGTTGAAATAGTCAGAGAAAGTGCTGAAAGCGTATCTGACTCCCAGATCGCTGCTGAGAACAATAGAGTTACACTTTTACTCTACTTTAAGGTCTAACAATAAAACATTCAAAATCGATGAGAAATTGACGTTTACAGGAAGAAAATGTTAAGAATCATTCATTCCTGAATAATGACTTGCATATAAAGCAACATTTAAAAAGGATTTTTTTAAAAATATAATTTAAGTAAACCAAAATTGATTATTTTAATAAAAAAATGGAAATTTCTATGTAATTTATGAAGGAAGCAAGAAATGCCTAAAATTAGGGACTCAAATACACCTTGTATTAGACATAAAGGAGGGCCTCATACACTTTCTGTTCAATTTGTAATGCAGTGGTACTCCAAAAATTACAAGCATGGTCATCTATACACTCATGAAGGCAACAACTCTAGTGCCTCATTAAAATATTATGAACAAATTACTGTTACTCCTACACTTATAAAAATTCTGCACACAGTGCAAAGCCTGCCAATAATTACAAGAGGGGCCATCCATACACCCTTGAAAGCACCAACCAACTGGAGTCATTCAGTCATCCTAGACACTATTAAAACCACTTTATGTGCTGCTGTCTTCTGGTGGTGTGGAAAAGTCGGGTCTAATCCAGGCTTTGTTCATTATTATCAGAGTGAGCCTGTCAGCACTATCTGTTGACAGGCGAAAGTGCCTGTCTGTTGTAACCCACCAGGTGGCACTAAAAATCCACTCAGACAAGATGCTAGAAGCAGGGCAGCACAACACCTCAAAGGCATAGAGGGATATCTAATGTCAGGTGTCAAGCTTTGAGATCCAGTAGCTGAAGGTCGCAGAGAAATTAGGTATTATGTTGATATGCAGCCAGGTATTGATTAACCACTTTTAAAACTTTTCCCTCCTTGCTAAAGATACCTGGTCATCAGGTCCTGAAAGCTGGGTGGGTGTCTTGAAAATAGCCCAGGTCTTTGACAGTGTATCCCTGCCTCTGCTGTACCTGGTGTGTATCTCCTTCGCCTCTTCTCCTTGGTTGGGCAAGGAAGCATGTGCCCTGCCACTAGCATTGTCTGATGGGAATTTTTTCAACATATTTTCCACAATAACCTTCTGGTATAGCACCATTTTAGAAGAAATCTCTGCCTCAAGAAAAAGAGATGCCAAGTCCTCATTGTAGTGTGGGTCTAGCAGGATGAACAAACAGTACTCTTTTATTGGCCAAGAAGAATGTACCGTGAGTAGTGTTGAGCATTCCGATACTGCAAATATCGGGTATCGGCCGATATTAGCTGTATCGGAATTCCGATTCCGAGTTCCGATATTTTCGTCTTATCGGATACCGGAATCGGGATTGTCACTGTCACTGTCAGTGTCCGTCGGTCGGGTCTGTCAGGAGTCAGCGGCACTTACCCGGCAGAAGATCTCCGGCGGTCACGTCCTGCACTGCTTCATGGCCGCCATCTTCTTTCCCCGGCGGTCACATGCAGTTTCTCGCGATAACTGCAGTGACTGCTGGGTAATCGCGGCCGTAAAGCAGTCAGTCCGATGACGTCACCGCCGGGGAAGCAGGTAATCAGCTGTGCTGCGTTGCAATGACAGGCTCTGCCTGTCATTGCGATGTAGCAGAGCTGGATCGTCGTGGGACTATCGTTATGGACTGCGTCGGACAGGTGGTATACTGTTGGTTTGTTTTTTTTCTTTTTTTACAGGAGATCGATGGCGTCGCAGGAATGAGAGAGTAATAAAAGAAATGAAAACTGTGTTGTCTCTTTTATTTCATTAAAAGACTTTTTTCTTGCTGTGTCTTTTTTTATACATTTAATAACTTTGGGATTAATAATGGATCGGTGTCTTATTGACGCCTCTCCATTATTAACCGGGCTTATTGTCACCGTGCAATCAACGGTGACAATAACCCTTATTACCCCGCTTGCCACCGCTACAGGGCAAGTGGGAAGAGCCGGGTAAAGTGCCACAATTGGCACATCTTTTGATGCGCCAAATGTGGGGCTGCTGTAGCCTGGTATTATCAGGCTGTTGAGGGCCAAAATCCATGGGCCTTGACAGTCTTTTAATACCAGGCCGCAGCAGTCTGCATTTTACTTGGCTGGTTAACAAAAATAGGGGGGATCCCCACGCCGTTTTTTTTTCGAGGGGATCCCTATTTTTGTTAACCAGCCAAGCTAAGCAGACTGCTGTGGCCTGGTATTATCAGGCTTGCAAGGTCCATGGATATTGGATCCTTACCAGCCTGAAAAACCAGGCCTCAGCGGTCTGCTTCATCTGGCTGGTTAACAAAATAGGGGGGACCCCATGCCAATTTTTTTCGAGGGGATCCCTATTTTTGTTAATCAGCCAAGATATGCAGACTGCTGTGGCCTGGTATTATCAGGCTGGCAAGGTCCATGGATCTTGACTCCTTAACAGCCTGAAAATCCAGGCCTCAGCGGTTTTCTTCATCTGGCTGGTTAACAAAAATAGGGGGGACCCCACGCCAATTTTTTTCGAGGGGATCCCCTATTTTTGTTAATCAGCCAAGATATGCAGACTGCTGTGGCCTGGTATTATCAGGCTGGCAAGGTCCATGGATCTTGGCTCCTTAACAGCCTGAAAATCCAGGCCTCAGCGGTCTGCTTCATCTGGCTGGTTAACAAAAATAGGGGGGACCCCACGCCAATTTTTTTCGAGGGGATCCCCTATTTTTGTTAATCAGCCAAGATATGCAGACTGCTGTGGCCTGCGTATTATCAGGCTGGCAAGGTCCATGGATCTTGACTCCTTAACAGCCTGAAAATCCAGGCCTCAGCGGTTTTCTTCATCTGGCTGGTTAACAAAAATAGGGGGGACCCCACGCCAATTTTTTTCGAGGGGATCCCCTATTTTTGTTAATCAGCCAAGATATACAGACTGCTGTGGCCTGGTATTATCAGGCTGGCAAGGTCCATGGATCTTGGCTCCTTAACAGCCTGAAAATCCAGGCCTCAGCGGTCTGCTTCATCTGGCTGGTTAACAAAAATAGGGGGGACCCACGCCAATTTTTTTCGAGGGGATCCCCTATTTTTGTTAATCAGCCAAGATATGCAGACTGCTGTGGCCTGGTATTATCAGGCTGGCAAGGTCATGGATCTTGACTCCTTAACAGCCTGAAAATCCAGGCCTCAGCGGTTTTCTTCATCTGGCTGGTTAACAAAAATAGGGGGGACCCCACGCCAATTTTTTTCGAGGGGATCCCCTATTTTTGTTAATCAGCCAAGATATACAGACTGCTGTGGCCTGGTATTATCAGGCTGGCAAGGTCCATGGATCTTGGCTCCTTAACAGCCTGAAAATCCAGGCCTCAGCGGTTTTCTTCATCTGGCTGGTTAACAAAAATAGGGGGGACCCCACGCCAATTTTTTTCGAGGGGATCCCCTATTTTTGTTAATCAGCCAAGATATACAGACTGCTGTGGCCTGGTATTATCAGGCTGGCAAGGTCCATGGATCTTGGCTCCTTAACAGCCTGAAAATCCAGGCCTCAGCGGTCTGCTTCATCTGGCTGGTTAACAAAAATAGGGGGGACCCCACGCCATTTTTTTTTCGAAGGGAACCCCTATTTTTGTTAATCAGTTCCCTCTGACGTCACTGATTGTGTCCCTGGCTGACCTGAAGTGAAAGTGGAAAGCAATCAATTAAGCTTTCCACTTAAGGGCCCGTCTCACATAGCGATATCGCTACCGAGATCGCTGCTGAGTCACTAGTTTTGTGACGCAGCAGCAAGCTCACCAGCGATATCGCTGTGTGTGACATTCAGCGACGATCAGCCCCCCTGCCGGGTATCGCTGATCGTCGCTGAAATGTCAGGACCTTTGATCGCTGGTTTCCCGCTGACAGGCACACATCGCTGCGTGTGACAGGCGGGAGACCAGCGATCCGCTGGTAACCAAGGTACACAGCGGGTTTCCAGGCGCGGGGCTGTGCCTAGAAACCCGCTGTGTACCTTGGGTACCAGCGCCCTGATGCAGGGAGCTGGTATCCAAGGTACACAGCGGGTTTCCAAGCGCTGCGCGGTGCCTGGAAACCCGCTGTGTACCTTGGTTACCAGCGGATCGCTGGTCTCCCGCCTGTCACACGCAGCGATGCGTGCCTGTCAGAGGGAAACCAGCGATCAAAAAAAGGTCCTGACATTTCTGCGACGATCAGCGATACCCGGCAGGGGGCTGATCGTCGCTGAATGTCACACACAGCGATATCGCTGGTGAGCTCGCTGCTGCGTCACAAAACTAGTGACTCAGCAGCGATCTCGGTAGCGATATCGCTATGTGAGACGGGCCCTTAAGCGATGTTACCCGCAGTGTCGCTGTCCCAGATCGCTGCCTGAGCTGCCTGTTTGGCAGCTCAGCAGCGATCATGTAGCGATACACCAGCGATCCTGACAAGTGCATATCGTTGTCGGGATTGCTGGTGTATCATTATGTGACACCCAGCCTTTACTCTCCTGTCAGGCAGGAGAGGAACTCATTCATTTGGGGTTTACTGTGAGGCTGCAGCATTAGCTGCGGTCCCTGCAGTAAACATTAACCCTTTCTGAAGGATTACACCGTGGGACCTGACTGTGCATGGGATAGGTAAGAATAATTTTGCTTTTTTATTTTATTTTTATTACAGGAAATGGTTTTTGCAGTAAAATAAAAGATGGTCAAAAACATGTGTCTTTATTTCATTAAATGATTTTTAATTAAAGTGTGTGTGTTTTATTTTTATTTCATGCAATAGGATTAATAATTGATAGTTGTCTAATTGACAGCTCTCAATTATTAACCTGGCTTAAGGTCACCTTTCAATAGCAAGGTGGCTTTAACCCCATATTAACCCATTCGCACCGCTACAGGGCAATGGGAATAGACGGGCAAAGTGCCAGAAAGGGCGAATCTAATTATAGATTTGTCTTTCCTGGGGTGTCTGGGGGCAGATGTTAGTAGCCGGGGGGGGCAAAAATAATGGTCCCTCTCTGGGCTATTATTATCTGCCCCACTCACTGGCTTTGTCTGTCTGGTTGCGAAAATAGGGCGGGAGCCCACGCATTTTTTTCAGCAATTTTACACCTCATATATATATATACATGTCATTGAATTTGTGACACATATATATATATATTTATATTTGTAGTTCATACACTTCTACATAGTATAATAGCCGCTAATTCAATTGCGGCTTTTGTGAAAATGCAGAACCCGACATGAAATGACACTTGGTGTACATAGGGTTAACCATGTCTTTTCATGTCCTTTGCTATCTAATTTGCACAAACAATTAAATCAGACTATGTGTGCAAAATTTCACACCTGTAGGGGTTAATTAAAGGTGTAAATTCGTAGCAAAAAAGTCCGTTTTTTTTACAACGATTTACACCTTTAATTAACCCCTACAGGTGTGAAATTTTGCACACATAGTCGATTTAATTGTTTGTGCAAATTAGATAGCAAAGGACATGAAAAGACATGGTTAACCCTATGTACACCAAGTGTCATTTCATGTCGGGTGACATGAAATGACACTTGGGTACATAGGGTTAACCATGTCTTTTCATGTCCTTTGCTATCTAAGGCCGGAGTCACACTGGCGACAAAATCGGACGACTGCAATGCGATGAAATATCGCATTGCAGTCGGACCTATGTTAATCTATGGAGCAGCTCCCAGTATCAGATTTTTTGTGGTCCGTTTTTAAACGTCCGGTACAATCGCAGCATGCTGCGATTGTCACCGATTGTCGGTCGACAATCCCCAAATGCAAGTCTATGGGAGCGATGAAAAATCTGATTACAAACGGACCACACTGTGTGACTTGCGATGAAATCGCATCGGTGTCCTTTAGAAAGCCGGCAATTCATCCCCGCCTATACTGTAAAATCACACTGACAGCTTTAATAAAGACTAGAAAGAATAGATATATACACATAGAACACATACATATATATATACATGTCATTGTGACATGTATATATACATATATTTATAGTTCCTAGACTTCTACATACTGTAATAGCCGCTAATTCAATTGCCGGGTTTTGTGAAATCACAGAAGCCGACATGAAATGATACATTGTTTCCACACATTTAACCATGTAATTTTCATGTATTTTTATATATGTTTGAAACATACAATTACATGAGTGTATTTGTGCAAAATTTCAGACATGTAGGGGTTAATTAAAGGTGTAATTTCGTTGAAAAAAAATGCGTGGGCTCCCGCTGTATTTTCTCCACCAGACAGACAAAGCAAAGCGAGTGGGGGCAGATAATAATAGCCCAGGGAGGGTGCATTTTTTTGTGCCCCCCTGGCTACTAACATCTGCCCCAGACACCCCAGAAAGGGCAAATCTATAATTAGATTCGCCCTTTCTGGCACTTTGCCCGTCTATTCCCATTGCCCTGTAGCGGTGGCGAATGGGTTAATCTCACCTTACTGTCACCTTGCAATTGAAAGGTGACCTTAAGGCAGGTTAATGATTGATAGCTGTCAATTAGAAACTATCAATTATTAATCCTATTGAAGTAAATAAAAAACACACCACACTTTAAGAATAAATAATTTTAATGAAATAAAAACACATTTTTTGACCATATTTTATTTTACACTAAATCCGTGCGAAGCCATTGATCTCCTAAATAAAGAAAAAGAAATAAAACAACATTATTCTTACCTATTCCGCCGATCTGTCACGTCCCACGCTGTAATCCTTCACAAAGGGTTAACTAGCTTTGAGCCAAGCAGTGCAAGTAATCCTGCATGCTCAGCTCAAAGCTCATGATATGAATAAGTCCTTCCTGGCGACAGGAGAGGATGTGTTTCATGAATGAAGCTAATTGATTGTGTCCACTTTCCCTTTAGGTCAGGTCATACAGTAAAATTGGCAAGAAATCATTAAGCTCCATTCATGAATCTATTCCTCTACTTTCGCTGGGAGAGGAAGTTATTCATTCAGGGGATACAGGTCTGAGACAGCAATTATTAGCTCTCTGCGACCTTTAACTGTTAACCCTTTCTGATGGATTACACCGTGGGACCTGACTGTACATCGGATTGGTAAGTATAATTTTGCTTTTTTATTTTATTTTTATTACAGGAAATGGTTTTAGCAGGAAAATAAAATATGGTCAAAAACTGTGTGATTATTTAATTAACTTATTTTTTATTAATGTGTGTGTGTTTGATTTTTCTTTCATACAATAGGATTAATAATTGATAGTTGCCTAATTGACAGCTATCAATTATTAACCTGGCTTAAAGTGACCTTTCAATTGCAAGGTCATTTTAACCCCTTATTAACCCATTCGCCACCGCTACAGGGCAATGGGAAGACGGGCAAAGTGCCAGAAAGGGCGAATCTAATTATAGATTTGCCCTTTCTGGGGTGTCTGGGGGCAGATGTTAGTAGCCAGGGGGGGCACAAAAAAAATGTACCCTCCCTAGGCTATTATTATCTGCCCCCACTCGCTTGCTTTGTCTGTCTGGTGGAGAAAATACAGCGGGAGCCCACGCATTTTTTTTAACGAATTTACACCTTTAATTAACCCCTCATGTCTGAAATTTAGCACACATATACTCATGTAATTGTATGTTTCAAACATATATAAAAATACATGAAATTACATGGTTAAATGTGTGGAAACAATGTATCATTTCATGTCGGCTTCTGTGATTTCACTGAAGCCGGCAATTGAATTAGCGGCTATAACAGTATGTAGAAGTGTAAGAACTATAAATATATGTATATATAATATGTCACAATGACATATATATATATATATTTTATTTTATATTATATATATGTGTATATATCTATTCTTTCTTTTGGCATTTAAATACTATTCTTTTGGATCCATTATATGTCAGTTTTGCAAGCCTGCGAGAAAATCTCGCAAGTCGGATGAAAATGGGATGTTACAAGGTAAAAACACATGTGATTAAATCGCATCTTTGAAGGAAAATCGGATGCCAGAAGGATGTGTGATGTTTTTATTTTTGATCCGATTGTCGACCGTCTAAAACGGACCGATTTTTTGTGGGTTGTGTGTGACTCAGCCAATTTGCACAAACAATAAATCAGATATGTGTGCAAAATTTCACACCTGTAGGGGTTAATTAAAGGGGTAAATTCGAGCAAAAAAGTCCGTTTTTTTTACAACGAATTTACACTTTAATTAACCCCTACAGGTGTGAAATTTTGCACACATAGTCTGATTTAATTGTTTGTGCAAATCAGATAGCAAACGACATGAAAAGACATGGTTAACCCTATGTACACCAAGTGTCATTTCATGTCGGGTGCTTCTGTCTTTTCACTGAAGCCGGCTTTACCCGGCAATTGAATGAGAGGATATTTTACTATGTAGAAGTGTATAAACTTACATAAGTATATATATATGTCACAATGACATGTATATATATATATATGTATTTCTATTTGTGTATATTTTAGTGTTTACAAGGAAAAAAATGGGTTTTTTTTAGTTGCGATATTTTGTTCCCATAGACTTACATGGGACTTCCGGTATCGGTATCGGGTATCGCGATATTTTATGGATATCGGCGATACCATTCCGATTCCGATACTTTAGGATATGGGAAAAAGTATCGTCAACTCTAACCGTGAGTATTGTTAGCACCATGCCGATTCCTGCTCTGACAGTCAGGGTCTCAGCATGTCTCTTCACTCTTATGCTGCAGACAGTTCTTCCTTCCCATGTTCTGCAAGCTTCCACCCGGGTTCTCTAGCCATTTCCTTAGGGCACGCAGGGCATGCGCTCCGCCCTCCTAAAGGGTCAGCTCATGCATTGCTATTTCCTCCACAGCCAATGGCTGTAGGACATTATGTTTATTGCTTCCTCCCCATGGGAGTTGCCCTGAGCAACCTTCCTGTTTCAGTCTATGTTGTGTAAGGTCAGATACCGTGCAATTTCCTGTTTGCTTTTACTCTAGTGCAAATCCTGCTTGCTGCACTTGATGCAAATCCTGCCCGTGCACTCTAATGCAAATCCTGCCATCTGCACTCTGATGCAAATCCTGCCATCTGCACTTGATACAAATCTGATACTGTACTCTATGTGGAAATCCTGCTTGCTGCACTCTGATGCAAATCATGCCAGCTGCATCTTATGCAAATCCTGCCAGCTGCACTCTGTTGCAAATCCTGCCTGCTGTAGACTGACACAAACTCTGTCTGCTGCACTCTGACACAAACTCTGTCTGCTGCACTCGGAAATTAACTTGGTCAGCTGCACTTAATGTAAGCTTGCCTGCTGCTCATCCAGTCTGTCCTTCTGGGTCCAGCTGCTGTGTGACTGTTGGTTAGTCCGGAGTGGCACCTGGCATTCATCGGGAGCCAAGTCTAACTCACAATCAGAGGCTCTTGTGAACAGTCAGGTGAACGCTTAGTCATGCCCTCCAGGCTTTTGTGGTCCGTGGCAAGTGGTTCCACAAGCCACGTCCGTGATAGCATCACAGGAAAGGCAGCAGTAATAAATCTGCCTATGTCCCAAGGCCTACAACCAACACTTCCTTGTCTCCGCCATGATGACTACTCTCCATCTTCTCCTCCATCTCTTCCTCCTTATTCCCTCCTCAGGCTATCCATGTAGGAGAAATGGACGAAGCTTGCATGGGTACTAAACCCCTTTTGCATTATCAGCTATTCCTGTTCCTCTCCTCTTCCTCAGCCCCCACTCCCATTGTTGCCAATCTACACTAAGCAGATGAGATGAGGCTGGGCTGGATAGTATCTCACTGTCTATGTTTCCTCCATCTCCACAGATCCACATGCAAGGCTTCATGGTTAATTGCCAGTAGCGACTGTTTTAGTAGGAACAGAACGAGATCATTGCACTGACCATGGTATCATCGCTGTCACCCTCTTTGTGAAGTCTTAAAGTATTGAGAAACTGCACAAATATCAGACATCCATGCCACTCTTCAATCGTTATGCCAGCATGTGCAGTGTGGAATTCTTGCTTGTGGTCACGTTACACATCAGTGGGTGAGCTGGCACTTGCATGTGCTGCTACAGCACTGCAGAGCAACAGCAACTGTAGCTGACTTGTGGAAATAGGCGTGAATGGCATACTTGACCAGAAGCTCTGACATATCTGGCTAGGTTTTCAGAAATTCTGAAATGTCAAATTGAGCATGTGATGTGGGCCAAGCATGGTATGTGTGAGAGCTTGCCAAGCTTCACGCCGCCACCAGATTACCCCAATTATCACACACGACCATGCCTGGTTGTAAGTTCAGTGGCGAGAGCCACAGATCTGTCTGGTCATTTATTCATTTCAACAACTCTGCAGCGGTGTGCGTTTGTTCCTAGACAAAATGCTTCAGCAGAGCCTGTTACCACCCATTGAGGCATACGAGTGTTCCAGTTCCGTTATATATACGACGTATCTGAGATAGAACATTGGAATGGAGTATGAGGAGGACCGGAGGTGTTGGTCATTAAGTGGACAATCCTTTAACCGAGCTATTAGGGGCACAGTGTTTTCTTCATTTCTGGTAATGGCAAGGACACCAAACAGAAGTATCATAGCGACTGAGGATGGTACTGGGGGGATCAAATTTGTACACCTAAAGGAGGACAATTTTGTTTTTTAGTTCAAACCATAAAAATGTCACACAAACCAAGTCACGTAGTGTTGACGATACGTACCGAAGTATCGGGTATCGGCCGATATTAGCTCTATCGGCTTTCGTAATTTTCCGTTTTTCGCTTATCGGATACCGGAACGGTTTTGTCACTGTCACTGTAGTGTCCTCGGTTGGGTTGGCAGGAGTCAGGGGCATTTACCTGGCAGAAATCCCGGCGGTCACGGGCTGGACTCTTCTGGCCGCCTTTCATCTTTCCCGGCGGTCCCATGCAGTTTCTCGCGATAATGCAGTGGTGGGAAAATCCCGGCCGAAAGCAGTCATCCGATGACGTCCCGCCGGGGGAAGGCAAGGTAATCAGCTGTGCTGTGTCGAGATGCAGGCTCTGCCTGTCATTGCGATGTAGCAAGCTGGACGCCGTGGGACGTCTTATATGGACTGCGTGGGACAGGTGGTATATGTTTTTTTTTTTTTTTTCTTTTTTTAAGGAGATCGATGGCGTCACAGGAAATGGGTATAAAAAAGAATGAAAGCTGTGTTGTCTCTTTTTTTTTCATTAAAATACTTTTTCTTGCTGGTCTTTTTTTTTATACATTTAAAAACTTTGGGATTAAAATGGATCGGTGTCTTTTGACACCTTCCATTATTAAACGGGTTATTGTCACCGTGCAATCAACGGTGCTTAACCCCTATTACCCCACTTGCAACCGCTACAGGGCATCTTTTGATGCGCCAAATGTGGGGCTGCTGTAGCTGGTATTATCGGCTGTTGAGGGCCAAAATCCATGGGCCTTGACGTCTTTTAATACCGGCCGCAGCAGTCTGCATTTTTATTGGTGGTTAACAAAAATAGGGGGACCTACCCGTTTTTTTTTCGAGGGGATCCCCTATTTTTTAACCACCAAGCTAAGCAACTGCTGTGGCCTGGTTTTTCAGGCTGCAAGGTCCGGGATATTGTATCCTTACCGCCGAAAACCAGGCCTCAGCGGTCTGCTTCATCGGCTGGTTAACAAAAATAGGGGGGACCCCACGCCAATTTTTTCGGGGGATTCCCAATTTTTTTAATCAGCCAAGATAGCAATGCTGTGGCCTGGTTTATCAGGGCTGGCAAGGTCCATGGACTTTGTCCTTAACAGCCTGAAAATCCAGGCCCCCAGCGGTCTGCTTCCTTGGCTGGTTAACAAAAATAGGGGGGCCCCCACGCCATTTTTTATTCGAAGGGAACCCTATTTTTGTTAATCATTTTCCTCTGACGTAGTTGTGTCCCTGGCGGACCGAAGTGAAAGTGGAAAGAAAACAATTAAGCTTTCCCTCCTTCCTGTGCCAGGAGAGGAACTCATTCATTTGGGGGGTTTACTGTGAGGCTGCGATTAGCTGCGGTCCCTGCAGTAAACATTAACCCCTTTTTGAAGGATTACACCGTGGGACCTGACTGTCATGGGTAGGTAAGAAAAAATTTTGCTTTTTTTTTTTATTTTATTACAGAAATGGTTTTTGCAGTCAAAAAAAAGTGGTCAAAACATGTGTCTTTATTTCATTAAAATGATTTTTAAATTAAAGTTGTGTGTTTTATTTTTATTTCATGCAAAGGATTAATAATTGTAGTTGTCTAATTGACAGCTTCAATTATTAACCTGGTTAAGGTCACCTTTCAATTGCAATGTGGCTTTAACCCATATTAACCCATTCGCCCCCTACAGGGCAATGGGAATAGACGGGCAAAGTGCAGAAAGGGCGAATCTATTATAGATTTGTCTTTTCTGGGGTGTTGGGGGGAGATGTTTTTTTTGAGGGGGGGCCAAAAATAATGGCCCTCTGGGCAAATTTTTATCTGCCCCCATTCGCTGGCTTTGTCTGTCGGTTGCGAAAATAGGGCGGGAGCCCACGCATTTTTTTTAAACAATTTTAACCCATATATAAATAAATAAAATTTTATATTTAATGTCATTGAATTTGGACACATATTTATATTTTATTTATTGTTCTACACTTCTAATGTTAATAGCCGCTAATTCAATTACGGCTTTTGTGAAAATGCAGAACCCGAATGAAATGACATTGGTGTACATAGGGTTAACCAGTCTTTTTATGTCCTTTGTATTGATTTGCACAAAACAATTACATGCTAGTGTGCAAAATTTCACACCTGTAGGGTTAATTAAAGGTGTAAATTTCGTAGCAAAAAAGTCCGTTTTTTTTTTACAACGAATTTACACCTTTAATTAACCCCACAGGTGTGAAATTTTGCACAATAGACGATGTAATTTTTGTCAAATCAGATTGCAAAGGCATGAAAAGACATGGTTAACCCTTGACACCAAGTTCAATTTCATGTCGGGTGCTTCTGTCTTTTCACAGAAGCAGGTTTCCCGGCAATTTTAATCAGAGGATATTTTATATGTAGAAGTGTATAAAAATAATATATGTATAATATATTCACAATTGAATGTATATAATTTTTTATGTATTCTATGTGTTTATTTGTGTTACAAGGAAAAAAGGTTTTTTTTTGTTGCATATTTTGTTCCCAAGACTTCATGGGGGCTTCCCGGGATCGGAATCGGATATCGCCGATATTTAGTGAAATCGGCGATACCATTCCGACCCATTTTTTAGGATATCGAGCAGTATCGCTCAACACTACTCAACAGTATATATGCAATAGTCAGTTGTTGAACAACCAAATTTCTTACCGTACGGCCCATTTAGGTTTTAATTTCAAACCAATGAAATTGCACACAAATCAAGTTCTAGATTATATTGATAATATCTTTTTTTGGGAATAAATTTCTACACGTGCAGGTCAATTTGCTTTTTTATTTCAAACCAAGAAAATTTCACCCAAAGGGAGGTTTACAAATATGTGTAACGTAAATTTTTTAAACAAAAAATATTGTGAACTGTCCCGGCCAAGTGGTTTTAAATTTTTTACCCAATGTAATTGTCACGCTGTCTAAGATATGTATACAATTCAGTAATATTAATAAAAGGAACAACACTCTATACAACAACTTGATAGCAACTCAGTGAAGTATGAATAATTTACTACACGATATCTGCTGAAAATCAGGGTTAATCTTGAGGACTTTAGAGCTGAAACGGAAAGAGGTGGACCGGGATCTAACCTGACCCTAAATGGGGCCTAACTAATCCCCACCTTGAAGGAATGAAATGGTTCAGGGTCCAAGTCTCCAGCCTAACCCTGTCTCCACAGACCCGAAAAACCGTAACTTTTTAAAAAAGGGTCCGACT